>VZSZ01000567.1:116973-149223 GCA_013398815.1 Ibidorhyncha struthersii | reverse complement strand
ACAGGGACGGCGTGGCCCTGCCCAAAAGCCAGGTACGTCCGGCTTTGCCTTCCCCGCCAGCCCCTGGGAAAGCGAGGCGCGGTGAAGGTGTAGGGGCAAGAGGCGGTCCAGCCCGGGCCGGCGGGGGGAAGGTGGGAAACGAGACAGGAAAATGAGGTAGGAAATTGGGAACCGACTGGAAACACGCTGTGAAATCCCCGGGGTGGGTGGTGAAGAGAGCAGGGAGGCTGAAGCCCTTCGCTGCCCCGGGGGAGGTGGATGGGGCAGGGGCGCGGTGCGCAGCTGGGTGCAGAATGGGGTACCCGGGCCAGCAAGCGGCCGGCGGGCTGGCAGCCAGCCAGTCCTGGCTCCCCGAGCTCGAATGCAGGTCCCAGGGTATGAAAACCCCGCTGTTAATGTCTGATCTTTTACTTTCTAAAGCAACTGGCGCTGTGTTTCAGTCAGTGGATGGAACTGTCTAATCAACCCCAGGTAAATTGACTTTGTTAATCTGTTTGATCTGCTCGGACTCTCTTTCAGACATACTAATTGCTGCATGTAACCCTCAGGATGCGTAGCTGCAGGTGGCAGAGCCTCCTCCAGTGAGCCAGCGGCTCCGGAGAGCAGAGCAAGTTTGCTGGTGTATGGGCTCTCCTCCCTGTAGAGCTAACTCCATCCTAGGCTAAGGAGAAATTGTGCTTTTCTTCCCATCACAGTGGCAGCTAGCGCTGAAGCAAGAAGTGCCGGTCACTGCTGTTGGAGTTACAGGCAGGGTCCTGCCCGGTCCCGGCCCTGCGGTGGTGTGTGGATGGTGCTCAGAAGAGAGGGGACGAGGGGGTGGTTTCACAGCTCGCTTCTGCTGTGGTGTCTGGCTCAGAGCTCACAAACACTTTAGACTGCTGAGTAACTTTGAAAGACCAGCCCCACTGCATTTTGTACTTAGCCCAAGGGTCATGTTCATTTTCAAAGGGGAGAGAAAATCTTTGTAGCATCAGCAATTATTGGGAATTTTGCAGCATTTTGTGCTGATTTTCTTTTTTTTTTTCTTTTGGAAATATTTCAGTTTTGTAAACCAAGACCAGTGGAATATAGCTGCCAGAGCCAGCTGTCTTACATTTTACTTCCTATGGAGCTTTAGTTATTTCTTGTTTAATCTGATTGCATACATCAGCAAATCCTTGTCTTGTGGCAGTGAGTATGGGATGATATATTTCAGTATATGGTTAAAGATTATAGTACTGATTGACTGAAATACTTGAGTGTAGATTAAATACACCAAAATCCAAACCTATTTGTAGAACACTTGGCCAATCTATTTTAAATAGAAGAGGCTGATTAAGGTCTCTTTATAGCACAAGACTGTATTGTAGTCATTAATAGTATTGTGTGTATTCTCATACAAAATACTGGTCTTTCACCTCTGCTCTGAGTGGTTTTAGTGGAACTGCGTTCAATTTACATTGCGCTGGGATCAGAATCAAGCCTGTTCTCTGTCAAACTGTGGGCACCACATCCTCTCAGTAAATGTATTAAGGTACTGTTTGGTTTTGCAGATCTCCAGCACTGTTTTGGATCTTTGTTATTCCATATTCAACAGCATGCATACAAATGAGGTAAGGTGTAATTGCTTGTTTCACTTCAAAGCATCCCCTCCCTCCTCAAACTTAAAAAGCAACCCCTCCAAAGCCAACTTCTTGACATATCTCTCCAAACAGTAATGTATAATCTAATATCATCATGGTTTAGGAGGTGTAAGAGAGTGTATAAAATATTTTTTTTTCTCCTTAGTAGTTTGCATGTAATTCTTAACTCTATTAAATTATATACCAAACTGCTGGTTTTTCACCAATTCAGAGCTCAAGAACCAAAACATCTGCTTACAGATGGGGTCAGTATTTTAATCTGACCCTCACTTTTGAATAATACAGAGTTAAATATGCTAAAAATATATGCAGTGTTAGATCAACAGCATACTGAATGCCTCATGCTGAACACAGAGGCATGTGAGTTGTTTTACTGATTTTAATACTCTACTTGAGCTTGGGGTTTTTGTATTTCTGAGTCAGATCCAAAAGATTAAGTTGAGGTGTTATTGAGTATAGCTCTTCCTCATTGGTGCAGTCGTGTTAGGACCTAGCTCAATGTCAGTTCTGCTTTATATCACTTTTTTAATAAACTGGTGATAATAAGAGCCTTTCCCATAAAATTCACTCAGCCCCTGGGTGTGTTAAAAAGGCCAATTAACTTGCAGAGCTTGAGTCCTCTGTTTTTTGAAATCATGAGTAAAGCCTTCAAGACAATAATAGAAAGTATTTTGACATGTATTTCAATATGCCTTCTTGCCAGTGTCTTTAGCTTATTATAATTCCAAGCATGCTTTCCTAAAGCAGCCATAAAACTCTACAACAAAGAAGTTGATTGTATAAAAAAATTCTAGCATTTTAGTCTTTACTGAACTCAAAACATTTATCAGACGTTTTTAACTCCTATACTTCTGTAGCTTAGCTAATAAGGGAACATCCAAAATCATCAGGTAACTTTGAGTGGAGCCCTATTCCTGGTTACTATTTTATTTATTAACTTTGCAAAAAATTCACCCACTGTTATGCGTCCTCAAGATTAGGAGCTGGATCTCATACAATAGCCTTTCAAGAGATATGACTGATTTTAGCTACATACCTGCAATATGATTTCTCAGTGTGGTCTGATTAAGTGGTAGATCTCTAAAGATCTTGGAGATCTTTAGATGATAGATCTTCCATATCTCTAAATGCGAGATATGGAATAAAGAGCTACGCAAAAAGTATAATTTTTTTACCAAGCTGGTCAAATCTGTTATAACATGTAGTTGTGCTTTCTCAACCCGGGAGGAATCTTGAGAAGACACTGCAAACATGAGTCTGTGTGTAGTACACCCAAAGAAACAGTTACAAAATCCTACTAATTTCAGCTGAACTTCAGCTTTCTCCAAGATCCCATATTTGTGTGGATTTCTAAAAAAACATTGATTCAGTCAGTTATAGAATATGTAGAGAAGGTAGATGGTGTTTCAAGAGGAGGAGTGATGCCTCAGCACTATGAAAGGCAAAGTCAATGGCAATTTCAGCATTACTGGTACTTGAACTCCATTTGGGGAACTTAAAATCTTTTGGGAGACCTAATGGACTATTTGATTTTGATGTCTGATCTTTGAGTAGATCTTGCAGGTGGCACTTTCAAAGGTATCAAAAAGGACTGAATGTCTAAACCCAGCAACATCGCAATCACCTCCATAAGAATTTGAAATTTCCATCCTAAAGTCAAGCCAATGCCCAGTTTAGAAGCTCTGTTTTTGCCATGTTTCTTCTACATAGCGAACTTTAATGTGTTATAAATTAGCTAGGGTATTTGAAACTGCAGGGTAAGTCATGGGTCAGTCTGTCTTTGATTGGTATGTACTAATCATCTTGGAACAAAACTAGCGTTCATAGTATCTCTTTGTTGTAGTCTCCTCCTTTGCATCGTTTAAAGCACCTTGATCAAGCAAGCACTTTTTTCTTCCATAGTATTTCATAGCCCTGTAAATTGATGTCAGTTGCTCTATAAATCATTGCCTTGAGGCTTGAACCAAGAACAGTTTAATAAGAAGAAATTCTCATCTCATACCCTGAATCCCAGTTCCCTCCTTCCTGCTTCTATATTTTGTCCTTTAAAATTCCTTCGCCCCAGTTTCCCATCCACATGCTTTTCCTGTGTTCTCCTCCCCTGTCTTCACATCCTTGCTCATTAGATGTGCTGGTTTTTCAAGCCCACCGCAGGTAACTAAACCCGTTCACTGATGTGGATGTGGCTGTGACAAACAGAGCTATCCCCAGCCGGGATCCGGCAGCCGTGCCGTGGGCAGGAGGGCTCCCGAACCAGATGTACCAGACTGCAGGTTCAGAGCTTTGTTAGACTCTGAGCTCAGTCTGCTGCCATAAAGTCATCGGGAAGCTTCTTTTCCTTGATGTAAGGCTGAGTGGAAAAATGAGCAATTTTCTGAAGAATAAAGGGTGCAGGGGAGAGCTTAAAACCATCAGTCATGCCTGGGTTAAAACCCAGGGCAGTCTGAAAGGTGGAGAGCAGCCACGTTTTAACAAGGTAAGAGCTGTCAGTACAATTCAAGCCTGAGGAACGGAGCTGCTGTGTCCACTCCAGGTGGAGCTCTGCTTCGCCTCCCAGAGCATGGCTGCGCTTTGCTGTCCAGCGAGGGAAGCGTGTTGAATGGTGGCAACCGATGGGGTAACATTGGTTAAGGCAAGATTTAAAAATCAGTCTTCAAAAAGATCTATTTTCTGCTGTTCTTGTACCTGTCTGTGATATGTGTAATATTCTCTCCCTTCTCACATGGAGTGGAGCAATCTCATCAGTGATGGAGGATTACTGTAACAAACCAAATAAATAACAGCGTCTTGATTAACTTACACTGTCCGCTTGCAGGAATCACAGATTGCTGCTGCAAAGTTTACAAAGAAGGTATGTAAATGTGAAGGCAAGCGAGTAGTAACGGACAGGGAATTGCAGCTCTTTCCCTGGTTGTTTTGCTGCTTTTTTAAAAAGTCAGCTTGTTTTTTTTTTTTTTTCCAGTGGTTGGGAAGTGAGGTGTGCTCACCCTGATTCTGCAAAGCAATCCACCATGTGTAAAGCTTTTGTACATTTTTCTAAAGCCTGCAAATCTTTAATTATGGTAATTTAGTATATTTACACTAGGCAGAATGGATAGTTCTTGACAATGCTCTTTGGGTATTAATTTTTAATCAGCATTCCAGATGAATGAGCATTGGGGACTATTAATGTCTTGTTGTTTGCATGCTGCTGAAAAAGGCCCTGAATTACTGATATTCTGATGGAATGACACCGAAATTTGTCAACAGATCTATGGAACTGAGTTTAAAGTATTTTGTTATTGTTTGTGTTGTATTTTACAGGATAGTCATGGGACTCTGGGACGGCCTTTTTTCCTTTTCAGGGTATCTGAATCTCTTACTTTTTAAAGATTCTGAATCACAGATAATGTTATTTATCCATAGATGAGCAGCTGTTTCCCTTCACAAATTCCTGCTGCACTTGTTTTGAGTAGAAGCCAAATATCCCTTGCTTGAAAGCCTAGGGAGCCATTTGCTTAAAAAGCTCTGGTTCACCTAAAAGATGACAAGATAATGAGGTCTGGAGTAGTAATGGATTAAATTCTTTTTTTTATTTGAAGAGGTGATTCTGCAAATGTTTTTATCTTGAGCCAAATCATCCAAAGACAGAAGTAGTACGTGGCTTGAACCTCTGAGACTGCCAAGGTGCACTGATGCTAAATTCACCAGATAAAATATGTGCATGAGCTGAATATCCCCTTGGTCTGAAAGGTCTGGCCAGTAAGTGATAGCACACTGCATAACAGGGGGAAACACCAAAGCAAAATTATGGACATCATCATCACTCTTCTCATTTTTTTCACCCATTGGCTTGCTGAACCATGGCATGGTCTAATGCAGGATATGCTGGTTTAGACATGCTCTGTGATTAACACCAAACTAGTTTTTAGTAATATCTTCAACACATTAAAAAAAAAAGTTAAAGTAGGTCATAGCAAGTAACCAGAGTCCCAATTCAGCTGTCATTTACATTTTAGCTTACTTCAAGTGTGTCCAGCCAGATACTTTCAGTGCTGGTAGTACCCCAACAAATTGGGACCAAGACCCTTAACATTTAAATAATTAAAGCCAGGCTGTTCAGCTGTTTGGACAGAGGCTGAATGAATATTTCTCAGATTCAAAGGCAAAACCAACCCTGCATGGATCCCCTGGTATTTGACTTGGTGTCCCTTTAAAGGAAATCTTACTGCAGCTGTAGGTACTCCGTCTGCATGATGTGAGACGTATTTTGGTGTGCTTATAAATATGGCATCTAGTACTTCTGTGCAACCATCTAATTATTATATTTTTCAGCCTCGAAACGGAAGAACTATTGAAGGCAGTGGTAAGTAGGCATCCAAAAGTGACAATTTGTTCTTTTTTTTTTTTTTTCAGTAATGATAATCCTCATGACAGAAGGAATTGCTGAGAAGTATTACAAACCTAGATGCCCATGTGGGTGTTTCATATGGTCACTAGGAGGTGTCTGGGCAGAAATGCATTTTTTTTTTTCATGCTCAGAGACTTACAGTGTATGTTCTTAAAAAAAGGATTGTTTTCTTCTGTCTTTAAGGTTCAGTAAGGAGGAGCTTTCATCCTCTGCAAAATGATAGAAATGGTACAGAAATTATAAAGTTTAAAAACAGAGGGTGTAACTTGTACTTGGAACACAAAAGCTAGACTCCTCTCTTTTCAAAGACACCTTCAGTCACCTAATCCTACATGAGAGCCCACTAATACAGGTCTCTGTGTGCAGGTAGGAGTCATCCTCAAATCAGAATTAGGACCTCTTTTGGGGTAAACATTAACTGGAAAGAGCAGGGGTGGGGATGTAACGAACGAAGATGGTGAAATCAAATATTATCACCTAGCACTTGCATATCCATCTTTGAAAGTGTCTATTAAAGGTCTTAGTGAGCTTTAATGGGAAATGGACAATGTACACATGTCCCCTCTTTCAGTCTCTTTTTCCAGTCTTTTACCCCACAATAAAAGATGACCATTTTCTGTTTGCAACATATGAGTTAGTCCCAGCTGTTGACTGAAAGGGTTGGGGTTTTTTGGGACAGGACAGAAGGACAGGAAAGAAAAACTGCGGAGAAAACACAATCCTGTATATTAAGGATTAAACCATTTCAGAAAGAAAGGAACCAAAGACCTGGGAGAGTGTTGTAGAGCAGCATCATTGCTTGCTTGTTCTGGTCTTAGGCACTGCCCTGGGTGTCCATTGCTTCCCATGGATGAATGGAAGATAAGGAGCTAGATGGATCTCTGGTTTGAGCCAGTGTGGCTGTTCTTGTGTTGTTCTGTACGCATGTGTGCAGGAAATGTTTCATAGCTATGGCACCTGTTGTAGGGACAGGTAGTGCTGCCCAGATCTGTTTAGAAAAACTGGAAGCATGAGCTGACAACCACTAAGATAAGCTGAACAGAGAGAGTGTCCCTATAGCTTTTGAGCAAAACAGTTCAAAACCAATTAGATTAAACTTGCTTCACAGTACTCTATGTGAAGTACGCTGCTCTTAGCAGGATTGCTATACTATCAAACAGATCTCATTAAATGGCTAGCGTAGAAGCCGCTGCCCTATAATGATGCCCTAGCCTTATATATAGCAGTAAACTTTATCCACAGCCAGCCCGGCTGCAAGATGCATGCCATGCCTCCACACCCTGAAAGAAGGACAGTGGAGTTTGGACACAGTGGAAAGAGAACTGTGTGAGGAGGGAGGGTTCGTTTGAACGCAAATAACAGACCTGGGCACTTATCCAAGCTTCCAAACTCTCATCCATCTTAATCTTTTGATGCTAGAATTTGAAGCTATTTAATGTCTAACTTTGGGAAGGACCAGACATACATAACTGAATGTGAAGTCATATTCAGATCAACATCTCCACACAAAATATGATCTTGTGTTAATTTGTTTCAGAGTACCATGGAATATGAAGCTCATGGGTCAATTTACCAGCTTGATGACTTGGTTTATACAAAGAAAAGAGATTTCCCATTGCACTGGTTGTCTGTTATGTGACTCAGTTGTCTGGAATTTGCTGTTCCATGTAATAAACTTGCAATCATTAATTATTCTTCTTGGCCTTTTTTATTGAAGCAGGTAGGTACTAGATTTCATTGGGTTATAGTGTAGTGTTGCCTGGCTCCAACTGTATTCAAAGGAAATCAATCATCTGAATATAATTTTCAAATCCAACAATGCCTTTTATATTTCTAACATCTTCTTTAGTAGGGTCATGAATGATAAGCTTGCCCTTTTGACTAGATTAATATATTTCCCGAGCATTTCAGAATATGCATCCCAAACAGCTTGATAAGATATTAAAATCTCATGGACATTTTAATGATTTAATTCTTATCATACTTGACCCCTTAGTTATTCAAAATAACTGATGAATCTAAAGCACTTTGAAAGAAGTTGAACAAGTACTGTGGTTACACACAGGCACTATTTGATCAGAAGATTGTATTTGTTTTCAGCCTTGCCTTCCTGGCTGTCATAAAGCACAAATGAGTCACTTACAAGAGATATTCTGAACATCTGCCCTTTTTACTGAAATCATGCTTCATGTACCTGTGGTACAGCCACTTGTGCGTGCACTGTATGGAATAGGGTGATGCGTTTTGGTAGGTGGAGACATTTATGGGCAGAAAAGTTAAAGTACTAAGCAGTTACTTAGTATGAAATGAGCATAGTAAAAGCCAGGGTCTGGGGATACACACCGGGTTGGGATTCTTCAACACAGCATCCCACAGCATTGTCTGCCTCAAGCCCTTTGTTATCCCCCCTTCCCCTCCTTGGCTGCTCAGTCCTAGTACCATGGCATGGTACAGTACCATCTTGGTTATGCTGGCACAGCCACATGTGAACTGGATTTGGGAGCTCTTCTATCTTTAAAAACAAACCCTGAGAAACCTGTGGGTTTGTGGTTTTTTTTTTTTTTTAGAGGGTTTTGACTGGATTTGGGCTGTATTAACAGAAGTTTGGCTGGTAGATAGTGGGAAGTTATGAGTTATTTGGCAATTGTTAGACCATGTCTAGGGTAAAGCGTCCAGTTTTGGGCCCCACAATATATTGTGGGAAGGAAGGGCATGGAAAAACTGGAGGGAGCTCATGGAGGGATTCCAAGGTGGTGGGGACTGGAGCCTTTGACCCGTGAGGAGATGGTGACCTGTTGCTGGTTCAGCCTGGAGGAGGGATGTGTTCAGGGGCACCTAACAGCCCTTCCAGTGCCTACAAGGGGTCACCGAGGAGACAGTCAGGGTCCTCACAGTGTGGGGTGGGAGGACAAGTAGCAGCAGGCATAAGTTGAAGCAAGAGAGGTTGAGACATCCAGGCAGTGCAACAGGTTGTCTGGAGAGGTTGTGCCGTCCAGTCCTTGCAGGTTTTCAAGACCAGAGTAGACAAAACCTGGACTGAATTCCTGCTTGGGATCAGACTAGAGACCTCCTGAGTTCCCTGCCTGCCTCAGTTATTCTGTGAAATGAGTACAATTTCATGCTACGTATTTCAGTCTCTAAAAGGGTGAAGCCCGGCCTGAACTGTAGCTTTTGTGCCTCCGCCTGGATAGAGAATGCTGATGGGGTGGGGGGTCCCTACGGAGGCTGCTCAGGACAATTAAGGCCTGTTTGTGCTCTCACGGCACACTTTTGCTGTTGTTTGCTGTATTGTCAAATCCTGTTTGAAATTAATAGCCCATGGAAAGACTACCAAGGGGATGCTGGCTCCTCCAGCACCTCAGATATTTGGAGCCAGCTGAGGTGCCTCTCTGGAGGAAACAGCTAAGCCAAATGTAAGTGGTGGGGATGCACCGTGGTAATGCAGATAAATACGAGATAATGATACAAAAGCACACCAATGGCAATTCTGGCCTGTTTCATCTCAGAGACCAAAGCTGAACAGTATCAAGTTTTACTAATTTCTGCATAAATATTTCATATAATCATAGAATCAGAATCATAGAATGGTTTTGGTTGGAAGGAACCTTAAAGATCAAGTTCCACCCCCCCTGCCATGGGCAGAGACACCTCCCACTAGACCAGGTTGCTCAAAGCCTCGTCCAACCTGGCCTTGAACACCTCCAGGGATGGGGCCTCCACAGCTTCTCTGGGCAACCTGTTCCAGTGCCTCACCACTCTCATTGTGAATTTTTTTTCCCTAATATCTAATCTAAATCTCCCCTCTTCCAGTTTGAAGCCATTCCCCCTCGTCCTATACTACATGCCCTTGTAAAAAGTCCCTCTCCAGCTTTCTTATAGGTGCCTTTCCGATACTGGAAGGCAGTTATGAGGTCTTCCCGGCACCTTATCTTCTCCAGGCTGAACAACCCTATTTGTACTGGTTTTGGCTGGGGTAGGGTTAATTTTCTTCATAGCAGCTTGTATGGTGCAGTGTTTTGGATCTGTGACCACAACACTGTTGATAACACAGGGATGTTTTAGCTATTGCTGAGCAGTGCTCACACAGCCTCAAGGCCTCTTCTGTTTCCCACCCCACCAGTGAGCAGGCAGGGGATGCACAAGAAGTTTGGAGGGGACACAGCCGGGACAGCTGACCCCAGCTGACCAAAGGGATATTCCATGCCATATGATGTTGTGCTCAGCAATAAAAGCCGAGGGAAGAAGAAGAAAGAGGGGATGTTCGGAGTGATGGTGTTTGTCTTCCCAAGTAACCGTTATATGTGATGGAGATGGCTGGAGATGGCTGAACACCTGCCTGCCCATGGGAAGCAGGGAATGAATTCCTTGTTCTGCTTTGCTTTACCTATTAGTCTGTCTTTATCTCAACACATGAGTTTTCTCACTTTTACCCTTCTAATTCTCTCCCCCATCCCAACTGGGGGGAGAGAGCGAGTGGCTGCCTGGGGCTGAGCTGCCGGCGGGTTTAACCCCCAGCAATACTGTACCATAGGCAACTCATGCTGTGCTCTCATGATCAGCAATGGCTTCCTCCACCCACAACAGGTTTCAAGAATAACGTCTATTTGGGCCTTGAAACTGGTTAAATAAGACTGATAAATAGGTGGTAATTTCACAGAATCACAGAATAGTCAGGGTTGGAAGGGACCTCTGGAGATCATCTAGTCCAACCCCCCTGCCAGAGCAGGGTCACCTACAACAGGTTGCACAGGACAGCGTCCAGGCGGGTTTTGAATGTCTCCAGAGTGGGAGACTCCACAACCTCTCTGGGCAGCCTGTTCCAGTGCTCCACCACCCTCAAAGTAAAGAAGTTCCTCCTCATGTTAAGATGGAACTTCCTATGTTCAAGCTTGTGCCCATTACCCCTCGTCCTATCAATGGGCCCCACTGAAAAAAGACTGCTCCCATCCCCCTGGCATCCTCCCTTCAAGTATTTGAAAGCATTAACAAGATCCCCCCTCAATCTTCTTTTCTCCAGACTAAAGAGACCCAAATCCCTCAGCCTCTCCTCATATGAAAGATGTTCCAATCCCCTAATCATCTTTGTAGCCCTTTGCTGGACCCTCTCCAGCAGATCCCTGTCCTTCTTGAACTGGGGAGCCCAGAACTGGACGCAGTATTCCAGATGCGGCCTCACCAGGGCAGAGTAGAGGGGGAGGATGACCTCCCTCGACCTGCTGGCCACACTCCTTTTGATGCACCCCAGGATGCCATTGGCCCTCTTGGCCACCAGGGCACATTGCTGGCTCATGGTCATCCTGTTGTCCACCAGGACTCCCAGGTCCCTTTCCACAGAGCTGCTCTCCAGGAGGTCGGCCCCCAACCTGTACTGATGCATGGGGTGATGCAGGTGAGGAACTAGCTTAGGTTCCTCAGCCACATTTCTGTAGTAACTGTGGTTCCTCTGTAAAATGCACAGGAGAGCTCTTGTTCACTGCTCAGTGGAAACCTTCACTCCCTGTCACCTGTGGAATAGGAGAGATTAATAATATCAAAATGTAAAGGTCATCCCTGGCCTGAAACTCTTTCTGAACATCCCACTGCAAAACCCACAGCAGAAATTGAGAAGCCCAGACACAGGTGACAAGAACAATAAGAAGCATAGAAAAATTTCCACAAGGAAAGGGAGTGAAAGCTCAGTTCCCATTGTCAGCAAGAGAAGAGACAAATAGAGAGTGACACGACAGGGTATACAAAGTAATGAGTATGTTTAGAAGAGTAAATCTGATGCTTATCCATCCCCTTATGATAAAAAGGAGCAAGGAGGGAGACTCAATTACAGTGAGAGGCAATACGTTTAAGCTGCAAAAGGGAATTTTATTTCTAACACTTAATCAACTCCTGAAACCAGTTGCCACAGCTTAGAGCATGCGGTTAGAGACAAAGGCAGGCACATGCAGGAGCACACACGTTTATGCCGCCTAACTTGCCTCGAAAATCGCTTCAGGCTGGTCCAGGACCTGCTGCATTAGAAGCCTGTCCCGCTCGAGCTGGGCTCAGCCGGGCGCTGCTCAGCAGAGCGCACAGCGAGGGACCTGGAAATGCGCTTGCCAGTGGGGGAGCGAGTACCCCCCAGCCTCACGACATGCTGCTCACCAAAGAGCCAGAACACGAAGCACAAGAAGAAAAACCTCTCGGTGCTTTATTTCACTGTCTCTGGTCCCTTCGTGTTCCGGTGCCTCGGACAGCTTCACTCCCTTCTCGGCTCCCACAGGGAAGAGCAGGCTTACTAAATCTCCAGGAGATGGCAAGCTGGGAGGGATGGCAAGGGCTGGAGGACAGAGACAGCATTCAGAATGGTCTTGGCAAAGATACATCTGGAAAAAATATGTAGGGCTCGCTGAGGATGAAAGGAAGGTATTACACATACTGAAGAGTAACCAATTGCAGCTTTGCAGTAAAGGGCATGGGTAACTGTAGATGGTCAAATATCAGTGTTGGGGAGAACACAAGAATACAGTGTTGAATGAATAAGAAGCTGTAGAGACTCTGACATGGGAGGTATTGCACTACTTCATGTACTTCATGTGCAGAGTAGCGCTGGAGAAGAAAGAGGACCAACAGGAGAGAGCCCAGCAGAGAGGGAAGGCAGAGGTTAAGGAAAGTTGGTACCTTGAATGAAGTGGCGTTGGTTTGCAAGAAAGAAAGTTTGAAGAGGGAAATGATAAAATGCTTCATTTTAAGCTTACCACTCCTGGCAGTATCCACCATGCCCATGGATGGATACTGCCGGAAGAGGTAAGCTTAAAATGAAGAAAGATTCACATTAAATCTGTCAATCAGGAGAAGGAAGCACTGACTGATAGGCAGAGTTACCTTTTCTCAGTCATAAAAATTCTCCCGGGGGACTGACACCTCACTTGGACTCTAAGTTACAAAAGTCCCAGCTCTGAAAGAACTGCAAGCAGCATTTTCTCTCCTCAGTGTTACATCATGGTGCAATGTTTATTCCTAATTATGTTTCATTTAATGAAAGATTAGTACCATTGTTTTGCTGGATATCTAGCATACTTCAGATAGAAGTTGCTCTGGCTGCTTCTGGCGAAGTGGAAGATTCAGTCTTAAGAGAGCCCGGCGCTTATACTTTACATACTTCTATCTCTTGATAACACTTGTCACACTAACAGCTGTGACAAGTGGCACCTGACTCCCGGAGCTGTACGTGCCCAGAGCTGCAGGGCAGCCCTGGGAAGGACATTGTCGTTGCTTCTGGAACGCTTGTGTAAATGAGAGAAAACATGCCAGCGTGGAAAAGGATATATATGTGTTACTGAAAAAATGGAAAAGCCCATTTGAGACCTGCAAACTTGACTGCACACAAACTGGAGTTCTTTGAAAACATGATGAGAGAATTCAGATGACTGGCAATAAGGACTGACAAATGGCCAGTGAGATAACTGCCATGTATGCATGACATGAAATACCAGCTAAGAACTAAAAACACATCAGCTGACTGCTTGTCTCATCTTCACAATTCTCAGCAGGTAACGGGACAGAAGTAGCTGCAGAAAACGCAAATCTACCTGCTGGAGATTTAAAACGATTTGCTTAAGATAGCCACTTGGTCAGATGATAGGCAGCTGCTTGACAGGCTGGCCAAAAGCTGCCAGTGTCCTGTTCCAGTTTTCCTCGTGCATGTGAGACTGCCGAATGAACTCCAGCTACTAGATGGATATGCTTATTATTCTAAACATAGCAACAAACTGTTTATTTCTTTGCTGGGATATTGGAGTCGAGCGGTGACTGCAGGATCTCTACTGGCAGCCAAGATGGATGCTTATGTGGAGATTGCTCTGAAGACTTGTCTTACCTATTCCAGACAACTCACACATTGCAATTGCCACCCCCCCTACCTTATTAAACAGGTTAAAAAGCATGTGTTTGACCAGGTTGGACTGTATAAACTGTCCCAATCTACACATCTATCACCCTGATATATTTCGGCACTGAACAACTAGAAGTAGCTGCCGAGTCTTCTCCAGTCATTTCTGGATCTACTTTTTCCACAGTGCAGGAACAAAAATGTGACTGATCTCATAGGTGGTTATGATTCACCATCTAAAATTTTGACATTGAGCCCCTCCCTCAATTGACAATGAGGGGCAAAGAACCTCGTACACCACATATCATCTGTGTATTAGCCTTAACCCTGCTGAGAGATCAATAGAGAAAGTCTGAAGGAGAACACACAGCAAACTTGAAAGAAAAAAGTTTTTAGTATCTTTACCACAAAGCCTCTGCACCCAGAGGTTTCTATACAGCGGTTCAGGTAATGCCTGCTGAATTATTGCATGGGGGATGCATGCACATAAATACATGCTTCTGGAGTATAGCTATCTAAACATCCACCAACAAAAGACCTAAATATGGACTAGAACTTCCAACAGAAACGGCAAAAATGCAGAATATGCATGAACTGACCTCAGAGCACAAAGGACCGTCAATCACAGGGATCCATCAGAAAAGTAACAAAATCCAGGAGCCTCATTCAGCATGGAACTGAGCTCATGTTTCCTCTCATGACCCTGGAGTGCAAGGATGTGCCGCTGTCACCCAGCCTGCTGGACTACACCAGAGATTATGCTACATAAACAAACACCAAATATAGCCTTTGATTGTAACTTGGTAGTCGTATACCACATCTTTTCCTTCATTTCCGCAGCTGTGTATAGTCTGTAGAGTTCCACAGACCGTGTATAATCTAAGGTACCCCAAAGTCACTCTTTTGCGACTTGCAACAGAGCCCACACTTGACGTCCAAGAGGAAAAAAGTGTTTAGCCTTGCAATATTGGGACCGGTCAGCAGAGGGCAACGCCAATATGAAACTTGTGATGCTGGAAGCGGAGGGGGGCCGGGCGCTGCCCCGGTGCCCTGTGCTTCATCTGCTCCTCGCTCGGATAACGAATGAGTTCAGACTTTACGCAGCCCCTGTGCTCACCTGGACAAAGCTCGCCGAGGCCATAACTTGGGATGTTTCCTCCCCTTACAAAGAAAGCGGAGGTGACAGGAGATGGCAAGCTTGCAAACGCACAAATCTCAGCACAGGGTGAACTGCAGGCACTCTGCCCAACTGAGACATCCATCAGCAGCGTCAGTCCTCTAGGCAGGTAGAAGAAGAAGAGCTTTTCCAGGCATCGCTTCATCTCCATGCTTCCATCTGTCCACAGCTTCATTGAATTTCGGAGTACCACGTACACACATTTTCTAATGCGTGTTATTGAAAACATCCATTTTCCCTGACAGACGATTGCACCATACCACAATTGAGTTAGGAAAGTAACGCTACATCAAGATAAACGTGTTTTGCAGCACCAGTAACAAGGAAGGTGCCAGAGGAGCTGTGTTTTGAAATTTTTCATTGCTTTGCTTTACAACTAAGTCACGTACCAGCCTTGGCTACAGGTGACTAGACGTAAGCTGAAATCCATAGCATGGGATATGAGAGAACTAGTCATGTGCAAAACTACTGTGCAAATAATGACTTGTTTTACCAAAGTAAATGAGCACTTCTGTGATCAACAGAACTAGCAAAGTTATTTCTATCAAGTTTGTACTTCGAGGAGGATCTCTTATATTGTATTTAATGAAAGATAGTTTATATTATCATTTCATTAGTGTAATTTCATTCTGTGGCCCTTATTTCTGTCAAGGAATACACTGGAGCAATTTCTTTTCCAGAGCTACCTATTTGCATGCAACTGGTAGGAACCAGCTTGTGGTTTCAGCTCTCCATCATATTTGCCTAGAACTGCTCCGCAGATTCAGAAGTTAATAGATGGGGAGAGATGGATTAGTAAGCAAACGGTGTGCTGCCATAAATGATGTTTCCTTAGGAGGAAGGCCAAAAACTGAAGGGAGTAAGGCAGCTGAGTAGGGAGTGCATAAAACGGGAAATTGGATGTCTGAGCTCTAGTTCTGGCTCTCTTGATATAAAATGGTAACCCTATGTTTCACAGAACCACTTAAGGGCATGGTTTCCATACTTACCAATGGCTTTGTTGAACAGGGGCTTACCTGTGGGTATGAAGTTAGGCACGTGCACTACCGAAATGGCGCCTTTCCACCTGACTTGGCTCCCCCCTTTGTGAAACAAGGATATGGTTACTTAGCCTCAAAGTTTTGCTATGATACCCAGTTCATTTCTGTTCAGAAACAACTTCAAAATCCTCAGAAGTGTCTATTAATAAACCTGGATAAAACACCGACCTTCCAAGGAAGCCAAATGTTGGTGATCTGGATATTTGTCTGAATTTGTTCCCAAACACTATGTCTAGAATAAATAATTACATTAATTACTGTAATAGATTCATCATATTTGTTCACAGAGTTTACCTTCTAATCAAATGGGAGAATTTATCCTTACATTTAAATTTATCCTCAAATAAAAGCGGTTATCTTATTACCTTAATACATCATTATTTATCAGTGTAATTAGCCCTACTCCAGTAAATGTTTAAGTACTCCTCAGTGTGCATTTTGCAAAACCAGGTGCCAAAGCCCAGTTCTGCATTCATCCTGTTCAGACTGGTAACACCTCTAATGAAAAAAAAACTTTTCTCATTCTATCCCCAGGTTTCTGAGTATCTATCGTTTCTCTGCTGATGTGTCACAAGGCAGCAGTGAAGTGTCATAACTGTTTGTTTCCTCTTCAGCAGCAGACATTTGATTTCTTGGTGGCCCCTGCCAGGGCTGGCACGAAGCTTAATGAGCTGCATTCACCTTTAACAAGTGCTGCAGAAGGAACAATACGTCTGGAAAATATCAGTGGTCTTCTTGAGTAGGTAATGGGACAGCAGGTATAAAGGCACAGTCAGAACGGCTGGAAAAGTACCCTGACATTCATCTTGCTTGACAACCTTTATAGCATAAACGAAAGAACACCACCCAGTAATTCTTGCCACGAAGGGAATTACTCTTTGTTTTGCTTTATTCTATCATGAAATACTACTTCACACAAAAAATTTTACGTTCACTTCCTGCTGATATTTATGCTGCTCTTTCCTTTACTGGCTACATCTCTCTTTCTATTTTTACACCATTTTCATCTCCGTTCTCCCATGTCATAGTTTCTCACAACTTCAGCACTGTTTCTCCCAACAACAATTTCTACTTTAGCCCTTCCTCCTCCCTTTGCCCCGGCAGAGTGTCCTGGTACAGACAAAGAAGGCAAAGGATATGCTCTGAGGAGGAACATACTGTGAAGCAGGTACCAGAGCAAGTTTCCTTTGAGAGGAACTGTAGATTGTTAATGTAGTGAAGGTAAGTTAGAACCTCCTGGATGAGGAGGAGTCATTTTGCTTTTTAAAAAATTACGAAAATTATGATTAAAAAAAATTATGGATCCACAAAGGAAAAGAGATGGATTACAGAGGGTAGAAGGGGGAGTAGACCCCTTCTTAAGTTCTTAATAACTTGCATATTCGTTTCTACTATGGACCAGTACTGAATTTATAATCTGTGTTAAAAGAGAAAACATGGCTTCACTAGTTTCTGGATCTTTTGCCATGATTTCAGAGGAAGAAAGACTAGGTCTATCTGAAGAAAGAGAAATCTTCAAAGAGAAACAGCTTGAAGACATGAGGAGTCCCAACAGGCACATTTTTTAATTTCTCAGAAGAATGCTTCAATTGGCAGTATTAAGTGATGGTGAAGCACTCAGTTGTTCACAAGGATATTATTTTACCGGGATTTAGTATTGCTGCCATTGCCTTCGCGTGGAAGACAGCCCCTTATGCCCATCAGCAGGGCACAAGGGAAGTGCTCAGCCAGAAGTAGGCTGTGATCCACATCTCAGAACAGTTTCACACCAGTGTATCTCCACCAATGCAAACAGACTTAAACGTAAGTCGTAGTGAGACTCAGGCCTGTGTGATAATATGTAGAAAGAAGCTCCCAGACTGGTAAATAGGAAGCACGCTGAGGCAAGCTTCCCAGGTCTACTAGTGAATGGTGTCCCAGTGAGCAGCGTACATGGTACATAGGGTACCCTGGACAAGTTGCGTCCCAGGTACATTATCTGATGTGTTACAATGACCCTAAAAGGAGACATCACTAAGGGAAAGTTAAATCTGAAATAAGTAAGGATGTTAAACTTGGGAAGGGAGAGGGACCAGGATAAGTGACAGATGCTTAATGTTTCCTTGACAGATGCATGGGCTATGTTTGCGTTCCCTTACAGCAGCATGCACCTTCCTTGGTGAATTCAGCTAGTGAAGTATGATTTAAGCCTCATCAAGCAACTGCATGATGTTTGAACGAATAGAGAAGCTCATAAAAACATCCGTTTCCTAGTTCAAGCAGCAATCTTCACTGTCTTCTGGGCATGTCTGAAAGACTCAGCTATATCTCAGTTTCAAAAGAAAAAGTCGGCCAAGTGCTGTGACAGCTTGATACAGCCCCTCACTGTTTGCTCCTTTGTGTCATTAATTCCAGCTAAACCAGTGTCCTGGATTCAGTGCATACTACGAGGAGAAAGAACCAAGTTTCTCCTCTGACCTAGATGAAGATCAGCTATTTTCAGGTTACTAACTTCCACTTCTCGTGTTCTACATTAGGCAAGGTAGGCCTGTTGACTCTGCCTTTTATTGCTACGTGGGATGATACGCAGAAGTGTACTCACAGGCTGAGATCACAACTGGACTAGACATAGAAAAAAAAAAAAAGGAAAAAAGAAACATCAGTGTCCCCGTTGGCTTACCTAACCACTGAGTACCAGAGTCAGGCTCCCTCTTTCTGTTGCTGTGGTTGCTCTGTGTGGTACCTTCACTTACTATGAGACCTTGGTGGCAGTTCAGAGCCCTAGATTCAACACGTGGTACAAAGCAAGGTGCTGGGATAACACAGCTCCAGGGCAGGCTGTTAGCAACAGAGCTTGCTAACGCCTTGGGCTGACAGCAGCAAGTCTGAAAGAAAGCATAGAGGCCATATTGAGCTTTAGGCAGCTTCACGAATACCTCCTGGATCAGGGGCATGCATAGAAAGAAACCTAAATTGTGGTGCTCTGGAAGAAGAGAGGTAGGCCCAGACCAAGTGATGTTTGAGAACACATGTGCAGCTTCCTTGGTTTGGCAGTCAGAGAGCTTGCACTCTGGGAAAGGATGCAGCTAGCAATTTTATGCAGTGAATGCTCTTTCTGGGTCTGCCACTTGGACAAATGCATTTAAAATCTAACTCAGCCTAGTGACCATGTCCCCCATTCCCTGCTTTCAAGGGAGATCAGAGCACAGAGATAACACAGGGTCAGCTTGCAAATTTTCCTGGTTCATTGGTTACACATTTCTAAGAGCATGACTGACTCCTCTCCGCAGCTGCCAAGGTATTTGCAGGCATAACAAATGTTAAAATGGTTACTAGCTGAGTTTAAGTGAACTTGCCTTTTTTTGGGTAGAATGATTAAGAAACCCCACCACGATACTGCTGACGAAAATATTCTCACAGATGCTACGCACAGCACGGCAAAGAAAGCCACGCAGACAGTTGGAGCAAGCTGGAAAAAATATACTTTTCCTTGCAATGCTGGAAATGGCTGTGTCATTCTCTCCCATGCACTCGCTCCATATAACCCCTTGTTTGGGAGTCTAATGAGCTGCTTGTATACACAAAGCAATAATTTCCAGTGGTTCTAACACTCAACAGCCTCACAATAGTCAACGAACATTAGCTAGTTAATAAGCCATTTGCCCCCTGAAGTCAAGGAAGCATGTAAGTTGTGACAGCAAAGAGGGCTGAGGAGGAGAGACGGAGGAAGAAGTGAAGCTGGCAGCAGCGGTGGAAACAGTAGCAGAGTCTGACCCAGCACCAACCGTGTGCTTCGCATATTATCAAGGTATTTCTCTGGGGTAGAGTAATGCACAATTACTGGTAATGAACAGGGCTGAGGATACGCAAGACGACTGAATAGATGTTTTATCATGTATTTGAACTGACAATGGATTTTTTTTAATAAAAGATTGAGAGTACCCCTTTGAAGCATGCATAATGTTGTAAGCATGTGTATCTCCAAAAGAAAGACAAAATATGCTTCACAGCTGTAGGAGAGAAAAAGAATTGGGAGAATTAATGAGTTCCCCCAAATTAATATCTTAACATTAGGCATTATCTTTTCAATTGTCTTGAGAATTTACAAAAAAGCAGGAATGAATGCAGTGGCTCTCCTACATTTAGGAGTACAACAGAAAAGCTGTAGCAGTGAGCACAGAGGCCAGGAGAGCCACAGCAAGGAACCAGGAACCAGTATGTCTGTAGGTCAGCTCTAATTACTAGAGACAGAGCAGAACTGTATGACAGCTGCTGGGACTCATGGGTACTCCAGGGATGCTTGTTCCCCATGGCTCTTCCTGGACCTGCCAGCACCCTGTGCCCCTACCCCATTCCAGTATTTCTCCAGTTTGTTCTCATCTGTTGAGTTTTGCCAAGAAAGTGAGGGTAAGCCACCACCAGAGGTGATGCCTCTCCCCTCCTTGCAGTTTAGCAGAGGTGAGCTGCAGACCCCAGAGCACCTGTGGGGCACTCAGCCGTGACCAACCACACCTTCCCAAGTTTGCTGCTTCTGGAGAAGAGGGATGCCTTGAGCTTGCCAGCCATGCTGCAGTCATGCTTAAACCTACGTAAAATTTCCAGTAACGCTAGATGATTTTAATGTAAGATATATTAAATTCTTTATTTGTCATGAAAGACAGAGAGATCAACCAGCACCACCCCGATGGCTGCTTTCCCTCTGACTGGGTCTCCGGCTGAGTCCTGTACCCTGGGGAGTAGCAGCACCTCTTGGCCAGCTTGTCCCAGCACAGGCCATACAGGTCCTCAAGATAGGGGACAATCTCTTACACAAGCCAAGCTTTTCTTCCTCTGCAGAAGAGCTGAGATTTGGGGAAAGGTCTCCATTAATTTTCCCTTTTTTTGGTAATTTTTCTGTAGGCCATAGGGATCTGTTGAAACCTCCTGTTCCATGGGTCATCTCAACTTGTGCATCCGGTGCAATACAGCTTCACTCCAGGTGGAGATCTCTGGCATTCCCATGGGGCTTCACAGGCATAGCTCACACTGTGGAGGCACTGGAAGAACTCTGCCTCAGCAGCTCCAGCCATCATCCCACCCTTGGTCTCTTCTTCCTGCCCCCATGCAAACCCTTGAGTAGCACCAGCACCACCGTGAAAGGCACGCACAAGTAGTTTGATGTGAGTTTTGCTTTTTAAAAAGAAAAAAAAAAAAAAAAAAAAAAAGGTTTCACACATGAGCCCAGCAGCAGCCTGGTTTGCAGCCAGTGCCATAAGTAGCTGTGTTGGCACCACAGAGGAGCAGTGCGGCATGGCAGGAGCTGCAGAAGGCCATGCTGCTGCAGGGCACCCGTGCTGTGGGTGGCTGGCTTGGACAGGGCAGGAGCAAGCCTCTGAGTCAACACAGCACAAAACATAACCATCAGCCTGACAGGAAGCAGAGGACTGGTTTTCCTCAGATGCAGCTCACACAGTCAGTGTTGACTGAAACTGCTGTACAAAAACATGCAGCAGCCCCCCGAGGAGCTGCTCTTGCTTTCCAAGACAGCAGCTCAGAGGGTTTGGTTTATGGCGCAGGTCAGCACTTCAGCACCATTTCACCCTCTAGATCTCTAGCCAAAAGCTGCCATGTTTACACATATAGCAGCAGCTCATCGTATGGCTGCTCTCAAAACAACATTTGTCTCCAATCCACACTATAAATCACTTATCTTCAGTGCCCATAGCAGCCAGTTATACTGTGACTGACCCGATACCAACACTCTTCTCTCTTTGCCTTCTCATAGCATGGCTCCTAGTAGGTGTTTGCAGCTTACACGTGTTAGAGGTTTCACATACAAGAAGTCCTCTGGCTGCAGTCCCACAATACCTCATTCCTGGCTTCTTGTCCTTCATTTACATTCCCTAGCCTGCCTATACAAAGGGGTGAACTCTCTGCAGCCCATTCTTCAAGAGGTCCCAATTCTCACAAGACCAGAAAACCCGGGATATATTTGAGTTACACTAGAGAAAGCAGCAGCATAATATGAATTACTACAGGGCAGATATGGGAAACAGAGGCTCCCAAACCTTGGGCTGGTAAGACCAGTCTTGAGGCAGTTCTCTAAATAGCCTTTTTACCTGACTGGATTAATATATCTGAAGCTGATGGACACTTGGGCTTTCCTGTTCTGTGTTATGAATAGAATAATTCAAACACCTAATAATACACTTATAAAGCTCTTAAGTTTGAGTGGCATCCTGCTGCTGAAGCTGTTAAAGTCTTCTGCAGCACAACAAACAGATTAATACCAGTGTGTGTCCACCATAATGTTGCAATCCAGAGTGCAAATCTAATAGTGCTTAGCTAGCCTTTCAAGCTGCATAGGTGGAAGATAAGAATTTTGGGAGGTCCTGAAAAAGGCCACTTTCTGGATTGCTTTTTAAACACACAGGTTTCCTTGATCCAGACCCTAATGGAACAAACCTCAAAGTAGCTACAGAGATTCTCAGTACCAGAGAAGTACAAATTATATTTGGACTAATTTTTAAGAAGAGTTTCTAGAAGATCTTTAAGGCTCAAGCACTGACAAGGTTTATATACCGTCTGTAGAAGACTCCTTGGATTACACTCCATCAATGCAAAAACTCAGAGGACAATTCCAACACCATCTTTGGACCAAGGTGTGTGCAGTGACACTCTGAAGTTACAGCACAGCCCTACCTCCGTATCCAAATGTTAAAGCTGATGACTTATCTTCTCTACTGTTATTATAAGGCAGTCCAGTTTAAGTTTCTCAGGTGCATCTACTTACCCCAAATAATTAACTGTGCCCACAATAAGGTCTGAAGCAGTCAGATGAAGCAGACTTCTACACATACTGAACAAGGAGATTCCAGCCACGCACATGGAGATAGAAGCTTTGAAGACCATAGAAAAGGTTTCCTTAGATAACTGCACTGTCAAAGAAAATCTTATTTGGTGCACCAAATATTTTGCAGAAGGCAATAAGATGGATATGAGCCTTTACACACTTATTTATTCATAGTAGTAGTCTGTTGACTTTTTTGTTTTGAAGGATATAGCTAGGGAAACCTAACTAGCAACCCTGTCTTCAGCAGCTTTTTGGACATGTGCACAGGTGTACACACACACAAATTTAGACTAAAAATGCCAATCAGCATGAAATACTGAGCTGTGGAGAAAGCCAGTGTTAGCACCATGAGGTCAAGAGCCTTGTGACAGCTAGAACTCCTGCGACTGGACATATTTGTGGGGCGGTTTAAGCGAGGTGTTCTTCTTAGGAAGAAGTTCAGGAAGAATGTTAGGTAACACCCCACCTTGAGCAATGGTCACACAGGAGAAGAGTTTGTTCAGCTCATCATCATTTCTCACTGCCAGCTGGATGTGCCTGGGCAGGATCCTCATTTTCTTGTTTTCCCGTGCAGCGTTCCCCGCCAGCTCCAGAATCTCCGCACTCAGGTACTCCAGCACCGCAGCCAGGTAGATGGCAGCACCAGGACCGATCCTGTCAGTGTAGTTCCCCCTTTTAAGGAGCCTGTAGACACGACCCACGGGGAACTGCAGACCAGCCTTAGCTGTTCTGGTTTTCTTTGGCACAAGGAGGAGTTTCATGGTAGTCTCACTTTCAGACATTCTAACATCTAGCTGGTATAACAAAATAAAAAATTAAAAAAACCCAAGTAAACAGACACAGAAACAAAGCATGTAAGTCCTCCTTTTCTCCTCATTTCACTGCCTTTCTAATTCACTCACAAGTCAGTTTTCCCCTCTCAGAAATTTTGCTAGCTTTTTATACTTCCGTCTGAAGGAGCAGATGGGTCAGGCTGCTGCTCTAGGAGAGTTTGACAAGTTTCCAGCCAAGAAGCACCTACAAGCTCAGTGAGAGCAGCAGGCCAGCCATCTGCTAGATTTCCCAAACTTTTCAAGAGAGTAAGGTAGAACTCAGGAACAGGGTCTTCTGACCTAGTATCAAAGGAGGACTGCTGTTAAGGAAAAAGGTTAAGTAAACTAGGCTTCAAGATAATTACAAGCGTTCAGAAACCCTGCAGGGAAGCTTCAGTGAACTTACCCCTGGCAAGAACCGAAGCAGTTGCTGCAGTGACCTTGTGAGAGCCAGAGCTAGAAATTCATGTCTTTGAAGCAAGAGCAACAGACAAGAACTTCATCTACTGGAAACCACTTCAAATGAATGTTGTCTTCCACAAGTAAGGGGACCTATTGCTGCAAGATAACAGGCCACACTCAGGAACAAGACTTACGGAAAGAAGAGAAGCCTTCTTTTACACTAGATGCTGAAATTGCTCTGCTCAGCACTCTGTGCATCAGGCTACTACAAATGCACAAGAACCATCTTCTTGTATGGTATTGCATCCATTCTAACAAGCCCCATCACTTATTACTGACATAAAGTCTCTGGTACTGAAGAGTACCAATTACTGTTCCATGCATAACACAAAGCAACTAGAAAACAAACACAGGAAAATTCTGCTCTTGTATATAGACTTGTTCTCAAGTTTTAATCATTAGCTGTTTTGAAGTAATTAGAAGTTCTACCCAGATGCAGAGAGGAGCTAAATCAAGTATAACACTGAAGTACTTAAAAATACAATTAAAAGGTCTTTTAGGAGATTTTTGTGGGCATTAGCAAGATAAGCTTTTAAAAATACCCTACACAAGTAAATAAATTAAAAACCCCCTTAAGTAGCCTTATAACAAACACAGAACTTAAAAAAACCCCACCATTATTTCACTCAGGAGTTTATCTAACACCAAGAGAGCATCCTGTCATTTCTTAAGAACAAACTCCCACCTGAAGAGGCCACCGACTTCACCTCTTTTCCAACACTACCCAAACTGTAACTCCTGGCAAGAGCTGCTCCCTTTTAAGCTCTACACTGGTAGCCATCTCATTACCAGCTCTTGCATAATTTAATTCCACCTGGGTGAGCAATGATTCAGCCACTCAAAACAAAAAACAATCAAGGTCTCAACACAAGGGCAACCCAGTACTGTCCCTGAGAGCATGAGAATTTGTTACTGCTCCTTGTAGAGCTGCTTAGTACCTTGTTAGCTCATCTCCTCTGAAAACAAGCTTAATATTTACTGTCTCAGAGAAGTGCAGTATCTCTGGCAGTTCATTTATTACAGCTGGAAGGAGGCACACCTCACCTTGCTGCGGTCATCAAGAATTAAACCCAACGACCTGTACCACTGTCCTCTGTGCTGCCAGCAGTGGCCAAGCTGCTTTGTGACCACGCTGCAGAGCCTGGGGAAGCTCAGGACCTCTGACAGTGGGTTCTCTTTCTTCTGGGACTTGTCCCCGTCTGTGACACAGTCCATTTTTTTTTCCGAAGTCATAGATAGCTGTGTTGCAAGGCAGAATATGTCATTTATAGGGTCAAGGGTGTGGTGACAGCTGAATAATTTTTTTTCTTCAATACACGAGTGCTGGAAAGTTGAGCCCGGGCCCAACAGAAACTTTTGCTGAGCAGCTGAGTTAGGAGACATCTACCCTCTGTTGCCGTGAAGCCAGAGGGGTGAGTTTTCAGATCACTATGCTATCTGGTTAATTTACAAATGGGTTGAACTATTGGCTAGAAGAAAGCAAACAAGATAGTTCTTGATCAAAGAACTCCTTAAAAAATTGACTTTTGAATTGGACCAGTACTTCAACATAAACTCTGCCTTTGGGCGTTAGTAGAGGCAGGGCCAAACAGCTTGCTCAGTGTCCTTTATCATACACAAAATGGCAGGTGAAGGCATTTCTAGAAGCTCCGTGCCTTGTAGGCCATGCCTTGTAGGGTCTGCTTGGTGTGGTGCAGAGCCGGCTCCCAGGAGCAGCTTGCATCCGGGAGCACCATGATGACTGACACACAGCTCTCCAGATTAGCAAAGGGTGCTGTAAGCGCTATGCTTAAAACTGCACAAAATTAGTACCTTGCCTGAGTCTTCTACCATTACTGCAAACCTTTAGATTTTTGCTTGGTCCAAAGAAATAATCATTCCCAAGCCTGCTTTCCCTCATCATGATCAAATGGAAAAAATAATTTGAGTTTCATGTGTTCATTTCTCAGGCACCTCCTTTAAAGCTTTTTTTTTTTTCCATTTACAGGTGTAAACACTCAGCACAAGGCTAGTTACATATAGCACATCTTTACTATATGCACAAAGTTTAAGATCTACCGTCAGCCATTTTTACTTCTCATTGCCACAGGATTATCCCCTTTTCCTCCCTTCACTGAGTTAATTGCAGGCCAGCCCAAATCTCACTAAATTGCTCTTGAAAACCATGCAGCATGCAATGACTGTTCCAGCTGCCCACCACCCTGAAATCACAGTGGCCGCTCGATCGGGTATCCTCTCTTCCCATTTCTGTGTAAGCACAGCTTGGAGTGAGTCCTTAACTCAGCTGCATACAGCTCTGACATCTGTCAGCATCATAAAACCTGGCTGGTAGGCTCTGACACCCTCGTGCCTTGAGGGGACGAAGGAGTGAGGTCAAACTCAACAAGACAGGCAGATCTTTTTAAAATAAAAAGTTCATGCTCCAGCTACAGTTTAGGAATCTGTTCCTCACCAGCTCTTCTCTGCATAAGATGCTATGAAATCTGTGAGATAGTGCCTTGGGGGCTGACTGATCCTAATGGGGCTGCAGCAGATCCCTGGTTTCCAGTTCAACGGCAAACCTCAGCACCCAGTATGAAGAGAGAAACCCTGGGCACTTTTGTGCGGGAAGACTTTCAAAGATTTGGTCAGCAAAGGCCTGGGGGCTTGTTTGGATATGGAGGCTTTTGTTTTTCTGCACTGATGGACAGAAGCAAGACAGTCACATCTACCAACAGCACAAGTATTGCACCAGATTTTAAACTGACTATAACTACCTATGGTTGTTATGACAAGATAGAAGTTTAGTGTCATGTCAGAACAATCTACAGAGAGGTAGTTGTTCACTACAGCTTTACAAGCAACAAGACTTTAAAGCACAGGGTTACTAACTTCTAAAGCAGACTTAAACAACCTGATCTAATTGCACTACAAATCTGTGATGAAGGAAAAGGTCACATGAACAACTGGCAGTATGTGTCTCAACTCCTCTGCCTGTTCCACAACAGTTACCTGTAACACGTTTTCAACAGTAAACATGTACTTGACTTTTAAGTTTGTGTTTGGTTTTTTTTTTGTTTTGTTTTTTTTTGTTTGTTTTGTTTTGTTTTTTTTTTTTTTGACATTTACTGTTTCTCCATCCCTGGAAGGGGAGCTGAGAAAAGAAAGAACAGTGTTGCTTTCTAGGAACTTTATTACAAACTTTAAAAATTAGCAGGAAGAATACTTGACAAAGAAGCAAACGCATGCAGATTAGTGCTACTGAGTCCCACCATCATCCATAAGTGCACAGACCAGACCAGGAAAAGCAAGTTTCACTGACTACAACCTTGTTGCTGAGAAGGAACAGCATCTCTAACAGTTTTCTTGGGAAGGAGCTGGGAAAGGAGGTTTGGCATAACCCCTCCTTGAGCAATAATCACACAAGAGAAGAGCTTGTTCAGCTCTTCATCATTTCTCACTGCCAGCTGGATGTGCCTGGGCAGGATCCTCGTTTTCTTGTTTTCCCGTGCAGCGTTCCCCGCCAGCTCCAGAATCTCCGCACTCAGGTACTCCAGCACCGCAGCCAGGTAGACGGCAGCACCAGAACCGATCCTGTCAGTGTAGTTCCCCCTTTTAAGGAGCCTGTAGACACGACCCACGGGGAACTGCAGACCAGCCTTGGCTGATTTGGTTTTCTTCAGTGCAGGCCCAGGTTTGCCAGCCACTGTGTGTTTCTTCCCACGTCCAGACATTCTGATGTCAAGCAGACAAAAAGTGTTGGAGATCTTCAAATTACCCAGGTGCTTGGGCTACAGCTAACTTACAGCAAGAGAAGATGACAGCAAGGTGAGTTACACTTTCTGCTCTTCCACATCAAGAAGAAAGCTTGTTCTTTTCCTGAGGAAAGAGAGCACCACACACCACAGTTCATTAATAGCAGAGCTACTACCACCCTTTTACAGCCTACCTTTTAGGAGAGAGGCCTCGTAAAACCAGAGTGGTCTGACAACTTGTTAAGAAATACTTATTAAAGTATATAAGCAGAACTCAAAAGAAAAGAGGCTTTTCCCTGCTGCTTGGAATGTATTTGGGATTGAGGCACAGTGGGTCTTCTTCAGTAAGGTTTTCTTAAACACCATAACTATTACCTCAAAGCTAACTTGAGTCCAAGGCTGCCTCTTTTTCCAAGAAGAATCAGTATTCTAATGTCTTCCATTATCAAGTTAGATCTTTCTTTGATTTTAAATCTAACAATTGAAAAAAATCTTGCAGTGCACAGCATCTTATACCAAAATACTCCAAGCAGTTTTCATACAAAGTTCTAAATTATTTCCCCACGGGATATTCTCTGGCTGCTATGAGAGTACTAGAGGTGTTCTGCACCAAAAAATAGAGGAATTGACTTGGACAGCACAATGCAGGCTGAAGAACAGAAATTACTATCTATTTACTCAAAATGAAGGAAATCCAGTCCAGTTAGAGTACTTGTACAATTGGAGCAGCAAAAGTACTAATTCAAATAATATTTCTAATCTATGAGTAGATAGCACAGTTAGCTTCTAGCACAGCTGTTTGCAATTTACAATTCACTAGATTAACATGTGGGGGTTTTGTGTAGTTTTTATAGATTTAAATACTAAATAAAAATCAGAACAAGATTTAGGAGGGAGGAACAAAAAAATCCCAGCCCCTAATAAAATCCAAGCAAACCGAGCCATATCTCCTTATCCCTATTACCAGACAATAATTTTCACATTCTGATTACTCACATTATAGACATACTGTGCTACAAATACAGTTAGCTTACAAACTAACATAAAGCCCATAATAACCCCAAATATTTCATTATGTATTATAAATTAAAAACATACCCCATTACCTTCAAAAATTCTTATTTTGGCCTAGTCTGTGCTTTGCTACAGCCTGCACTCAAAGACAAACAAGCTACATAACATCATTCCCCCTACCCATGGGGCAGAACCTTTTTATTAGCAACTTTTTCTCCTCATCAGTGGGTCACCTGGACGGCTAATGAGTCATTCTCACATGTGGTTCATCTTACTTCTAACCCCTGATTTGGGGGAAAAGGAAAAAATATGTTATAGATGCCCAGAAGCCAAATCTCTGGGGGTAGAAGCCAGGCTGTCTCCAAGAGCGGAGCCACAGCTATATTTCAGTCTCACTGTGACACTGCCAGCTCTCACCCGCTCTGGCTGGAGTATTTCTGTCTGCACACTGTGTGTAAAAACAGTCCTCTCTTTCCTGCTGAAGCTTGATTTAAAAAAAGTACATAGAGGAAATGTGCTTTATAAGTCTGATGTATTTTTAGTTGGCTGGGAGGGGGGAAACTGTGTATTGCTTTATGTGTGTCCTGGGCAGAGAGAGTTATGCTTTGTTCATGTTGTGTCCGAGCCCCACCAAGTGATGTGATGGGGCTGCTCCTAAGATTTGGGCTTCTGCCACCTCTTCTGGTAACCCTCTGCCCCAGCTGGGGCTCAGGGTTTACTGCGAGACCAGAGGGGTTCTGGTGCCAAGGGTCCTCAGCTAGCTCCTCTCCATTCACCTGGGCAAAAACCTCACCTAATGCAAAATAATATTTTGTAGCACCTTTTAAAAAATGAGTGCGTATTCTCTGCACACACTCCTTCTGCGTTTTATGGTGTTCAAAATAGGCTCCAACCAGCAACATACAAGCGCCATGGGTGTGAATGGTATTTCAGCCGCAGAAGATGACAAACCAGCAGGTCCTCCTGAAAGCCCCACCTCTGACAAAACACTCGTACAGCAAAACTGGCACCAACAGTTCTGCTTCAGCTCTGCATGCCAGGTACTAACTCCAGGTCAGACCCAAAAGACTTTGGAGCACCTGCAGAAGACTCTGAAATTGTGATCCTGAAAACTTCATCTCACATGCTGCCCTGCTGGAAGGCTCCGTAGCCCTTTACTTTCTGATTTAATGTTCTCACATCATCTATATTTGTGGCTCCATCTATCACTCAGACAGCCACTTTTCCTGAAAGGATGACCGTTTAATCCAAGCTGGGTGAGGCTGAGTCTTCCTCCACCTCAGGGCCCTGGGAGATGGGTATGGGGCACCCTCTGCGTGTCCAAATACTCACCAAAAGGACTGACATCCTCTCAAAGCACAGCTATCCATTTCTTTTAATTCAGAGGCAGAAAAGGTGGCTGTGCCTTCCCTTCAGGAAACCAGACTTAGCACAGGGTAAGCGCCCTGGCGTGTTTCAGGATATACAGGTGTTAAGGGGATGTCCCTGATGTTATAATGTGTTATAACGAGGCTTCTGAATTTCCATTTCAGGCCCTTGGAGGAGCGAAGACACAGACCAAACACATTCTTAAGGCCTGCTGGCAGGTTGTGTAGGGGTGTTTTTCTAGGAACTCAGAGCTGGGGTCCCCCTTTCTGGGTGAGTGTGCTGACCATCGGGCGAGAGTATAAAAGGAGAGGGAGGTGGGAGCGGTCCTCTTCCCCTTCTCCTCTGCTTCATGTCTTTGAGAAGAAAGCGCAAGCTCTGGTCAATTCTTTGAAAGGGCAGAGAGGCCCATTTTTAGGGAACGGGGTGTTGATCCCAAACGGATTGGGATCACCAACCTCCACCCACTCCTTGGTGTTTGCTGAGTGATGCTTTAATACAGACTCAAAAATAAAATAAAAGTAACTATCTAGACACAAATTTCTTGTAATGCTAATTGGCTATGACCTAATCCTAACAATATTTGAAGCATTGATAATTATGTCTGATAAGAATAGATAACGTAGGTCCGATAATTTTATTTTATTTTTTAACAGAATAGGGAAAGAAAAATGAGAAGAGAAGCCAGCGGAGAAATAAAGCAGGATATGAAACACAAACAAATGAAAAGAGGCTCAGTGAAGTGGAAAGGGAAGAGTTACAGAGAAAAATAAGGCAGAGTGCCCAAAACTCACCAACAGTATTTGGATGCTCCTAGAGAAGTGTTCCCTAAGGCTGACAATTTATTTGGGGTATTTTTATGATGGTGCCCAGTTTGTTTTATGCGTTCAGGTTTATGGTAGTTCCAGGACACTGTCTGGCGAGCTTGAGGAGCTGAGGTTGTGCCCCACTCAGCATGTTGCCTGGTTGGCACCCCACATCTCGTGGCCACGCTGCTTCCCCTGCGTGCCCTACGGAGCCACTCCATCCAACAAGGATGAGCCCCCCAGGGCTGGGCAGGAGCAGAGGGGCTCACAGCTCTGCCGCCGTACCGCAAGGGTGCCCCCGAACTCATTTCAGTAGGGCTGACCTGCAGAAAATGCGCTTTCTCTTCCTGCCTGGTTGCTTCACAGGTGAGAAGGGAGTGCTGGAAGGTGCTGTTGTCCCAAATCTGGGTTCTTTATCTGGTGTGCAAGCCAATAACACACAGAGCCAGAGGTATTTCCAAGTTTGTTCCATTAATGCACAGAAATGGGGTGCTCATCCCAAAACAGGAGGACACCTTAGTTTCAAAAATCTCCACTTTTATACATTTGTTATTACATATCCAAACAATTAATACATTTTCATTGTTATTCTCTTTAATGATTGGTCAAGATTTCTTCGCTTCCCATGTAAATTCGCGTGCAGACTCTGTCTTCTTCTTCCATTGTTCTCAGTAAGTGCTATCATTTGGGTAGGTGTCAGTGGTCGCTACCTCCCCCTGCCAAAATTACCTTTTACCTACTTCTCTGATCTTGGCGGTTCCGAGTGGTTTTCTCGGTTTGCTGACCAGGCCTACAGTTCGTCACCCTCTTGACAGGAATACTCCTTATCAACAATGCTACATTGTCTGGTGGTCAGTTCCTTAACTGAATCGTAGATAAATCATGTCTAGTTACTAATGCTCTATTTTAATATTAGGTAAATAATTAAATAGGGTTGGGGCAGTATAGAGGACTTGAGCAGCAGCAGGTTTCCTTATTCGCTTCAATTACATCGTACATTTGATTTTCCTAGCTAAGGTCAGTTTTACTCCAACAGTGCTAAAAAGTAGCTCATTGTTTCTTTTTAACTTCTGAAACAAGAGTTTCAGAATACACTAGATGTTTTCCAATCTGGTATCGAATTCCTCGCTTGCCGCTCCACCGTGTACCTCTTCCC
>VZSZ01000567.1:92799-115913 GCA_013398815.1 Ibidorhyncha struthersii | reverse complement strand
CAAGTACGATATTTGTTTCGGTACTGTAGTAAGCAGGTGGGCGGGTGGGTGTTTTCGGCACTTCATCAGTATGTTGATAAACGACAGTGGATGCTGTGAAGTGCTGTGTCGAGGGAAAAATGACCACAGCCAGACACACGCACACACAAATCTCATGTGCTATTAGTTTCGCTACTTTTTTTTTTCTTTTCCTCCCCAGTAGTCCAGAAGTACTGTGTTTTGGCCTAGAGAAGAGGTGTGGTCTTGAACAGGCCCAGTGTAAGCCACGTTGGTACGAGCCATAGTGAAGCAGTAGGTGTGGTATTCAGTTTTCAAAGTGAACTTAGGTGAAGACAGTAAGGAATCAAAATCAGCCTGTGAGTGCTTATTGCTGAACTTTCATGTATTTAAAAAAGTAAAATGGCTGTCAAACTTGGAAAAACTTCTACTGAGCATCTCAACAATACGTGGGTGCCTGTTGGCCTTGTTTTGCAGGATTATTGCAACTGTTCCACAATAAACTCTCTTTAACTCTTAGAGACAATCTGTGAATAGATTTAGGTCTGATTCCCTAGCAATGGGCTTGTCTGACAGAGACTCTGCTTCTCTCTAAGCACTTGTGTAGTTACACTGACTTGAATCTACCAAGGAGACTTCCCATATATCCAGAGTTGGGTTCACAAGGCTGGCACCTGCGTGTCTTCTCGCCGGTGCTTCCTGATGCAATGACTGCTGATTTGGTGGCCTCTTGTTCTGCTGAGGCTCTGTGAGCGCTGTGGCCAAAGTACTTCCCTGTCACCCGGCTGATTTCCTCCCCTTTTACCTTGTGAGAGATACAGTGATGCTTACAGCACTTCAAACTTCTGTACACTACCAAAACCTCCTATACATACCGTGATTGGGATGGAATAAAATCATAGAATCATAGAATGGTTTAGGTTGGAAGGGACCTTGAAGATCATCTATTTCCAACCCCCGCGCCAGGGCCGGGGACACCTCCCACTAGACCAGGTTGCTCAAAACCCCCTCCAGCCTGGCCTTGAACACCTCCAGGGATGGAGCTTCCACAGCTTCTCTGGGTAACCTGTTCCAGTGTCTCACCACCCTCAAAGTGAAAAATTTCTTCCTAATATCTAATCTAAATCTACCCTCTTCCAGTTTGAAGCAATCCCCCCTCATCCTGTCACTACATGCCCTTGTAAAAAGTCCTTCCCCAGCTGTCCTGAAGGCTGCCTTTAAGTACTGGAAGGCTGCTATGATGTCTCCACAGAGCCTTCTCTTCTCCAGGCTGAACAACCCCAACTCTCTCAGCCTGTCCTCATAGGAGAGGTGCTCCAGCCCTCTGATCATCTTTGTGGCCCTCCTCTGGACCTGCTCCAACAGGTCCATGTCTTTCCTATGTTGGGGAAAAAAAGTCAGTCCTCAGGTCTGGGGCTGCAAAGAAGCCTCAGCATCAGGAGGATGCACACTGTGATTTTCTGGCACCATCCAGACAGTTACCAGTTTAGCAATGGGCTGTGTCTCTTGAAAAACTTGCCTGTGTTGAGTTCTGGAAGTGCTAAAGTTTACCTTGAATGCACATCATCGGTTTCTTGTTCTGTTCTAGGACCCAGATAAAGACACGGAGTGGAATGACATCCTGCGCAAGAAAGGTATCCTCCCTCCAAAGGAAAACCTGGAGGAACAGGAACGTGCAAAGGAAGAGGAGCAGCTTACCATCCTTCAGAAGTCTCTCGGTGAGTGATCAGCCAACTTGGGCAGCAGCAACAGGACAAGTGTAGGAATAGCTCCTGGGGGAAGAAATAGCCAGCAGTAGTGTTTGTATGCCTGTAAACCAGTGTGTCCTTTTCCAGGTCTGTAAGGGGATACCAAAGCTTCTTCTCGTATAGGGTGATCATCTGTTAACAGTAGCAAACAAGTATGTTCCTGAACACATGGATTTTTCCAGCACAGGAAAGCTTTGTTCTTGATGTCAGCTCCATATTTTTATAGAAGTAAATGTTTGAAAACTGAAATAAAACAGCGTAAAGGGAGTCTGCCATGTGAATGTGCAAGTAAAAGTATCTCATGACGTTATCTGTTGTATGCTCCTCCTTCCTCTGTCGTTCAGGCATCCCTGCTGTGTTGTGTGTGTGTTAGGTACGTCTTTGCTGCAGCCACCAAACTTGAAAGCTAGTGCAGGTACCCATGTGCTAGCCTAGGCAGCCTTCAGCTCAGAGTCTTTTACACCATTGTCTTTCCATCTATATGTCTAAAGTGCACAATATTTTCTAAAAATTCAGTAACAATAATACTTCAGAAAAGCCGTATTTCCCCTAGTTAATCTGTCCTTAAAGTAAATAAATTCTGTTGGACTGATAAAAGCTGAGTTTTAATCCCGGAATTAGTTTTTTTCTTATTAGATGTTTCTTCCATTCTAGTGAAAACTTATGAGGACATGACTCTGGAAGAGCTGGAAGAGAATGAAGATGAATTTAATGAGGAAGATGAGAAAGCTATTGAAATGTACAGGTGAGAGCAGCATGCAGAATTTGGATTTAGTGAAAATTGGATTTTTTTTTCTTTTATATGCTGTTAGATATTGCTGATGAGAGGAAGGATGTTGTTAGGCCTGATGACTGAAAAAGTGGGTTGTGATTCTGGTCTCTTGTAGAGCTTCTAAGTGTCTTTAATAATAATAGGATAACTGGGTTTAAATTCAGTGTCCTCTATCTACAGCCTAGTTTTGCAGAGATAATGCGCACCTGCTGAGTGCATGGCTGGGGATTCTGAGAGCTTTGAAAATCGCCTCCAAGATTTCTCAATTTTTGCATGAATGAGATTAAGGTGCTGCAGATTTACATAATTACAGTGTTGGTTTTCCTTTATCTCTTTCTCTCTACCATCTCATGAATTTTGCCATTTAGTTTGGTAGTGTACTATCTGCAGAAGAAATGTCTGCTGAGGGCACAAATGAGGGAAAAAAAAGAATAATTCATTAAACATAGTTTTACTTTTTGCATGTTGGTGGTTTTAACTTGTGATGCAAATAGAAGAGCATCTATTGACTGTATCAACTTGCTTTTGTTGCTCTGGGGTTTGAAGAAGTTTGTAATGTGCCTCTGAAGTCTAGGTTTCAACCAGATCTTTTAAGTATTGTTTTGTCAAAAATACATCTATTCTCAAAATCTCTTTCCCGTTCCTTGCTGTTCAGGCAGCAAAGGTTAGCAGAAATGAAAGCAGCTCAACTGAAGAATAAATTTGGGGAAGTTTTGGAGATTTCAGGAAAAGATTACGTTCAAGAGGTTACGAAAGCTGGAAAAGGTATATGGGTAGTCCTGCACCTTTACAAACAAGGGTAAGAATTTGTTTTTAACCTTTAAACCTTCCACTGTCAATAGCTGTAGATACTCTAGACAAATGTGTAGTTCCTGTGGAAATTCAGGAGCGGATTCTGGAGTTCTAAGAAATAATAACAAAAAAAATGGAATTACTGATTTCATTACTGTTGACTCAGGACTGCTGAACTTGGCTCTAAAACGATGTTACCATGAAGTGGCTTTTTTATACATCTATATAGCACAGCATGACTTGCACCATACAGCTGCCATAGAGATAGCTGCTGCCACTGAAATATCCAAGCTTGGGAAATTATTCTGGGTAAAGCGTGAGGGACCGTGCATTAGAAGGATCACTGTGTGTCTTTAGCTTGGTTTCTTGAGGCATAAAAACGGAGTGAGCAAGGTTTCCAGTCCTGTCAGCATGACGGAAAAACTTGTCAGAAAGGTCTGATAAGTTGCTAGAATTTTCTGGAAAGGGTTAGAAATACTTGATTTTGTTCACTGACTCTAATTGCCTCACAGGAGTTCATAGTCATTTGCATACTTTCTTCCAGGAGCTGCTTTTCTTTCTATTTTGCCCTTGCTCATGCAATTTCTAAATATCGTATCTTCATAAACCAGTTTCTCTCTGTGATGCAGGGGAAGGTTGTATTGCTAATATCTTAAAAGAAAAAAGAACCACCCACCACCACCCACCAAAGCCTCTAGTGATGCTGATTTCTTTTGAATGGTGGAATACTGGACAACAAAAGTATTCAGCAGTTGCTTCTGGTACTTTTGTCTTTCCATAAATGCCACTCATCGAGCTGATGTTTCTGACCTTTCTTCTGGAGCAGATAACTGTCTAATTTGTCTTTTATTTTTACCTTATGTCTGTTGCTGTTCTTCACAGAATTCCACTCTGTGCCCTAATTAATCAACATATGAGTGGGCTTGCAAGGAAGTTCAGAGACGTGAAATTCATCAAAGCTATCTCTACCACCTGCATTCCCAACTACCCCGATAAGAACCTGCCGACGATATTTGTCTACCTGGAGGGAGACATCAAAGCTCAGTTCATTGGGCCTTTGGTGTTCGGTGGCATGAACTTGACAAGGGACGGTGAGTATCTGCGTCTTCAATCTTCCAAAGGGAAAGCAAAACTGCTTGGATGGGAATGAGAGAAGTGAGGTTTAAGAGGAGGAGGGAGGTACTAAAAATCATATTTTTTTTTTTTTTTTCTTTTTTGCACCTGTATGGCTCAACCACAAGTTCTTAAGGCTATCTTGTAAAAGCAGTGAGTGACTGAGTAGGCCAGCATATAGGTATTTATCTCACGTGTGTGCAAGTATTCACACACTGTGTTGGGTAAAACAAATTTTCCTGAATATATTAAAGGGTAAATAGTACCCATGCACATTCTTTGGGGCTCTTGTACCTGAATGACCGTCCCCCTAGTTACTGGATAATCCATGCATGTGATAACTGGTGCTTGCCTATAGGGCTGCTTGTTTCATTTTCAAGCCAACGGCTTGTATTTGTCTGCTGTACCTTCCTGACATGCAGGCTTCACTCTTTATTAACATTTAAAGGGAGCCCGTCCCTCTGCCCAAATGGGGCTGCTACCCTGAAATTGGGCTGCTTCCTCTTCCTCTTGCCATCTCCTGGAGCACGTTAAGCTCCTGCCTCAGTGGTTCAGGGGGCACGGGGCTCTGTGGGGAGAGGCTATTACCTTTCCTGAAGGTCTCGTTTTTTCCGTAGGCCTATTTCTCCTTGCCCATCTCAGCAGGCTGGGTCACGCAGCCTTGTCAGCATGAGGTGCTTCAGGAGATGAGGGTGGCGATGCAGGTCTCGGTTTCAGTAAAAGCTGCTGTTTGGAGGTGGTTGGTTGGGGATGGTATCCTACAGCCGTGCTTAAAGACAGAGGTCGGTGGTGAAAAAGGCTCCACTTGGAAAGCAAGTGCAACTCGGATGCAACCTAGTGGATTTTACTTCAGTTAAAAGGATACTCATCGGCTTTCTAAGTAGGCATATTCGTCCAGATGCCTTCCAGCTCTTTCAACATCAGACTTTAAGGGCATCTTTATCTGAAGTGAACCACAGTTAAGCAGCGTTTCAAGGTCCCTGCTGAATGATGTCACTGCCTATACTGGGATAAGATGCAAAGAGTTTTTTACTAAACCTCTGAAGTGTACAGGGTATCTTGAGCATGTGCTGTAGAAAACGCTCCCCTGGCTCGAGCTGTCGGAAGGGGAAAAGCTCACCAGTGAGATCGCTGATTTGAGAACAGCTAACTCTTACTACAGAGGTTGCCTAATTATGCACTGAAGTGAGCAGTGGTAGCAGAACCTTCAGTTAGCTTTCTCCCATTTTTAGCACATAAATAATTGATTTTTGGGGGGGTCCAAAGGTGGCTGAGCCAGCTTAGTTCAGTCATCACAGAAAGCTGGGCACTGAAATTCTGCACTTTCTTTTATTTCTTTCTTCCTTCTCCCCTAAGCCTAGGTGACTTACACTGGAGATTAAAGAAAGTGTGAGGTTGTATTCATTACTCTGTAATATCTGAAGGAAATTAGATTTAATGGTAGGGTTGCTAGCAGGACTAGGAGAAAGGTTTCCATTGAATGTGTTGTATTGACTTTCTACCACTTCTGAGAAGCAATCCAATTTGGGTCTATCTAGTAATAGGCCTACTGCTGGTGGTGGAGTCTCTCTTACTGTCTTGCTAAGGAACTAATAATCAGTGCATGGCCTAGTGGGAAAGGGGTGAATCGCATTTACAGAGTACATTTCTGAAAAATACCTGTAATTTGGATGTGTAAATGGAACTGCTACAATTTTTTATGCCCCTCAGCAAATCTGCCACTTCTGACTCTGATGAACCTGGTGTATGGTGGAAACAGCTGTAACACATGAGCAGTATTCCTTCACCAGCAATAGATGTGCAAACCTGTTTTCTTCTGCCCTTACATGAGTAGAAGGAGGTGGGATTCCCTTTCACCAGGAGAGCTGTCTCATCTAAAGCTGCTGCTCTGTATCAATTGCCTCTTTTACACTCCTGGTGGTAAAGGGAGCAGGGACGCCAGCAGTGGGCTGCAGAGCAGTGCCCTGAGCTCTACTCCCTGGACTGAAACCTGTGCCGGCACTAGTGACGGTGAAGGGGGGGCTCGGCTGGAGCGGGAGTGGGAGACAGGGCAGGGACTGGGACCGGGGGTGGAAGAGGAGGGGGAGGAATAGAGCATGGTCCTGTTTTTTGGTGGTGGTGATGGCAGGGTGATAAGAGAAATGGGCTAGGGAAGCAAGGGTGGGAAGGGCAGTGGGGAATTGTGGTGATCTGAGGTCCTTTTTTACCTCTGAAAGTAAACTAGGAAGTGCTAGGTGCTATTGTACTGAAATAAGTAAACTAGCACGTGTCAGAAGGAGTGGTAGCTGGAAAAAGCCCAGTTTGCTTCCCCGCATTCATGGCTCTCATTTTCCTCTGCACAGAATTGGAGTGGAAGATTTCAGAGTCGGGTGCCATCAAGACAGACCTGGAGGAGAACCCCAGGAAGCAGATCCAGGACCAGCTCATGTCCTCAATCAGGGCGTGTGTCCCAGCCAGGGGGGAGAGTGACTCAGAGGATGACTAACTCCTGTGTCTGCGTCAGGATTGATACAGTACATTGCAGCCAGTGTTCCCACCTAGAGCACTGGAGACACTCATGAAGATCTCACTGAGCCCCAGAAGGGTAGTATCTCAAGACAGCCATTTATCTAGAAACTTCTAGAAACTAAAAAAAGTTTCTTAAAAAAAAAAAAAACCAAAGACATTTTATATTACGAAGGCTGAGTAAATCTTACTCAAAGTTTTAAAATACAGACATCAATAGAAACACAGGTCTCTTGTTGTTATTTTCTTAGCCAATTGCTGACTCCTTTAGAAGATATGAAATATGAAGTGGTCTTAAGTGCACTGGTTTTGACAAGCTTAACTTGTGTAAATTGAGTTGAAGTAGCTGGTCTTAAACATGATTGGTTGTAGTGCTTAGTTGGGCCTTCTGTCAGCCCATTGTGCATAAATGTTGGACACCCTGGAGAGCAAGGGGAGGTGGCCTGTGACATGGGTGCTGCTGAAGGTGACGTGTGGCTCTTTGCGGAGGTGTGCTGGCAGGAGGGCCAGCAGAAGGCTGTGAGCTGGGACACCAGACATCTCAAGAGAAGAAGCTTCAGTGACTGCCAGTGTCTCCTGGGATCTGCTGAGTCCAGAACTCCCTTTCATGTGCACCAACTCATTTAGCAGTCCCCTTTCGCAGGGGCTGAGCTTCCTGCACCACACTTACCTGCTGATGAGGAAAGGAGATTGAAGATGGTGGTGCTCAAGTGTGAAATTGCTGACTTCTTCCACAAAATCAGAAGTCTGATGCAATACTACAGTAGTGCCATTGCCAAATGGGAGGGGAAATATTTGAAGAGCTGACGTCTTTCTGTACTAAAGTTTTCCATCTTCTTCTAAGTGCAGTAATAATAATCAGAGCTTAGAGGAGAATGAACTGAAATACCACCTTAATTATAGATCTGCTGACACTCAGAGCTGCTTGCTTATTTTGGGTTGGATTTAATGTCCACCTACACTTTCAATTTGTGTGCTCTTGGGCTAAAAAGCTCAAAGAGCTTTTGCTAACAAGGCTGCCCCAAGGACATTTTGTTATATTGCTGATGGATTCTGTGGGTGGATGGTACAGAATGCAATGCTCAATAAGCAGCAGGTCTTATTTTAGTTTTTCATTAGTTCGTAGCAACTTTTAAGCATGTTTCCTGCACTCTGTCTCCCTAGTCAAATCAGTGTGTAGTTCAAACATCAAATAACTGTTCTTTAAACTTCAGGTGAAGTTGTAAGATCCTGATGGGGAGCTTCCTCTTTGAGATCTGAATGGTGATTTGAGTTTCCCTTACGTCTCTCTTTTTTGTGTGCGTTTTTGACAAAATAGCTAAAATGCTAGTACTGAGCAAGTGAGTCAAATGCAGTGGGATACAAACTGATGAATACTGAATATTGTTGTACATACCACCACACTTCTCTTGAGACTGGACTATCCAAAATGCTGTCAGACCTGATGCTTTTCTGTATTAGTCTACCCATTATTACAATCTAGGAAGAGGACAACTCTTTCTTCCCCATAGAAGCCTGCTTATTTTGCTTATCTTTTGCGTGTTCTCCATTAACTGTGCTTTGGAGTGACCTCTGAGCACGTGGACTTTTGGAGGAAACTGTCTAGAGGAGCAGCTTCTAAAGGGCATCTGGTCCAAAGATCTAGGCCAAAGCTAGCCTGAAATAAGGCCCTCTGAAAACTGTGTAGAGTGGATGTCGTATCCTCAGCCTCTCCCTCCAGGTTTGCTGCTGTTAAGCTGCCTGAATTGCTGATGCAGACACAACTGCCATACCCTTCTCAACTTGTTTTTAATTTAAAGTCTATCAAACCTTCTAGGAAGGGGAGGTGGAATCTGCAATCCATCTTATATCACTGCTGTGACAACTTCAACTTGAAATCTAATTTAAAAACTCAATGCTTTGGATACTTCTTTTACTTGTATTATTCCCTCTTTTATTGTCTTCCACTTCAATGCCTCTACAGAGGCAGAGTAACAATAATGTTACAGCTGCCCTTTCACTGTCTTCTAGACCATCGATGATTTATGGACTGCAGCAGGAGAGGAGCTCAGAGCAGGATGACCACTGCATTTGGATGGGGTTGCTGAGGGCTGTGTCCTGTGGAGTCTTGGAAATAGCTCGGTATGAAGGCTTCTCAAATTGTCCCAGTGCTTGACTGGTTCCCTCTGTCCTTTGCATCCTGCGCAGGCAGCAAGACCTTGAGCCAGGATAACTAAGGACAGAGGAGTCTGTTGTCCAGAACTTGATCCAAAGCTTGTTCAATCAAAAACGGTGTTTCAAAGACAGACCCTCCCTAGGATATTAACTGTAGACCTGCTAGAGCTAATCGATAGAGAAAGCTGAAGGACAGAGCACATCTGGGCCCCTCACTGCAAGAAAGACATTGAGGTGCTGTAGCGTGTCCAGAGAAGGGCAACGAAACTGGTGAGAGGTCTGGGGGACAAGTCTTATGAGGAACGACTGAGGGAACTGGGGCTGTTTAGCCTGGAGAAGAGGAGGCTGAGGGGAGACCTCATCACTCTCTACAAGTACCTGAAAGGAGGTTGTAGAGAGATGGGGACTGACCTCTTCTCCCTAGTGACAAGTGACAGGACGAGAGGAAATGGGTTCAAGTTAAGCCAGGAGAGGCTTAGGTTGGATATTAGGAAAAATTTTTTCACTGAAAGGGTTATCCAGCATTGGAATAGGCTGCCCAGGGAGGTGGTGGATTCGCCATCCCTGGAGGTTTTTAAAAAAAGGGTAGACGTGGTACTTGGGGACATGGTTTAGAAGTGGTTTTGTCAGGTTAGGTTAATGGTTGGACTCGATGATCTTAGAGGTCCCTTCCAACCTTAACGATTCTATGATATTTTGACTAGACCATACCAATTTGCAAGGGCCTTAGCCAGTGGCTCCCACCTCAGAGTAGATGGCTTGGACCCCCTTCTGGAAGTGGGGGTGCTCAAGCCCTCTACTCCAGAAACTCTGCAAGTCTTCTGTAAAAGCTTCCTGCTTGCTCTTGTTCACACTGGCACAGTGACTCTTCTTCCCTTGTCTGCAAAGTAAGCCATCTTAGATGGGATGGTGGCATCTCACCAGAAGGACTTATGCCTGGTAAATGAGGCGCTGCCCCATATGCAGGTTTGAGCCCCTCAGGCAGAACTGAGAATTGAACTGAATTGCTGATATCCTTGGCATGTTGTGCGATAAACCCTTGGATAAATAAAAGGTAGGTGGGACTTTGGGCTGTTTCTATCACAGCCTTCTCTTCCTGCAGGGTCTTAAAACAACAGCTGCCTCCTTCTTTTGTACAGAGTCCAGTAGGTTGTGTGGGCTCTGGGACCACCAAGAGGATTGAGCTCCCGAAGGGGACCAGGGCTGTGTATGGGCATCTTGTTGCCCTAAAGCTGCTCAGCCGTGGTGAGCAAGATCCCCTTTGCCCATGAATGACATGGCACCCACAGGTAGTAGTAATGTTTTTCCTCTACAAGGAGTGAAACAGTCCTGTACAGGAGATTGGGTAGGGGAGGGTGACATTGCCTCTTCTTCTGGCCTGCTCCCTGCTGTCTGTCAGGACTACAGCTGGGGCTGCCTTGCCATTTAATAGGTGCCACTGAGCAATGTGTAACAATTCAGGAGAAATGGAGACAAAAGTTTGACTTGTACTGTCCTTTATCCTGAGCTGCTTAATGCACTGACACGTTGCGGGCTGCCATTTGAGGATGCTGTGCTGAAAGGGGCAGATGTGAGAATAACTGAAAACCAGAAGAGGTTGGATGTTCTGCCCAGCTGCTGAGACCCATGCAGAGCATCATTTCAGATGGTCTCTGTGCTTCTCGGTATTTGGCTAAGGGTGAAAACAGCTTCTTGTAATCTTATTCTCTTTCTTGCCAATCATGTCGCCCTGCTCAAGGCCTTTTGTAGAAATTAGGTCTCTGCAGGAAATGGATAATGAGATCTGTTTAACCTTTAGGCAGAGCAGAAACTATGGAGGCACACAGTTAAGGGGAAAGAGCTTTAGCTTAAGAGGAAGCCGGCTGCTAAATAGCAAACCAAACCAGCCAATTAATATACATAGTGGAATGAGGCAATATAACGAGGGAAAATTATTGGAGAGCAGGACTCTGCTTTGCAAGGATTTGGGGCACTGTTGCTAAATGCACTGTCGATATTTTTGCAGCCTGTCAGTAGTGAGTGTCAGATCAACGCTCACTTCTCACCGGTGCGAGAAGGGTCTTTCTGTCAGCTGTCACGGGAGAAGCCAGAGGCAGCGATCCTGTAGGGGAGGCTTGCACGAGTTACTGTCCTGCGTGCTGCTGTGAAAGAATCCCTGACTCATCCCACACTGCAGCGGTGCCAGCAGGTGGGGGGAAAAAAAAAAGTAACCCTGGGCCATAGACAGGGGCAGATGATTAACCATCAGTAGACAGTCACTCTGGAGTTTTTTTCTGTGAAACGTAAGTGAACCACTAGTAATAAAAAGAGTTTTCTTCACAATAGAGGCCTGAAGTCTGCTGCTTACGCAGGTTATGTGAGCAGCCACATTAGGTTCATAGCAGGCTGCCCCGATCCGGGTAAGCCACCACTCTGGTTTTCTTTTACCCAGACCTGCTTGCACTCACAGTCTGCTCTCGCCAAACCTGGAGGGTTACGCTTCGCATCTGCTTCACATGTAGAGAGCGAGCCAGGTGTTGTGCGAGAGGGCAAGGCTGTGGAGGGGCAAGTTCTCCAGGTAGTTGGTCCCACCATGGTTGGGAGCCTGCATGTAGGCAGAAGCGTCTGCAGGACAGCAATCACAGGAGGTGAAATGAAGACGTGTCCTTTGAATACGCGTACTGTGCTGTACCTGTTTTGGTCAGGTCCCCCTTTCCCAGGGCTCAGCTCAGCCTCGCCTGCCTCCTCTTTGCGTCTGGCCCATCACCTCCCTTCCCAAATATGCCCAGGTGGGTGTTTGGTTGGTCGTACTGTTGGGAGTAGTTTAACTTGAGATGATTTGCTATGAGAAAGCTGTGTGTGTGATTGCAGCTCTGTTGGATCGGGGTACAGAATAAGCATGCAACGTTAGGCCATAAGTTAGCATGACATCCGAACACAAATATTTGTCTTTATAGAGTTTGTGAAGAAAGTAGCTCTGATATACAGCAATTCCCATGGAAGTTAGGTGTACTTTTTATTCCTGTATTATAAATTCAAGTTCATAATAATTTGTCTTTATGCTCTGGAAATCTGGGGAAGCTTCCTATTTCACAGGCTGTGTAGCAATGGGAAACAAGACTTCTATTAGAAACCTCAGTAACTTAATTTGGCCTAGCTCTTGTTTTGTGAAGGGGGTAAAAAAACCTCTTGCTGCATATTTGTTGGGATCAGATCATGTCTAAAAAACTTTGCTCTCACTGAGATCAGAGGAGTGCTTTCCCTTCTCCATTCTTTTAAATCACTACATTGCTAAAACTAACCTATTCCCTGTCAATTGTTGGGAAGGCAGTGGAACTCGTTCCTCATTACAGCCCATTATAAATCACTCCTCATTTCAATCTCATTTAGCTAATTCAGTCATCAAAGCATTGCAGGAGGCATAAAGTATTTTATTGATTCATTTAGCTCTTCACAGAATTACAAAAAGTATTGAACTTCCTAGGTCCATCTATTTGCAGATGGCTCTTGTGATGCAAGGAAAGGCTTCATTCCCTCCCATGGAAGACAGAACCATTAAAAAAGAAAATCCCATCAGCGAGAGATTGTCTCTAGGCTTGTGTGGGAGATTGATGAACAATCCGACTTGTTTTCATATAACATGTTAAAACTTTAATCTCTTGACACCCTGCTGAATTTTTCAGGACTTTACCAGCTTAATTTTAATTTACAGAGCTGACTGAAGGAATTGAGGTCTGATAAAAAATGGCAAAAAATATCAAGTAGTTCTGGGGTTGTTTCTATTTAACACTTCAAACGTTAAATAAGCAAGAAATTATATAATCTAAGGCAGAACAGTCCATGTAACAGATGTTAATGGACAATTAATAAGATGAATGTAATTATGCATATTTGTAAGCTTCTGCCTCCATGTATCTACTATACAAAGTCATATTTCTTCAAGTATATTGAACAACTTAAACACAAAGAGGCTTCTTATGGAGGGAAAAGTTACAGCATTTACTAGCGAGAGCAAGTCTTGATTTTCCAGACAGCTGTTGCCTACCCCTAAAGTGACACTGACTCCTGCTATGGTATGTGTCTTCCTGATCCCACTCCCCTAAATATCCATGGGAATACTTTCATTTACAAGGAAGGCAGCAGAGCAAGCTACTGAACTTCTCTTCTTGCCTGATTGCAGTTTATCCTTCTGTGAAATAGTACAGACTGTCTGGGGGTGTTGGGAACCTTCATCAATCATCTGCCCATATGCAGATGGTTTCTGTTATGTAAAGCTGAAAGTAGGGATGTCCTGGATCCTTCAAGTTGACTCTTGGTTTTTGTGGTCTAGTTGTTCCTAGCCTCAGCTGATTAAAGGAATGATTGTGAGGGACACCTCCATGGCAGGAGAAGAGCAGCAATAGACGCTTGCGAAGATTGATCTCTGGCACAGCACCAAGGCATCAACTATTATATTTTTTTAAGCAAGAAAGTGCTGGTGGTAAAAAGGTGCAAAGTTTGGTAGGATGAAGCAAAACTAGGAGAATATGCAAAATGTGGAGTTGGGTTTCCCATCTGGTAATGTCTCCAAACTTCTTTAGCTGAGGTGCGCTCACTCTGATTAAATCTAGCTAGCAAATTTAATAGTGCTGGGGAATGGATGTGAACTGGATCCTGCAGGGTGAACCAAGCCCAGACCAAAGGGCTGATCCTGGAAGTGCTTGAAGAAGTTTCTTCTTGTCATCTTTCTCCCCCTGAGAAGAAAGGGAGGAAGAGAGCCCTCAAGACAGTGAAAGACACGAAAGGCATCAGGCACAGGTAGGTAAAAGGGGGCTCAGATGGGAGGGTTAAATGAGAAGTCTGTCCCTCACTAGAGAAAAAGGGTAGAGGTGAGGGAGATAATAAAAATTTGAGAGCTTGCATTGAGGTAGATTCAGGGATATTTGGTGCTGGGATACACTAGGAGAAGCACTGTTCTCAAAGTATGGGCTTCACGTGTGTAGCTGGAGACTGTGCACTGAGGATAGCAGAGAGGATGAGAGCATTAAATCAAAGACCAAAAGGAGAATAGCGTATAGGAAGAAAAAAGCCAGGTAAACATGGATGCGCTGATCCATAAAGAAATGTTAAGGGGTAGACTGCAAGTAAGTGCCACTATTAATGAAAGCAGTCACCGGGCAAGTTTTCAGTAAGTAAAATCAATTGGTAAAAAAAAATCATACTTAATTCAGGCAAGAACAAGACACTGCTGTAATATTTGCATACTAATAAGTATAAGCTCAGCAAAAGCTATGAATCTTTCAGGTGAGAGGAGCTGTTTATATCCCATTTTACAACACATATTAAACTCTGGTGGCATGATGTATCTGGCGTATGTTACAGATCCAGCCCAGCTGGTAAGATGAGCTTTCTCTCTCCATTAAAATGTCAAATGTTACTTTCCCTTTAACAGCACTACATTGACATTTTCAAACTACTGCCCTGTGTATTTGCATTGTATTATAAAAGAAGTATCAGGGCAATTTAAAAAATAGTTCAGTAACAATACCATCACTGGCTTATTGGTACCAGTCCCACTTTGAATGCAGACATAGAAAAGAGAGGAGGAGGGAGAAAACATTTCTTTGTCCTTTTCTTGACTAGTAGCTGATACTTCAGGTCTTACAACCTCAGGGTATTCATCATGAGAAAATGGTGACAAAGAGCTTTGATGGCATCTCTACAAAACATCCCCCACCCCATCCTCCTCCTCTCCTGGTGGCAGGGTAACCAGCAAGCACATGGACATCCTCCAAGCTAAAACACTGGTATGTTTCCCTTGCTCCAGGCTTCAACCAGGAGAAATCTTTAACACCAAATCCACATGAGCTGTAACTGTCACTCCATGTCTGTGTGGACCACATGGGGTTTCCTTAGGAAGTCAAGCAAGAAACTGGGCCCTGCCACATCCCCGGGTTTGTGCCCTGATCGCTTTGTCCTGAAATGCAGATAGTACCCTGGAGATCTAGGTGCTCAGATGGATACAGGCATTACTTTTGCTTAGAAAGCAGGCAGAGGGCAACTGAGAGTTTTCGGCAGACTCAACTTCCCTCCACAGAGGGAATCAATTTCCCCTGCAGTGCAAAGGACCCCCTGGAGCTGGGAACCTCTGCGACACAGAAGTTGCATGCTCCCTGTCAGTGCTGCTGGGTTTTACTCCATTACCCCATCACCCCATCAAATGGGGAACATGTGCAAACCAGAGTGCATTGTGCCCTGGTCATGGTGGGGGGATCCTGGCTGAGGGTGACTAGCTGGTGGGGCAGGACGAGTGCTCAGGCCCACCAGGATCCAGGGAGTGCTTGGAGCCACTGGCTCACCCCCAGCTTTGCTGGCAGTGAGACAAAAGCTTACCTGGAGCAGAGATTATAGAATCATAGAATGGTTAGTATTGGAAGTGACCTTGAAGATCATCTATTTCCAAACCCCCTGCCATGGGCAGGGACACCTCCCACTAGACCAGGTTGCTCAAAGCCCCATCCAGCCTGGCCTTGAACACCTCCAGGGATGGGGCCTCCACAACTTCTATGGGCAACCTGTTCCAGTGTCTCACCACCCTCAAAGTGAAAAATTTCTTCCTAATATTTAATCTCAATTTACCCTCCTTCAATTTAAAACCATTAGCCCTTGTCCAATTGCTACAGTCCCTCTCCGCCTTTTCTGTAGGCCCCCTTTACGTACAGAAAGACTGCTATAAAGTCTTCCCAGAGCATTCTCCAGGCAGAGCAACCCCAACGCTCTCAGCCTGTCCTCATAGGAGAGGTGCTCCAGGTCTCTGATCATCTTCATGACCCTCCTTTGGACCTACTCCAACAGGTCCATATCCTTCTTATGTTGGGGGCTCCAGAGCTGGATGTGGTACTCCAGGTGGGGTCTCACGAGAGCAGAGTAGAGGGGCAGAATCACCTCTCTTGACCTGCTGGCCACGCTGCTTTTGATGCAGCCTAGGTTGCAGTTGGCTTTCTGGGCTGCGAGCGCATATTGTCTGCTCATGTTAAATTTCTCATCAACAAACACCCCCAAGTCCTTGTCCTCAGGGAGGAGAAGGCATAGGGTGCCAGATCTTTCATACACCTCTGTGGGAGGACTCCCAGGCTGCAGTGGTATATGTTGCTTTGTGGCTTTGGGAAGGCATGCTCATAGATGAGGCATGGAAATGGGATCAGCTGCTCTCTATGGCTGTGGCAGGTTTTGTTACGTAAAAAATACGGCTTTACTGGGCCTCGTATTCCTCACCAGGAAAATTAATATTTGTTTTTACTGACCATATATTTGTGTTTCAAGGTTTTTGTAATTTATACCTGCAGTGAGCTATGAAACACTGTGAAGGCTATTGCTACGCTAGGGTAGTTGTTGTTTTGTCTATTTGTCCATGTATGTCAGATTTTCCTGTATAGGAGTTCTCTGCTGTTGCCATGATTACTGGGTGTCTGTGTGGCCACCAGCACTTGCAGATAGCCTGTGAGTAAATGCTAATATTCCACTTGTTAAAGCATAACAGACTTTTGTAGAACTTTTTTCGCCCCATTTTTCCACTATTTTATTGATTTCATTGTGATAGAGCTGGCTTTTTTCATTAAATGTACTTAATGAAGCACTTTGCAAGTTAAAAAGGAAAAATTGGTAGCTCAGAAAGCAGTTCAGATCTTGTTACAATTATTTCAGGACTGGAACAGGCTGATGCTATTTAGGGAGACTTCTCCATTCAAGGTAGCTCGAATGCCACTTCAGGCATCCTGGAGTTTTCAGGAGAGGCAGGAAGGATGAGAAGCTTCTGCAGTGTCACCTCTCATAAGCATGCCAGGCGCAAAGTAAATGCAATTGTGCACAAGATGGCAATGTTCTCCACAAAAAGGGCCTTTCCTTCCTTCCTTGCTACAGGCTGCCTGAGTACTTTTAGACATGCTGCTTTTTTCAGTGGAATATCAATAGCAGCACTTCAGATGCTCAGTTCTGCTGTGTGCAGGATTGAAGGCTCTGTGAATGCACACAGTGAGATATGCACACCAGCTGTATGTGCAAATACATCTCACTTCAGACATGTGTAAATCTGTTCCACAGGTTTCTAACAGCTTTAGCTAACTCACCAGACAGCAGCTTGTTTTTCCTGCATTCTGACCTGACTATTATTCCACATGAACATGGTATCTATAGCATTAACTTCACAAGACTGTTTTTCAGGAAGAAGATGTTTGTCACCGTGTTGGTCACGAATAGCTGGCCATGCACACTTCTGATTCACCCACCACCACAGCTCCAGGCGTCTTGTCCACAAAAACATCACATCTAAATCAGTCTCCAGAAAAAGCTTGGATCCAAACCCAGTAAAGGCTGAGGAATGGGCTCAGCTGGGCTGTGGCAGAGCAGTCCCACCCCACAGCGTGAGATATGTGAAAGTCTTCACAGGACTAATGTGTGCCAGTTCCTCATTGCCATTCCTGTCCGAGGTAAAATCATATGCATGCCTTTCTCTAGGATGGTCTACTTCTCTTTTGGACAAATGCTTACATAAATAGATGGCTTTTACTGGGTGAGCTATATGGGTTAAGCATCAGGAATCTCCTGATTTAGAGAGTAGAGAGCACCCTGGACCAGGAGCAGACACCTCTAGACTGAGAAAACTTTATTGATCTGAGAGCTAGTATCTGTCAGTGGTGTTAAAAAAAGACCCAGAAACTTAAAAACCAGAAAGTTTGTACTGGATACTGTATTGGGTTGAAAGAAGAATATTGATAAAATATTCATCCAAATTGATTATGCCAACATGCAAGAGTCCCTTCACAGATCTTCAGTTTCCTGATCAGCCTCAGGAAAGTCCCTGGCTTGGCATTACAGGTACCAGTCTGGGTGGGTAGCTGCCACGCCATCAGACAGAGGGTCTGGGAAGAGCCTCTTCGCAGTCCCTGCGGACACCCGACATCTCAGTAGCTGCTGCTACAGAGCAGTGGCACTCAGCCTCCTTGTAGCTGAGCCAGATGCGAGGACGTTGCCACACAGCTGCCAGTGCTGCCTCTCCCTGCTGCGGCTCCACTCCCTTGTTTAGCTGTGTGAAGGCACCAGAGAGGGCTTTTCAGGAGAGCGGCAGAACTCGCCATCTCCACTAGCAAAAACTAATTGCTAGACTTGGTGAGAGCACATCTAGGCACAGCCTTGTGTGATGCTCAATAACAGTGTCAAGCTGGTTTCTTCTGCTGAACCATAGTGAAGCTCCTGGCATCTCTAAGCAAGAGTGCCATCTTCTTGTGGCAGATCTCAGGAAACAGTGTGTGGTCTCACCTCCCCCACCTGAACGAACAGTGGTGTGTAATCCACTGAGGAGCTTTCCACTGTCTATCAGTCATTGAGTAGACTAAGAGGGGTCTTAGCCCTAACATGATACTTCTTACAAAGGTCTTGTCCTAAATCCCTGCTACAGGTGATGATCTAGCTCATCTTCATAGGTTCATTTTCCTCTGTTTTTCCTGAAGACACATTTGTGCATGACAGTATTGCATTGATACTTTGTTTACAGAGGAAGAAACTATCCAGGTTGACCCCCAGTTTTTATGGCCCCAAACCCCTCGACCTCACATTGGGTTTGATGATGAGGAAAGCAATATCAATGTGGACAGTTTCCAAATCAGAGCTGGCCTCTGAATGGACACACTGAGAAATGGCCAAAGAGGACCTGCCTAGAACTACTAGAGCACACAGCATCCAATATACCTGTTAATAATGAGAATGGCAGAGTGGACACCTCTCCTTACATTCAAGGAGGGTGCGTGGTCTCTCAAGTCTTAGGATCTAATGCTGTGTTTCACAAGCTGTAGTGCTCTTCTGTGAGACATCAGGATCCTATGTCTGGGTGGACTGTTTACTGCTTGGAACATGGATAGTTACTCAGAACAGAAAAAACCAAATATTTTACCAAGCAGTAAGTGAAGTTCCCTGGGATGGACTGGCCACTGGGCAGTGTGCCCTCTCCCGCAGAGTCCTGCTCAGGTGGGATTCTGCAGCTGAGAGAAAACTAAGCTGCAGTAGCCACAGTCCACAATTTACACTTTTCACAGGGAGCAGAAGGGTTCTCCGAGGGCATGTGCACAGCGTGGGTGTGCATGATGGGCCAGGAAATTTCTGGGTTCAGGTAGATGCGGTGCCCCTACGAGCCTACTGCCTGTGCCCGTGGACAGAGCACCCCATACATCTCTATTCCTGTTACGTGACTGACATTCTGTTATTAGAACCTCCATAGAGCTTTTCAAACCTTAAATAACCCAGCCTCATAATCACTCTGGGAGGTAATTAAGCCGCCCGGTTATCAACAGTGGAACTGAAATGTGGAGTTGGGATGTAGATTTTGGTTGAGATCCTTTTCTTTTGCAGGTCAGGTCATGAAGCACTAATATAAGTGGTGCGGACCAGGATTTCTGCTTCTGTCATGGCTCTGCATCAGTACTTGGGTTAGATGTTTAGGAAGCTCCAATTTCCCAGCCCTGTTCTCAGAAGATCTTCCCGTAAGACAGAATCCCAATGTATCTTGTTAGAAAAATGAACACACCAGGATGTTTTAAAAAATCTAAACAGTACCTAGATTATGGTAATTTGGAGAACGTCACAGGCATGTTTCTGTGTCTCAGTGCAATGCTAGTGTCTTTGTATCAGGTTTTAGCCTAATCTGTGATGGACTGAACTTTTTCTTTTTACCATGGCAACCTCACTATGGTGATTTCAGGGCTAGGGAGCTTTATATTTATCTTGACCAGCATGAAGAAGTCTGAGCCTCATTAACTGAGGAAGGTGGATGGATAGCATATGGAACACACCGCACACGAGACGGCACTTCCCTTCCCAGGGCAACTGGGTCATTCATATTATCTACACGCGCTGCAAGTTTCCTTTTGGAAATACTGAGTTGCTAACTGTTCTCTATGTCCCAAGGGAAGAAAATCCAGACAGATGGCTTCAGAGAAACCTTGCATCTTTAAGGGAAGATATCCTCCTGGAACAATAATTAATGCTGGTGGAATTTTTTTATTTTTTTATTTTTGAGAAACTTGGAAAGAATTCAGTATCACCAGAGGGCATTAACACAGAGCCTAGCAGAGGACAGAGAAAGATAAAGAGGGGAAAAAATAGCTATCACAAAACAGTGATCCTATTAAAATGACATTGAAGAATTCTATTAGTGCTCTTTGCCCTCTCGCCTGCCTGCCTTCGAAGATTTGAGGCGAAACACAAATGCTTGTCAGTCAGACAAAGCCTACTAATAATCTCTGCTAAAAGGTGACATTCACGCATTGCAGAGGGACACACGAGGCTCTGGACTGACTACCTCAGGAGTCTGCCAGCAGAAAAGCTGCATCTGGCATCCCAGCGCTCCATGCTGCAGGGAAAGGGATGGTGGGGTAGACATGGGCTTGGGCTGCTCACCCACTTGGAGGCTCAGCAGCTCCGCCTGTATGAGTGGGGCTGAGCCACTGGAAGAGCAGCAGCGATACTGTGGCAGCGTTGCCTCCATGGGAAAGGAGGCTGGTGCCATGCAGACTTTGTATCTGGACTCTGGAGGACTGGGGAAGTGGGGTGGACTTCATCCTCACTGCACCCCAGCTGAAACGCCTTGCTGTGATGCTATCCAAGCGCCCCTGGTAAAACCTCATCCATGCTTAAGTACCATTGTTTGAGCTTTGGATGTGTTGACCTTTATTGTTGGTGACCGTCATTAGAAGCACACAAGTATAGGGGGAAGAAAAGCTAGATCCTAAGCTAGTCTTTAAAAAAAACAACAAGCTACTACCTTAGACGTGCTGCTTAGTTTGGTACTGTGTGCTATATCTCAGGGTTCCCCCAAAGAGCGGTGATTTTGGGAGCCATGAAAACGGAGGCTAAAGCCTGCTTTCTACCAAAGATCAGTGGGAAAATGCAAGACGTCTTTCCCCCCTAGTAGCTAAACCTGCTTATTTTCACTTCCTGAACTTGTTCTGCCAGAACATTTCAGCAAATGTCTATTTATGCAGGAGTAGCTACTGTGCCGTGCACAGGATTAAGAATGTGTTCTTTTCTTAGCCACATTCAAAATAAGTTTTGACTTCTACTAATTTCTCTCTCTCTCTCCCAGTATTTTAGTAAGAAAACCTATTTGGCTCAGGATCAAAGGGATAGTTTATTGCTCTTTGTAGAAGAGCAGATTCTCTTTTACCTTTGGAAATTACCAAATGTGGCACAGAAAACTCATACACCATCTTGAACAAATATCTGTCTGCTCTACTCAGCAGAAGTAATGTGTCAGCTGAAGTACTTCGTGTAGCGTTGGGCGCTGCATTCCCGGAGAGATACGGACCAGCTGGAGTGACTCCAGAAGGGAGCTGCAGGAAGGATCAGAGGGCTGGAAATCACGACCTACCAGGAAGAATGACTGCATTGGAGTTGCTTTGCTTAAAGGAAAGAAGATTAAGGATGGGGGAAGGGACAATGATAGTATTCTTCAAATATGCAAAGGACTGCTGCTGGGAGAGGAGGAAAAATTTCTTCTCCCTAGTGGAAAGCAAAAGAAATAATGGGTTGAAATCGCAGCAAAGATGACTTAAGTTAGGCATTATGAAAAAAGCTTTCTAACAGGAAGAGAAATGAAGCACTGGACAGGATTGTCTGAAGAGACGTTACAGGCCCCACTGGAAGTCTTTGAAACCAAATTAAGCAACTGTTCCTCTTGGGCAAAGGAAAGGAACAGATGACCTTGTGAGTTATGGGGATTATTATGACATTTTAGAGGAAAGTAATTCACCTGGAAATTCAGCTACTGGTAAAGAGGCAAGTTGAAAAAAATGAATAAAGTTTTTATTAATGCTTTTCTACATCTTATAAACCTTTAAAAAAACATCCTTTCAAGCCTCCTAAGATTTACGAGGTATGTCGGTATTAAAACATTAGAAGGTGACACAAAAATAACAAAATGTAAAGGGGAGATGTTTATAGGGTTCAGTACTGGACTGCACTTGGCAGCTGTGAGCCACTGACTTACCCAGGGGCACTTGGAGCAGTATCCCTCTCTGGAAAACTGGTCTCTTTCCAGACCATTCAAGTGAAGAAAGCAGATTTCCCTGCTGTCTTCTTCAGGGAGCCTGGTGCTGCCAAAGGTGGTTGGGAGAGTATTATCAGGGCAATCCAGGAAGGAGAATTACACCTGCTGTAAATGGTGGCTGAGCACCGAGCTGGGTATGTAAGAGAATGGAAATGGGAAGAGACGATAAGAAGATTGCCAAGTTGGCCACTGCAGCCGAACACACACTGGCAAGCTTCCTCCCCTGCCTCTCTGCTGCGACCTCTCCATCACCCTCGGTGCAGCCCTTGTAACACTCTGCCAAATAGGATTACACTCCGGCAGAGAGAGAATTTACACATTCCGTAGGACTTGATGAAATAGCAATTGGTAAGGATGTGCCACAGGATTAACTGGAAAAAATCCATACATCTTAGGGGCAGAGGGGGTGGCTGGGTAGGAGAAGGAGAGTTACAACCCCTGTTTGGTTGGGTTTAAGCCCAAGCAACCTGTGTCTGTGTGCAGGGAGTCCTCTCACAAGCCTTGTGCTTGTTAGAATTTAATTGCTTGCTGGTTGTGCTGCTGGCGAAACTGGTGCAAATAGTGATGATCCCTCATTAATGCAGAAGATTATGTGAGACCAGCTCCAAGGAATAATTTCAATAGTGTCTAAATACTCTCTGGTCCAAGTTTCCTTACACCAGAATGCCATTTTAGTAACATATCTGATAGAAAAAAATCAGGAAGAAGTCTGTCTGGGAACTGTCTCCCAATGCTCTAGGTATTTTAAAAAGTGGGTCTGTAAATTAGTCTTAGGAGGTATTTATGGCCTGGAACTACATGGAAATGCATTTGGAGACACATCACCAGTCAAGAGATCAGACGGCCAATGGCCACTATTAATTACCTTGCAGCCAGGCAGGAGCTGAAAGGCTACCCTTCAGCCTTGCTCAGCTGGAGAGAGCAAAGCACAGCTGTAAACAGCTGTAAAGAGCTGTCAGGGAAGGAAAAAGCTGCACTT
>VZSZ01000567.1:80226-92793 GCA_013398815.1 Ibidorhyncha struthersii | reverse complement strand
GAAAGGAAAAAATCAACTCGTAGGAAGCTACACACAGATTACGTCTCTCCCTCTTCTAAAGCCAGAAACATCAGTCTTCTTTTGCACAAGACGCGAGCCGCATACTGAAACACTTTGTGATTATAAACTCTCCTCAGTAAAATTATTGAGGGTCAAAGAATTTGGGGACTCATGGGATGATCTGATTGGCAGGACAATTAGGTACAGGCTGTGTTCTTCCATTTCTGCTGGAAACTTGGTGTAATTACAGCTCCTGTCTCTGCCCTGTGTGATGCCGGAGGTCGGATGAGGTGATGAGGATACTCCCTCTGGCCGTAAAAATCTATTAACCTCGCTTTGCACCATGCATGGCTCAGGCGCACAGAAATTCAATACCTGTCCACCAGCTGAAAGCTCTCTTGTCAAGGAGGAAGAAATAGAAGTACCGATGCGAGCAGGGTTTCTCTACAATTTTTCCATTGAAATTGCTGGAGAGAAGCTCCCAGGTGAAGGGTTCAGCTCTGAGCTGGGGTTGGGTTTTGGAGGCTCTGCGACAGGCGTAGCTGAGCTGGATGCCTTGGCAGGAGCTGGCCCTGTGGCTGGGGTACACTGCAGAGCTGCTCAGTAAGTGATGGACATCCGTGAGGGAGGTGGGCCACAGGGACTCCCATGCTCGCCAAAGGTGCTGCTTTCCTTATTTAAAGGGGATGAAGAAGGAAAATCTGGTGGAGGCTTGCTACCCTTTCTTATAAAAGGAAAGCTCTTGAGCACAGGAAATTAGGCTGCCCCAGAAACAGGCCAGAAAACCACCATACTCCAGAGACTGTAATCTTTATTTTTGCACATATAGGGCATAAGGATTTTTTTTGAGTGAAAATCCTACTTATTTATCAACTTTCTTTGGGGGTAGGTGTTGGAGAAAGGGGCTAGTGAGAGCTTCTAGTTAATTTGGTAATCTGCCTTACTGAGCGGGAGTTTCATTTGCCATAAGTTAGGTACCTGAAGGCAAAAATACCCAAGCCTGAGCCAGCCAACCTTTTACTCCCTTCATAATTGGTAGGAAAAGCAGAAGAGATGGTGAAGGCAGATCAGACTACTCACCCTCCAGAGATGCCCATTTCCCTGCATCATCTATACAATAAGTCTCGGGTGACCACTTCAAGCTTCAACACCTGGCTTACAGGAAACCAAATTTAGGTGAGATTCCCAGCAGCCATCAGAGTAAAAATGCAACTCTTTTCACAGATGATGTAAATAGCATTAGAGAAAAAAAAAAAAAAGCCACCTAATAATAAATCATTAGCTTAATTAGCTCCAAGCGATGAAGTCAGACAGTTCCAACTGGAGGCCAAATCCAACCTGTGGGCTGATTCCAACTGGCTTCCCTCTGCTCTGCCGTAGCTATGTGGTGGGACGGGAGGCGATGGGGAGCAGCTGTTAGTGCCCTGGGTGAGGTCCAGCAGTTCCTAATGCCTCCTACAGTGCTGCACGCAGCCAAACCCTCAGCCCGGGGAGGTGCTGTGTCCACATGGCTCGCAAGGGGAGTCTCCAAACGGGCATCTGGGCTCCAGGAACACAAAACAAAGCTTGGACCACCCCATGAATTAAGTCATTCTTCTTGGCGAGAAAGAGACTTAGGAAAGTAAACATCTTGAAGCTTGTATTGCACAGCCCTGCTTTCGACAGCCCAGATTAAGTGCTTGGCTGTGCAGCCTGTGCTGAGAGGTAGCGTTTGTGCAGTTGGGGTTCATGCAATTCCCTTTGGAGGAATTTTCACAAAGAAAACAGGACTTTGTGTTTTCTGACATTTGCTTTAACTGAAAGGCATTGTGAGAACTTTTACTGAATACCAATTAGACTCACAGGTTAGCAAGCGAGAGCTATGTACTTCGTGTTGGCCGAGGTCACTGCACAGCAGAAAAAAAGATCAGAGCTATTCACAAACAGCCTATCCCAGAGCTGCAAAGTCTGATTTCTCCACTTTAGCCAGATGAGGGTTGTTAGCAGAAGTAGCGTCTTTCCTTATACCAGCTGATCCAGTTAAGAAAGAGTAGACTAGCTGTCAGGCTGTGAGCAAGGTCTGAAGCAGAACCTGGAAAACAGAAGGGCTTCTGCTCCCAGGGGCTCATCTGGGCTTTTCTTTCAGCTATATCAGCCGTTCTGGGAATAAATATCACCTCACCATAAGTCAGGACTTGCTTCTGTCTCTGCAATCACAGCTACTGCAACGCTGCTCTTAATTCCTATTACTATTCAACAATTGCATGGGCTGAAGTCCCTCCTAAAATATCCTCGTGAAGTTCGGTGCTTTTGTGTTTGTAAACAGTGTTGTCATTTTAAGTATTACAGGTGTTGCCAGCTAATGCTAGGGCTGCTGGTGCCATGGGACGGGTTGTGCTCTCAGGTCACCAGGGAAAGCCCAGCTGCCCTGTGCTGGCCTCAGGGAGAGCTGGGGACTCCAACAGGTCCCAGTATGGCCTGTAGGTGATGTTTTATGCAGGCAAAGACGTCTTTTATCCCATAGAAAACTTTCCCTATCATTCCTCCGTCTTGAGAAAGCCATAGAGTAAAGCATACCCTGTGTGCTGAAGCTTCTTTCCTCCCTTGCTACCACACAGCCAACACACCTGCCTGGTGGGCGGCTGACACTCACGGCACAAGGAGGGAGGACAAGAGGGAGTCCTTGAGGCAGAGCCAGGACTCACTGAGAGACAGACACCACCACTTTGAGTTACAGGAGGGACAGACCATCGCCTGATGTTCCTGGTCCTGCCTGTATACAGTTTCTCATCACCTAACGGCTCCAAAGGACACTTTCTGGCCAAATACAAGCAGCACAGAGCAACCCTCTGGAGAAGGAGGCTGGCCTGGGCCACCTGGGATCGCGGGGTCAGGGTGAGAGAAGGGAGATAAACGAGTGGTGGACTGCTCTCATTTCTCTTGAAGCACAGCTGGAGTTCTTTCATGAACAGACCCAGAGGCATGTCCTTCTGCTGTCTTGGGGCTATTTTCAGACTGAGCAGGTGAAAACATGCATGAGGAGGAGCACGTTGTAATGTTCTAGCACATCTTCCCAGTGGTGTGGAGCAGGAAAAAGCTACCTTTCGTGTGGCAGTAGTACATAGCGTTTAACAAAAATATATAAAGTAAAGCCAAGGTAAATTGAAACTATTTCTTCTCAATTTTTACTCATGTTACTTCTAATTCAGAAGACAGGTTTACTTGCTGTCTCTCTCTGGTATGAAACAAAGGGAATATCTCTAATAGTGATACAGCCATACACAACAGAATTTAGCCACCTACACAGCTTTAATCAGAACATCTTTCACTGCTCATAAGGGGAATTTATCCAAGTAACAGCTTTTAAATTGACTACGCTAGTATTTCTGGGATAAGATCTCCATCATTTCTCGGCATTTGTCTCCATCTGTCACATTAACCTTCCTCTGATTTGCCTCTTCTAAATGCTAGCTAAGCAATCTCGGAGGCAGCCACAACGTGGCCAGGAGGGCCTTGACATAGTGCAGCTTTTTTTGTATTACCTGGCTTGGCACATGTGCATCAGGCAACATTTATGCGGCAGCTGAGACTGAAGCCCATGAAAAGTTCCCCAATTATTCTGTTCCTTGAACAAAAGAACAGTGAAGACTACCATTCTTCTTGATGGATCTAGTCCTCTCACAGCTGACCTAAGTCCCAGTTCTGTAACTCCTCATCAGTGTGTATCATCACTCTTTAACATTTCTCTTGCTCTACACCATAATCATGTAGGCAATGTCCTTGCTGCAAACAGCAGAGCATTAGGTACCAATGCCTGTCCCTAAAGCCAAGTGGCTCACTGGGCACAGCTCCTATACGAATATACAGTTCCCATCCTGAAAGTCTCCTTACCTTCAGTTCACGCAAGCTGAAGGAGAGGGTAGCTGCTGTCTTTTCTAAATTTTAGTCTACATGGTCCTTAGCCTAAGTAAATTTTTTGAAGAAATAGTTGCTCTACTCAGGTTGATAGGAGGCACAGTGTATAGGTGTAGGATATAATATTAAACTTCTCATTGAACTCATGATTAAAAGAGCAGAACAGGAAGAGTTCATCGTCAATGAATGATAGTGCTGTCTCAAAACAATATTTGGAAAGTACATACAGATACATGCACGTGCATGCACACACCGCCTGGTCCATGACCCACTCTTTCTTAAGTTCTCTGGGCACTACATGCAAAGTGGAATCCTTATTTCTTTAAATAACTCGTTTCTTCCTCTTTCAATGAACTTACTCATGCTCTTTGAACTTCAAGGTAGAAAAATCAAAGGCAGTCACTGTGTCTCTTAGGATTTCTTGACCTACTTTGTACTGATGAGTTCTCATCTCCTACAGAAATGTGGAAACTGTGTCAGAAGGATTTACACAATAAGCTGTCAGGAATGTTTCTTCTTTTAACTTTATGCATTTCAAGGAAAGGAACCTGAAAGGAATATGCACAAACTTTAGGTACAATTGTAGGAAAAGTGTTTGTGCCAACAGATAATGTAAAAGATACCTCTGTGGGCTCAGGAGGCTACTTGAATGAGTTGTCAAGTATAATTCAGAAAATGTCTCTAAATTCTTTCATGTTGGCAGTAAAATCAGAACTATTGCAGAGAAATTTTATTGGCAGAGAAAAGGGAAATTTGAAAACTTGGGGAAGGGGGGGGAAAGAAAAATATTTTCCCACTTGAAGAAAAAAATCCACTAATTCATTTCTCAATGGCATGAGATAAAGGCTCCCAATAAAAAGTAATAGTACATTATGAACATAGGACTTCATATTTTTAAAAATTTGGCAAATAATTAGAGGTCTGGTTAGGTACCAGTTAGACCACCTCTCAACTGGGCAAATGCCCATTAAATCAGCAGTCCAGGACACTGCTATGCAGTGTCAGGACAAAATAAGGTTTCTTTGTGAAATAGCCTTTGAATTCTCCCCAAAATAATGAAGGAAAATTAGTTACCTTTACAGCTTTGCTCTGCCCCTGCTCCTCACCCTTGTCCCTGGGACTTCCTCACCAGGGGGGATTTCTCCCCCAGGGCAGGCTCTGAGGACCATATCTAGGAATGCAATAAGATATGAAATGACCATCTTACAGCTGGGGCACGGTGAATAAACAACCTTCGGAAGAGGTGGCACCTTTCAAGAATAAGAAAGGGTTTTGCTCAATGTCATTAGGGGTCAGCCTCATGGTTGTCGCTGTGCACCCAGACGTAAGCTGGTCACATCAGGCAGCGCTGGTGACTCCTGTAAGGCTCGCACCGTTCTGCGCTAAAATGTATAACAAACAACATGCAGGGTATTTGTTGCTTGGAAATGCTCTTGCCTCTGGTAACAAGCACCTTTCTACATGGGTAGCGATGTAAATGTGTTGAGTCCCACTGTTAAACTGCCACCAGCTTTTTTTGAATACAAAGAATTTTGGTTTTGTCACGTCCAATAAGAGGTTTGGTATTGTTTTGTGCCAGTATCTCTGTGGCCATGTGCGTGTGTACTCATATATGCACATGCATGTGTCTGATTTTTCACAAGCCATTACTGTGGAGATTGGACACCTGTATCTCTATGTCTCACTTAAGCACTTTGTGGGGACAAAAGTGAGGCAAACCTGTATCATTACTGTAATCCATCCAGTACTTTTTCCCTTGAGCACTGCCAGAAAAATGCCTCCAGTTCAAGAGCAGAGCTTTTCTCAGACTGTATGGGAGAAAGTCTGCCTGTAAGAGAAAAACTGATTTAAAGGGTGTTGGATCCTTCAGTGACAAGTTAAAGCTACAGTGGCAGCATCATTGTCAGACCAGTAAGTGGCACCAAATGTGATGCTGATCTCACGTTGCTCCTTTGAAAGGAGAGTGACCTGTCCTGAGCACAGAAGGATTTAATTGCCCCACGTGGCAATTTGACAGCAGATTCCCTGAATAGCTTGGATTAGCACCACTGTACAGCAGTTGCTCCATGAGACAGCATGGATTTGCTGAGCCCAGAGCTTGCAGCACCTTTGATCCAGGCTGCCTTCTCATGCTCTCCTCAACCCCACACCTCCTGCCCCCATAGCTGCTACTGGGGCTCTGTATGGATCTTGCTCCTTTCTGCAATGTCTTCCTCCAATTTGGAGGTGATGTGTAGGGATGAGAGGGACTATGCCGTGCCTCCCGAGGCTGTCTGCTGTGAGCTCCTTCAGACCACTGGAGCTGGACCCCATGCTAGGAAAGGAGGTGTGTGACCCAGGCTGACCTTCCTCCCAGCTGGTGCGATGCCCTCTCCTCCTCTGCAGCCAGTCTCCACCGCCACCTCTCAGAAAGCCCATGAGCCTCTTCTCTGGAAGAAAAACGTATGTGATAGGCAACTTTCATTTAAAACATGCTTGTGGGAATGTTTCTCATCAGCATGATGTTGTAAATGCAGGCGGACACGTTCCTGTGCATGCAGACGAATGCATCACACCGCTGTGTTGTTCTGAGCACAGCTATTTAAATAAGGGGATTTTGATATATATTCACCACCATACGTTAAACCTACAGACCGCTAGAGCCATCTCCGCTCCATTTTGTGCGTGTACCAGCAGTAACCAGGTAACAGTAAACTGATTTACATTCCAGCGCGATTATCTGCAGTGATGCACTCCATTAAATGGGAGGATGGTGGCTTACTTTTCATAATCCATGGTGACATACTGGAAATGAAAGTGACAAAAATTATAGATAGCTCTTCTGCTGAAGATGAGAAAGAAAAGGCATGGAGGAAAGAGAGAGGCCCAGAGGCTTGCTCCTGCAAAATGCTGAGCCAGGCTGTGATGTGCTGGGTGCCCCCGCTTCCCCTCAAGGGCTGTGAAAGGAGGGTACTGAGCCCCTCAGAGGAGTGCAGGATGGAGCTCCCATTTGGGAAGTAAACATTCATTTCTTTGCAAATATCATTTTCTGCAGTTCAAAGAACATGAAGCCAAGTACAACCTTTGAATTTGCTACTTTTCAAGTAGTTTTCTATTTTTTATGAAGGAACGTCTATGAACGTGTGTATGCCAGCGTGTATTTCAGGATTTAGCTCAACACAGGCTTAGTTTGAAAAACAAGCCATTACTGACCCAAAGATCATGAAGGCAAGTAATGAAGACTGAGATGGATGAAATTAATAGAAAGTGTTGAAAAGAATCTCAGATGCCTGAAATTTTTATTAGGCTGCAATTTTTTTAAGCCATAGGGCACTTGAATAGAGATAAACACTCAAACTGGGTCAGCTCACAAAAGCATTCAACAATTCCACATCTTTCCTCAGCGGCTGCTTCTTGGGTCACAGAGTGTTACGCTGCACAGTTAAATAAATAAATAGGGCCATCATTTGTGTCTCCATGTTTCTGAGGTCAATTGTGGGCACTCTGGGGGCTTTGGGGTTTCTGGAAGAGCCACGGTTGAAGCCAGGGATACCTGAAAAATTGTTTTACTCAAAATTAGCACCCTAAAAAAAGACTCAAATCAGCCACATGTCAAGACAGCCTTTAAAATCAGAAGCATAAAAATAAACCCCTACAGACTTTCCTTAAAAGATAGCTCCAAACTCAACAACTCTGAAGTCTAATGAATGCAATATAAACATCTTTTGAGCAAAACATACTGCTGAAAAGAATGTTTATTGTGTTACAAAAATCAATGCAATCTGCGGGGACTGGATCAAATAGCTGTACAGTCTACCCTGTGATTCATTTTGCTTTCATGAGTAAGGGATGCTAGGATGAAATGGAATATACATGTAGCTGGAATGATTGGAATATACATGGTGAGAAAATAGAATCCCTTTTTTCAGCTTGGAATCTGACAGTGACATATGTTTTTCATTGCTTTCATTAATATACCAAAATGTTTCTGTCACGTGGTGAAAACCACTAATTCATGAAAATGCAGATTAGATGCCACAACCCCTAAACTAACAGAAAACCTTTCATTTAGGTATAATTCTGAAATACTACCATCAGCCAGTCTTCTGCTGGCATGCAGGATTTGCTATCATCATTCACACATATATTTTTGTGCGAGTTAGACTTGCAGCTCATATTTTCAAAGTATTTGTGTCAGTCTCTGGGCTCCTTTGCTTTAAATAAAATATATAACTGCATGAAAAAGATTGGCAGTGTCACCAGCAGCATGTCTTTACTGTAAAGTGGAAATGAGTCAAGCAGAAATTAAATTATAATCAAGTAGTACCTATCTTACATGCAATTATCAGCCCCTTACTTGTCAGGATTGAGGTAGATTACTTTTTTTCAGTGTTTGGAACGTTAATTTTTTGAGCTCATAATATGGGAAATGAGCTCACTGTATTTTGTAATGCCCCACGAGCTATATTCCTTCTAAGGATATGTCTATAAAAGAAAGCAAGCAAGTCCTGATAGTGCTCTGAGCATCCTTGGAGCTGCATGAGGATAGTGCTTAATTCAATATATCCCAAGACCCAGCAGAGCTGAACAGTTCATACTTGGAGCCAGGCTGGCTATGGCCACTCTGGTTTTGATTCACAACACCATACCCCTGGCTGCTCTAGATCACGGGCAAAGCAAGACTGCTGCTGCCGGCAAAGCACCGTGGACATATCCTAGGCAACACCTCCCAGCTCTTACACAAATAAAGTGTCCATGTGTGGAGATGGCGGGATGGGAGGGCCGTGGTCATGGCGCTGGACCGAATCTGCATTTTCCTGTGCAGCCTTGGGCTAGTCATTCCTTTTACTCCCATCTTAATTCCTCATCCGAATAACTGGGATAAAAGTACTGGCTTTTAATTAGTACAAGGATGACTGTATAAACACCCATGACAGGTTTGCGTACTAGGGTGATGAGGGACCATACAAGGACCAAGCCAGAGGAAGAAAACCAGAAAGGCCGAAATGTTAAATAATATATTGCAATAACAGTGGGATTTTTATTTATTTCTTCTAACTAGGAGAATTTCTAAAAGGAGAGTAAAGCAATGGCAATCAGCTCGTCACATCACAGCCCTCCTTCTCCCCTGTGCTGTCACTGTGCACCCACTGAATGAATAGGCAAAACCAACCTCATTTCGGCTCAGGACATGCGGCTGTCAGTCACTTCTGACAACAAGCATTTGGTGCCCATTTTTAGCAGGATTTTAACAGATCAATCTTTATCTGGTGGTTCAAAGAAGCAATTCCATCTGCGTGCAGAACAGTACTTGCAAACGCTGCGCTTGATCTTTAAACGTATCATTGTTCTGAGTCACCGGCTGCTTCTGTTTTAATGTAGGTGATCTGATTCACCAAAGTGAGTTAATAATATAACTGGGGAAAATTAAGTTCCTATTTCTATGAAAGCATAAATGTTATCTGAGACGGTGGCATTTACGATTCACTGAAAAATATGATTTGTTTTATATGCAGTTGTTGAGCTGCCAAGGAGCTTTTTTTATTTCTAGCAATTTAAGCTTCTCTGTAAAGTAGATGATTTAAGACAGGCAAAAGATGCCTTTTCCTCACTGATCCATTATGTCTGCCTTTTCCCTTTACTCTTGGTCTGCAGCAGGCAAAGAAGCAGCACTGGTTAGAAATCACTGGATAAATGTACACAGCTCATTTTTCTTTGTAATATGAGGGAAGGAGAAAAAAATCTTATAAAACACAGAGCCATTAAAAAAAAACCCAGACAATTCTATCATGATGGATAACACTTACACAATTAAATAAAAATACACTTGCAATACCAGAAAGCAGAGCACATTTCATTTTTATCTGCAGTGTCAGTCTCCTAATGGTTTCTGTCACAAAACCTAAACAAAACAAATCTGTGAAGCAGACGAAGTCTCAGGTTTCAGGGATGCCGAGTTCTGCCAGGTGGATCAGAAAAGTAGGTCAGTGGGTCATTAATGCAAACCTGACGAGAAAGAAACCCCGACCTGCTGAAAAGGAAGAGGTTTAGCACATTCGTCCATTCGACACACTCCGTTCATATAATTTCCTCTAAATAGGCATTGCAGTTCAAGCACTGCAAGCCAAAACGCAGATCTGAGGACACCTCAGAGACTGAAATACCTTCATCCTCTCATATTGTGTGGACCTCACAAATCGCATTACATAGATGGTGGAGTTTTCACACTTGAGGAGCAATACATATTACAATTTCTGTGTGCCGAAGTACACTGCAAATAATTTTCAGAAACCTATATGGCATTATTTCTATTACTGACCAAGACACTTAACCCTTAAAGTGTTTTTCATCTTTCTATGTCCTCCTAAAAGCCCAGAGTATTTTTAACATTTCATTTTCCAAGGAGATGCAATAGATGCAATGTTGGGAATTCCCACCTGCAGCCTTGTACCTTCAGCTACTTTGCAGCTTTCCTGTTATAGACAGTGAGAGATGTGTGGTGGGGAGGGAAAACGAGTCTTGTTCCCTTGGGCACGGGGAGGAGATACCATCCCATGCTCCCTGGTGCTCCACAGGCACCTCTTGCAGTGGTCCCCTCCACTCTCACACCTGCCTTCTCCTGGTCACCCCAGTGAAGAGACACCTGTGGCAACCTTCAGCTTCTGGCTTTCTGTATCAATTTCTTTTTGCTTAGTTTACCTCTCCTAGACCTGCTTAAGTTTTTTAGTTGTTGTAAGACTAAGTCAAGCAAATCTGGGGTTTTTATACACTTTTCTGTTCTGATCAAGGAATCAAGCACTTGGGTGGTGTGGGGATTTTCACATTGATAACATAATCAAGTTTCTTGTTTTTTACTGGTTTAGTTTGGCACTAAGTTTTTCCTTCCCTCTCATTTTTTTCTGCATCAGAGTTTTGGATTTCCCTGCATTGAAAAGCCCATTTCAGGAAATCCAGAGCCAGTGGTTAAGAAATCTGCTGCAGCTTGAAAATCGTTCATGATACGTTAGTTCTTGGAAACATCTGACAAGTAAAATAGTCCTTTCGGGGGTAGAGTCATTACAAAAATACATGTAAGCAAGCACAGAAATTTGGAGTTAAGATTTCTTATTTCTCTTCCATACAAGAATTTCCTTGCACTTGTTCGACTTCTTCTTTGGCTGGCCTTATATGTTTTCTGGGCTACTTGGAAAACCTGAATGCAGGCATGTCATCATCAAAAAAAACCTTCAAGACAGACATATCTCATACACTATCCTGCCTAGTTTAGCTCAAACTTTTCTGAAATGACAAGTAAGCTAACCAACCAAATGGTGTGTGCAGAAGCAGCAGATAACCACGTACACTGAAGCAGGGTAGCACATCCCTACTCAATAGCAAGGTAGCTCTGGCTGCCTGCTAAGATCATGGACCCGAATGCCTTGTCCTGGCCAGGACAGCTTGTGATCCTTTGAAGGGTGAAATAATTTGCCTGGCACAGACAGCAGTTCCACGGCAGGAGAAGGAATGGCTGCCAAGCCTCCTGGTTCCCAAGCATGGTCCTCACTGCTGGATTGTATAGCCGGTAATTGTTTCTGTGTGTTTTCAAAGAGGTATGTAATAAACTAATTGATATCTACAAGTTGTAGATACTGATTTAAATCAAAGCAATTGTTTTTAATTATTATTTCAATCATTAACAAAGAATGGCTAATCCTTGCTTGCTACTTGTTTTTAATTTGTACTTCTAGAATATTTCCCCACACAAAGGCCTGTGCTCAGTAATTGATGTGAATTTATAATTATTTTTGCAAGACTAGAAAGTAAACAAAATCCACATTAATTTATCTGTAGAGTTATGGTTTACAAACATTTATTCAGATCCTTAATTTGTAAGTTACTTAATTTTGAAATGCCAGACAGAGCATCTCTTATTTATTAGAAGATGCTTCCTCCTTACTTAAAATTTGACTGAAAATGGAATTAATTAAAACATGTGAAATCAACACTTTTTTATTGTTTGAATTATCTCAGTAATGCTAACTTAGTCGTGCTATATGCATGGGACACAGTGAATGCGCCATAGCACTTTAAGTAACTGAACAGTTTTATTAAACAAAGGAAGTAAATTTTGTCTAACTAAATTGATTATTTACAGTCACCTGCCTTTTGATTATCTTAAAACTAGTAATTTTCATCTTCTCACATTATTTTTTACTCACAGATATGAGAATGAAAACTAGTTGTTTTTTTTTTTTAAGTGAGTGCTTTGGTTTCATATTTAAATTATCTAGTCCTTGACCAGAGCTACTTGAAAAAAACACAAAGCAGAAAATCACAGAATCACAGAATGATAGGGGCTGGAAGGGACCTCTGGAGATCATCTAGTCCAACCCCCCTGCCAGAGCAGGGTCACCCAGAGCAGGTTGCACAGGATGGCGTCCAGGCGGGTTTTGAATGTCTCCGGAGTCAGAGACTCCACCCCCTCTCCAGGCAGCCTGTTCCAGTGCTCTGCCTCCCTCAAAGTAAAGAAGTTCCTCCTCATGTTTATACTCAACTTCTTATGTTCAAGTTTGTGCCCGTTACCTCTTGTCCTGTCACTGGGCACCACTGAAAAAAGTCTTTTTCCATCTACCTGGCACCCTCCCTTTAAGTATTTATAAGCACTGATAATATCCCCCCTCAGTCATCTTTTCTCCAGACTAAAAAGACCCAAGT
>VZSZ01000567.1:273-80190 GCA_013398815.1 Ibidorhyncha struthersii | reverse complement strand
ACCTGCTGGCCACACTCTTCTTGATGCACCCCAAGATGCCATTGGCCTTCTTGGCCACCAGGGCACATTGTTGGCTCATGGTCATCCTGTTGTCCACCAGGACTCCCAGGTCCCTTTCCACAGAGCTGCTTTCCAGCAGATCAGCCCCTAACCTGTACTGATACGTGGGATTACTCCTCCCCAGATGCAGTACCCTACGTTTGCCCTTGTTGAATTTCATAAGGTTTCTCTCTGCCCAACTCTCCAGCCTGTCCAGGTCACACTGTATGGCAGCACAGCCTTCTGGTGTGTCAGCCACCCCTCCCAGTTTTGTGTCATCAGCAAACTTGCTGATGGTACACTCTATCCCTTCATCCAGATCATGGATGAATATACTGAACAGGACTGGACCTAGTACTGACCCCTGGGGAACATCACTTGTTACTGACTTCCAACTGGGCTCCGTGCCACTGATCACAGCCCTCAGCTCTATCTGTCAGCCAGTTTTCAATCCACCCCACTATCCATTCATCTAACCCACACTTCCTAAGCTGGCCTGTAAGCATGGTGTGGGAGGTGTTGAAAGCCTTGCTGAAGTCAAGGTAGCCAACATCCACTGCCCTCCCCTCATCCACCCATCGAGTCACGCCATCATAGAAGGCTATCAGATTAGTCAGAAATGACTTCCCCTTGGTGAATCCATGTTGACTACTTCTGATGACCTTCTTTTCATCCAGGTGCTTTGAGATGATGCCCAGAATGAGCTGTTCCAACACCTTTCCAGGGATGGAGGTGAGGCTGACTGGCCCATAGTTTCCTGGGTTTTCCTTCTTACCCTTTTTGAAGACTAGAGCGAGACTGATTTTCCTCCAGTCCTCAGGCACCTCACCTGTTCTTCAGGACCTTTCAAAGATGATGGAGAGTGGCAATGACTTCTGCCAGCTCCCTCAGCACTTGCAGGTGCATCCCATCAGAACTCATGGACTTGTGGGTATGCAGTTTACTTAATTGATCTCTAACTTGATTGATCTCTAACTTGATCCTCTTCAACCAAGGGAAAGTCTTCCTTCCTCCAGACTTTCTCTGTTACCCGCAAAGTCTGGGACTCCTGAGGGCTGGCCTGAGCAGTAAAGACTGAAGCAAAGAAGGCATTCAGCAACTCCACCTTCTCTGCATCATCTGTCACCACGGCACTTGTCTTGTTCAACAGCGGGCCCACAATTTCTCTAGTTTTCCTTTCACCTCCGAGGTACGCTCTGATGAAAAAAAAATTATTTGTCACTGTAGCCAACCCTACTTCCAAGTGTTTACTGAATAACTTCTAGTTGTAGTAAGACTTTAAAACCGCGGCTGCAGACATATACTGCTTGTTACTTTTAATGTAATTTATATTATTCTAATATATGATAATAAATTTAGACCTTCCCTTATGTTGTCATATTTTATGTTTTGGTTTTAAACAACTATTGTTTTAAAAAGAAAGATAAGATTTAATTATTTCAACTGTAATATTCAGATTTTTAATGAAAAGATTAACAGATTTTCCTCTAATTGGTAAAGCAAGGTGATTACACCGACAAAACAAACTTAGCAGCATTACTGGTACCATATATGTCAACTTATTTTATGCAGTAATAACATGAAAGCATAATTTTATTAATTACCTCTCTGGCAGTTGAAAGTGCTTCAGACATTCTGTTGATGAAGGGACATGCTACGAGTGCAGCCTAATTTCTACTCAAATCCTGTGTTTAAGTCCTTGTGGAAATCGAATAAAAAGAAGCATTTGCTGAGTATTTTGTTAAATTGAGAGCCAGAAGAGGGCTGCCCACCAATTTAAAGAGATTAAGGATCACTCCAGAAAGTCTAAGTATTTATTTGACGTCTCCAAGTAACACGAAAATAAAAGTTGGATGAGCAGTCAAACAAAAATTAAAGCTACTTTTTAACTAATGGGTCATGATGCAAAGTAACAGTGAAGTAAGAATGATGTGCACTGAGGTGCTGCTATTGAAGTTTTCATCTTGGCTTTAGAGGTCATTCTGGACTGCAGATGCAAATCCACTCTTTCAGTGCCATGCACAGATAGGCAGGGGCTGTGAGGGATTTTTATGGTAGCCAAGCTCCAGGTTGTCATACTGCCCGCAGGTACCCACACAGGGACCATCTCCTCTATTGCTCCCCATCTGGGGACTCTTGAGGATGGACCCTCATTCGGTGAAAATGGTCCAGTCCTGATGAAGCCAACAGTGATTTACACCAGCTGAGTACCTGACCCATAACTCGCTGTGTACCCTACTGGGGAGCCAGCAAGTGTGGGTTATACGGGGGGGGATTATCTTTGAAATGGATTTCTAAAACAATGCTTTTAACATATGAAAGCCTGGGAATCCGAAATGAAAGTTTTTACATACTTGGCATTCATTTGTAAGTTGGCAGTGACAGCTTTCATCCTACAGAAAACATTTTTTATCTCATGAAAGTTCAAAATAGCTTTGTGCAATACCGGTGCCTCTCGCTAAGATGGGGCTTTTCATCCGTGACCTACTTTGCTTTCTGCACAATATACCTAATGAGTAATAATGACTTTGGAGAGGGCAGCGCTAGAGAAGTTGAAGTAACGCCTTAAGATGCTGTCTGTGAAAACATCAAACAGAATATTTTTCATCAGGCTGAATAAAAGAATCTGGTTAAAGTACACATAAGTTTAAGAATTAAACAACGCTCGGCTGATGGGTGAAGCACAAAATGGCTGTCACAGCGTGGGGCTGGTGGTCGTGCTGCGACAGCATGGTGGTGGTGCTGTCAGGCGCCCCAGGGGGCTGTGCAGCTCACAAGCATCCCTGGGAACGCCTGTGGCACCCGCTGGCAGAGCAGCATGGGAACCTGTCGCTGCTGATGTGCCTTGGTGGCAAGCAGGGCACCAGTGAGACTGTATCCAGCAGCCCTTCAGGTGGAGGAGAGACCTGGAGGGAGCAAGGACCAGGGCTGAGCAGGTGGGAGGTGGAGCTGGGAGCCACAGAAGACAGGGATACAAAGCTCCATCCCCACTTGCAGAGCTGTTCGGCCTTTAACCTGCCAGTCACTCATCAGTGTGCCCCCATCCCCATCTAAATTATCCCATCTGCTCCACTGCAGCCCTCCTTTACCCTCCACCACCCTCCAACTGAGAGCCAACTGTGCGACACCCATGTCCCTCTTTCCTCAGCAGTGGAGTCGATGCACAGGTTCCAGTTCTCCAGCCCTCGTCGGGTCCCTGGGTCTTCTTCCCTTCACAAGCCCCCAGCCCACAAGCCACCCTTTCCCACTCACGGCGGGTAAAGCTTTGCCCCTTCTCACCCTCTCTGCCCTATTTGCCCTCCAGCACCCTAGATAAAGTTTAGTTTCAATGCAGAAATCTTGGTTAGACAAAAAAAGGTAAAATTTGGCTTTTATTATTATTATTATTGCTATTACCACTCTCCTTGTCTTTTTAGACTGGAGTACTTTGATTTTGTTGGAGTGGAAAAAATATGCTTTTTTCTTCTTTGTGGGCTGAAACTTTGTTAGACTGCAAAAGTAATTTATTTTGTTCTTCTCAGGTGAGCTGAGAATACTCTTGGCAACAAGACTATTCCTTGTGAAACTGTGTAGAAGGAAAAGGATTTTATATATCCAAAAATGCATGCAAGCTTCCACTTCAAAAATCCATGCAAGCCACAACATTGCATCATTTTTCTTTCTTTCTGTCAGCAGATGCCTATGAGTTTTCACACCAGGCCAGCTTTGAATTGTATTTTGCTTCTTTGTCCATGGAGCATAATCAGAAACCTGGGGAGATTTCATGAAAAGCACAAAATGCCTCCCTGAACAACAGGGAGTAAATAAAGCAGGCCAAATGCCAGGCAGCTGAGAGGAGAGATGAGCTGCAGAAGGAAGAAGAGTTGTGAGCTTGATGTTGGCAGGTGAGGAGAAGACACGGAGGAGAGTTGTGGCCTCCTCAGCCTCTGACCCTGCCTTCAGAAAGAGCTTCTGGCTTCAGGCACAGCTCAAGGCAAAGGCTGATCAGGAAGATTCAACTTACAGGTGATGTGTAGGTCCAGACTTGAGAATAAATTCAGTCCTTTACCAATTAGTATAAACCGGTCCCGAGGAAAACCGAAAGCCATGAAAGCCATGTAAAACAGAGAACAACAGCTGACTTCCCACACATTATGTCTAGCAGTATAAAGGAGTATTAAGATACTGATATTCTCAATGTTCACAGTAGCTGCAAAGCCCCTTTATAATACTGACATGATCTGAAGGGGTGTTTGTTTAAGTGAAAACCATAGCCAGTGTTTTAAGTAGGTCAAGTTCAAAGCCTAGTCAATATTTGAAAAATCTGTGCAAGCTAAAGAGGCAATGAGAAAAATTAGCATGTAAGCCCACTGGAGCTTTTCTTCCCAACTGCACTGTGCATGGGGAAAATGAGGACAGTACACAATGAATCGGTATTTGTGTCCCAAATACCCAACTCCTTTTCTGTTTTTTCCACAGGAAAAAAAAAAAGAAAGAATTCAGAAACTCTTTTTCTGAGGTCTTACTTGATCATCCTTTTTTCTAAATTGGGAAAGGGAAACTTTGATTTCCCATCATAACTTTGCCAGAAAAATCAAGAGCTAAAAGTGAGTTTTATTTAACCTAATTCCCAAACTTTTACCGTACATCCTAATTACAGTATTTTGCTGTGACTTGGAAAAGCTGGATAGCAGATATATGCACCACAAAATATAGACTATGGATGACAGGAGAAGCCTTTCAAACCAGTTTCTTCCTTTACAAAAAGCTGAAATGGAAGAATGATCTAAGTGATGTGGCGGATGACAGGGCAGGGAAGGAAGGGAAGAGAGGAAAGACAGTTCATGCCAGCTCAGGCCGGTGACATTGAGGCATAGTTTCCCTTACGTTCCTCTTTAGCCAGTGGACTTCCAGAGACCAGCTCAGAGCAGATGCTGTGAGTCATTTTTTGGCAGAATCTCTGCATGAGCTACACTGGCATTTCAGTTCAGATCAGGAGTGCACTTTAGGAGGGACTGTTCTGATTGTGCCCACTTACAACACTGGTTTTCATGGCTGAGCAGCCCTTGGCTTCCTTCCAGGTGAAACCAAACTGGATGAGGCACTCCAGGGGAGCATCCAAAGTGCTACAGCCATGAGTGCCTGCGTGCTCGGCATGCAGAACCGACCAGACCCAGTCTGAGATAACATGTGGAGATGTGGGCCTCAACACTGACTGTTTTGCTCTGTAGACCCATGTCTGTAGGTCCACACTACTTTTTACCATAGGCACAGCTTCTGTCTCTGGACATGCAGAGAGCCTAAGGAGCACCCAGCTTAAGCAGCTGAGTTCAATACCCAAAGGTAGCCGGTGTAAACATCCGTCAGTGCAACTTCCAGCCCCTCTAAAAGCCAACACCATCCTTGCGATACCTGCCAGGATGCTCTCAGAAGGAGCTGCTGCAGGGACATGTCCCAGCATGCAAGCTGAGACTGCACGTGAGCTCTGCCATGTTCAAGAGGGGCATCAGAAGCCACAAACACTTCCACATCTTAGTCACCATTTAAACTTTGATTTGATGTACAGTCACAGCTGTGGGCTGTCTTTAAGACTATTTGCTGGAAATTAATTTGTGGAGTCAGTGCAAGGACTTGTGGGTTAGTCTCCTCATCACAGCAAAGCATATTTCCATGACTCATCCAGGTGCAAAACTCTTGCTGAGAGGAAGTAACCAAGGGCCTCGGTCAGGAAGGGTTTCTGAAGCATGTTGAAGATTTTCAGACCAGCTGATGGAGAGGAAGAGGGAAAGGAAGCAAGATACCCAGTGGAAAGACAGCACAGTTATTGCCTGGGTGCTGTTTTGCAAAGCTACATGAAATCTGGGTTCTGTGAGGCTAAATGACAAAATTCCCACTGGCATTAGTGGGGCCAGAATCTGATCCTTGTGAGGCTGGGATTGTTAGCCCAGAGCTTTTCATCAGTATTTGATCCAAGTAAACCGGCCAACTGAAAACTGAAACCAGACTGCAGTAGAATTCTCCATTTCTGCAAGCAGAGAGTCAATAAAATGAATGTAAAAGTCAAACAATATTTCTTTATTTCAGATTTTCTTTATTTTAGTCTTACAATAACATAATAAGGCTTGGCTACGCATTTCTGTGTTCCGTTGTAATTCTAGCTGTGATACCAACTTCATACCCGAGTTTAGCCAAGAAAATGAACCAACCGCAAATTGGAACAGGAGTTTTAAGCTAATGCTATTGGTTACGTTTCTAAAAATACTTCGGATATGAGACATGTTAAATAGTATTTTTTTAAGTTAAACACTTGCAATTCTAAAGAAAGAGCAATACAGAGACATAATTTTTTTCTTATATTTTATATTAACTTTAGACACATGAGGATTTTGTCAGTGCCACAGCACGAACAATAAGCTATAGTATAAGCAGGGACAAAGGCGACAGTCTTCATATAAGTTTGAAACACTTTTCCTTCTTTCAAAAGAAAAACATAGTGTCAGTACAGTTAAATAATTGCACTGTTTTGGAAAAAAAAAAAACACCTGTAGTTTTCCATACAGAAATACACTCAAATTCTGTAACAGAAGAAATGAATGCTAACAAATTGTCTTAGCTGCCTCATACTAATTCCTAGGCAACACTGATGTGCTTCAGTTTTACACTTCACTAAGGATAAACAATGTGGCAAAACATTAAAAGCTATGCAAACATGGTTTCAGGATCTCATCTATGAGATTCTTTTGAAAACAATATTTTTTTCTTACCTAATGCCCTCACAAGAGTAAATTTCTCATTACATTTCTGCCAACTGGAGAATTCCATTCAAGTGAGAAGAAATAATGAGCAGCATTAGAGCGACCAGAGAAAAGAATATATGAGAAATGCAAAGTATTCCCTGCTACCCCTGCTGCATAAATATACACCTTCCAGGGAGAAGAGAGAAAAGGTAGCAAGGATATTACTCTGCACACACCTACCCTGGCCCCACAGCTAAGATGTAAAGACTTGTTTATGTATCTTTATATATGCCTGTTCCTTGTAAGCCACTCTGGGATGGTGATGCTAACATGATGTCTCATCACTACTTGTTAAATGAAAAAGAGGGACTTAAGACAATGAGAATCCTTTGGCCTCATGAGAACATGGATGAGTGGTCTGTCTGCTTCTCTGGAGGTAGTGGTGTCCTGCGAGCTATTCTTTCCTTCGGAGGACCTACAAACCAGGCCTGAACACCTCAGAGCCGTGCAGTGCAAGCACGGTATCACCTCTTATGCTATTTTCCCTGGCAGGTAAAACCTCCACATCTATTTTTGTGCTTGAAAGAAGTCTACAGATCACTTGGTCTTTCCCATGCCATAGAAAAGGAGAATCCTACCTGCCTTCAGAGATATACACCCAGTGCCCCAGTCTGAAACACTTCTATGACTGACCTATTCAGGCTCCAAATCTCTGGGTACGTGCTGAATCAGACATGAATTTGACACCATTGAAGCTATTTAAGTTATCCATAACTATAAGCAGTGTGTATGCTCATAGTTGCATTGCAAAATTCCTTGATTCTTAGTGTCATTACTAAACATGAGTATTTGGCCTGGGTTTACTAAAACAGCCCTTGGGTCTGGAGAAACTTTCACATTTGTCTAAGTTTTATCCTCAGGCTGAAATGTATTATCTCAGGTAGTTTGGACTAAAGAATAACCCAAGAAACCAGTGAGATCACAACTTTGAGTTTTGAGCAGGTCAGGGAAGGACTTAAAAGACAGGGAGTCTGAAAAGCACATTAAGCGGTATCAATTGGACTCAGATTGGTGAAGTCAGGTCAAATTCAACAGCTGCTGTAAGATTTCAGTATCTAAACTCAGATGTGGGAAAAGAGGACATTAAAATGGAGTTGAATAGTCACATAAAGACCCAAATCAGATTTTTTTTTTCACTTAGCACATTTTTTTTCCACAATACTTCTTGCAGCCAGTTTGACAGCGTACCAGAGCAGAACTAACGCTGTCAGAGCCAACTACATGTACTGCAGTATACAACAAAGTAAGGCACTACTGTGAGAAAGTTTGCCTTAAGGCTGTATTTCTAATAGACATTAAGGCCATAAGATGGAAACAAAAATTTATGAAACAAACATTAAAGGCATGCATTCACACGAGTAAAAAAAAATAAACTAAGGACAACATTTTCGGTGCAAGCAAGGGAGAATACCAAATATACTGCACTGAATCAAGTTTCTGGTGATCATTAGCTTAGCTAGTCCTCTAAGTTAGCACTGAAATCTTTCTGCGAATTCATTTTTCTAAAGCCACCAGTCTCTCGCCTCCCTCTGCCCTCTGCAGGGCAGAGCTAACAGCTTCTTGATTTGCTCTTCCCTCCCTTCTCTGCTCACCCTTCCCCTCATGTCCATAGGAGAGCAGGCTTCATCACTTTGGCTGCTTGCAGAATGGCTAGTTTATGGTGATGACATTATGCTTTTCAGGATACAGGATGAAGTCCCTGCCCCAAGGAGCTGCCAGACCATGGAAACACAATGTGGGTAATTGCTGGAGAGAGAGGGAAAGCTGTGTGAATGTGTGCAAAGGGGAAGGGAGAAGAAGAAATCTCCCCAGGCACAGCTAACAGGGCTGTATATCGATAGGATAGGTGTTTATTGCTTTCCTCTTCTCTTCTTCCTCTCACATGCACACAAACATACTGATTTAATGATTGTAGGCAAACACAAGAATAGTCTTCCTTGTAGGATCAAATAGAAAGAAGCAGCTGATTATGAGGCTGGTATTGCTATACCTTTGGCTATAGCAAAGGGAATACTGAAAGCTGCTGGCAAAATAAATTGCTTTTTTGCATCAAAGTTCCCTTATATTAAAAATATTCCACTGTGAGAATTCCTCTGTGAAAAGAAAGCAAGAAGGGGTGAGGTTAGAATTAGCTCTGGTAAATGGTAAAGCACTGAGGCTTTGCAGAATTCAAGTGCTGAGGCGGATGGCAGAGTGAGAAGGATTGCATTTAAAAAAGGAAAAAAAAACCAACAAACCAAGCGAAGAAACTGACTTTCAATATAACACATTTCAATTACTGAAATTATTTAATTTTGGACTTTAATTTATTTAAGCTTCTTACTTTGACAAGAAGTTACTGCACACTGAAAGATTTAGAGCGTATAGTGTTCCTCCTGCAATGACTTTGTGTTCGTTGGTATGTAATAGGAGGAGCTTTCCATGCTCCCTTATCACTGGGAAATCCACTGGAAAAGAATCGTTTTTCAGACATAACCCTCCACAGCAGAAGTGAGATCAGACTCTATGTACATATTTTGAGCCTGTAGTTAACAAGCAGAATTAATTGCATTAGTCTTGTAAAGGCCTCATCTTTCCCAACCTTGAATTCACACTTTAATGATGTTTTATGATGTGAAGTCTTCTGATCTTGAATACCACCGTAGTTAAAAAAAAATCCTCCTATTATCACTCTAGCTGTCAGAGAATAACTAGAAGCTCAAGACAGTTTTGCTGGGGAGAAAAAATGGGGAAGCGATGATAGAAATAAATTATCTGTATGGGTGTCACTTTGCCTTCTCAATTAGGTCCCCGTAATGAAAGAGGTGTTGAGGATTCTGTGCTCATACAAACTCAGGCAACTTAACGCTTCCTTAGGAAGCAGAGCTGAATATCAAGGGTCAGGATAAACTGTATGGGTTCAAGACACGAGCCAGACAGGGAGACTGCTCATCCATGGCTGGACGCCCAGCCGTGAGGATTTTCCCTGTGGCAGCGGGCTGGGACTGAGCAGCAGGCTGACAACCGACCGGTGGGATCCCCCCTTCGTGTAAGCCTCTGCTCAGCCCTTTCCCTCATCCTGCTTACAAAGCAGACAGCAAAACCACTGCGCTCTGTGGAAACAACTGGCAAGGAGGATCCATATTGATTGCTCCCAGATTTCTGCCAAAGAGGAAGATGGTTTTTATTATCATACAATAATTCAGTCTTTCCAAATTCCAGTTCTTGGAGGGTAAAGACCCTCAGACCCTTCCTCTGTGGTCATTTTTGGAGGTTACCCATCTAAGCAGCCCCGTCAGGCTGGATGGATATTAGACCGCAGTTCAGTGCAGTATTTTTAAAATTCAACTTCTGCATGGCTTTATATGTGTAAGTGCTTTGCTAAATTAGAGTATCTTTACACAGCTCTCATATTGAAGGCAAACCGAGCCCCAGAGGTCCAGGTGAAGCCCCAGAAGGAAAAGGCATTGGTGACAAAGCAGGGCTCCCTGCTTTCCCTGGTGACTTTGAAGGACTGATAAACACTATTTTTCCAAGGAAATGGTTTGCTGCTTGCTGGAAATTCATCCGAAGACGGCAGCATGTGGCAGCCCTTCGCCCCACATCATGAGGAGGGAGAAGAAAGTGCAGGGTAGTCATTCTGCCCCCACTCAGCTGAGGGATGGAGGAAGATGGCTGCGGAGAGCAGACTGCTACCACTGCCCCACTATGATGCCAGGTCACCTGCAAGCCACCTAGGAAGTAGATAGATGCAGGTGGGTGTCCCAACAGGCTTCTGTCCTCATGGCTACCTAGTGCTCTGCCCTGCTTAGCAGGTCTCATCAGCCATCTGTAGGCCGAAGATGGGGGGATCCCCTTATCCGTTTGCTTATTAGCTGCTAATTTGCTTCTGTAAAGGGATACTTCAGGCTTGGGCTACAATCAAGACAAAACCCAGTTTGCTGGACATTATGATTTAAGATCAAGAATACCCAGAGCACAGAAGAACAGAGGGTGGGCAGGAATGCAGTGGAAGGGGCATGCTGGCAGGGAGCGAGGAGAAGAATCCAGCTGATTCTTCGGCAAAAGCAAAAAGAAAAAGCACTGCAGGCTGCTGCTGCCATCCAGGGCTGCAGAGCTCTTGCAAAGCCAGCAAGGAGAAGAGTGTGTTTCTAACTGTGAAAAAACACAAGTCTCTTCTGTCTGGAAATATCAGTGCATCTCCTGGCTGCAGCACAGAGATTGCCTTCAGAGAGATATCCCAGCATCTCACAATATCAAGGTTCATTTTGTTGTTTTTTTTTTCCTTTTTATGGGTTATTGGAGCAGTTAAGAGCTTCACCTGAGCTCAAAACTAGCTGGAAACAGAGGAAAAAAACAAGCAAAGTTCCAGCTGCATTTTATTCTTTATCTGCAAGCAAAGTGTTCCAAGGAAAATGAAGACGTGCGGAAAGCTCATCTCACTATTGACAGTAGAAGCCTCTGAGGCATTTCAGGTGCTTTATAGTTTTCAGTTAACTCAAGCAGGGAAAGTTAACAATAAAACTGTGGCATAAAAATGTTAAAAGTGCCAAACTCCACAGAAAAATGAGCAGGAGAGAAATTAACACAGCAGGGCACAAGAGGAGCTCACATCAGCTTGCTGTTACTACTGCAACACTTGTTCTAACCAAATGAAGAAGAGATACAAATATTCCTTGAAACTGTGAACTGGAGAGGTGAAATTTATTCATTATTTAATTGCTTAAATCAGTAACCTTCATAAAGATGCCTGATGAGCATGGAGCACCAAAGACGCCAATGACAGCATTGGCTGATCTGAGGGAGCAATGAGAGCAAAGCTGGAGCTCCTCAGGTTTGGGCTGTGGCCGCGCTCCTGAGCGGCAGCACTGTGCAGGCTGGAGCATGACTTTGCAGCGTGCTGGGGGGCGAGATGCCCCCATTGCTTTACCCTTCCAGCTCCTTCAGCCACAGGGACAGTGATGAAGTGGTAATGTGTCTTTCAGCTCAAGCTGTGCCATTTCTCGGGAAAAGCAGCGAAGGTGGTGATTTGGTGAATACGCAGCTTACAGTCCACTGGGGCAGCAAAGAAAGGGAGATCTTTGGTCTCCATAGGCATCTACCTCTCTCTGTTGACTTAATAGGGCACTTTCATAGTTCAGGCACATAAAATGGACCGGTGAATGAGGTGCCTCTGACAGGAGGATTGAACTCTTCCCCAGAAGACAATACCTTCCGTTTAGGGAGGAGGAATGGGGGTACAAAACAATCCCTGCCTTTATTTATGAGACAAGTTAGCCGAAAATAGGTACAGGTCTTTAATGGAAACCAGGCAAAACCAGGACCAGAAAGCAGAGAATATTTTTTCCAGCACAAATGCAGAATTTGGAAATTGAATGTGAACCTGGAAGAAGCAGCTGCAAACATGCTCTCTAGAACAGTGTTCTCCATGTTTTTGGAAGTGCTGCACACAAATTTGTGCATTGCCTTTCCTGCTCACCTAGAAACAACCCTGGATGACCTTGAAGGAACACCTTGCCCCAGTCCAGGACAACAGCTATAGAGCATTTGATGAAGTTGCCATAGATCAGAGTCCAGAATTAAAACTTGCAAATGTGAAAAATAACCTGAGAACTCTCAGAAAACCACAGTCCAACACTATTGTGAGGAAGCAGCAAGTGATAAAGTATTTTGCCATCCTACCAAGGAAACAGGTGTCTATGGGATTCCCCTGCCACCCAAAGGAGAGCTCTCAGCTGTAGAGAGTTTTGCTTAGAGATACCAGGGTGTTAAACCCCTAGGTAACGCAGTAAATTATGTTTTAAAAAAATGCTAGGATCTAATACAGAGACTTAAAAATCTAAGGTAAGGGTCCTGTGGATATTAACATTTATGAAATCCAGTGCTCCCTTGGAAAAAAACTAAGCACAGATTATTATTTTTTTAATTGTCTGGGAAAAGCACATAGTTATTCCAAACCATTTTATTTGTTCCCTTGAGATAATTTTACTAGTGGATATTAGAGTCCAAAAGACTTGTGTTCAAGTATGTTATCAGCTGACGTGTCTGATATATTGTTTAACAATTTAATGGCATGAATTCAAGTGGTTTGCAGTGAAGCAGAGGTTCAGAGGTGAAACCTGCAGTCTGTATCACATCAGCCCAGCGGACTGGTGGAAATGGAGTAAGAATAAAGCACCAAGTAAAACAAGGTAGAATCAAACATGGATCCATATTTTATGTAGTAGAATTAGAGGATGTTGCCAGCAAAACACACACAACCACAAGCTGATGGTTTATTTAACAGAAAGTGGAGGATCAGAATGCCTGTAAGGTCAGAAATTTATCTCAGAGGAAGTGGGATACACAAGCATATAAAGAAACAGATAAGGCCAATAAAGGCAAATCATGATTTGGGGTCAGATGAAGGGGGCACAACAGCCCAGGTGCAACTGGGGACAGAAACTAATGCTTGCAAAGAGACGTGTGGCTGTTTGGAGAAGTTGTCCAGCCTCCTGGGACATACAGCAATGAACAAGACTTCTCCTGGACAAGATCTCTTCAGAGGGCATTGGGTCTGCTCCTCCACCCGAAGGCTCACATGAGCCCTGCTGGGGCAGGCTAAGGACAGGGCGCTGGATTTGACTGGCTTCAGGCCCTCATGTCTGAGGGGAAACCCAAAGGTTCATGTGGCTATGGAAAGCACCTCAAAGGTTAAATGAATGCTGTCAGTGAGCTTGGCAAATAACCTGTCTCTGAGGGTTTGGCAGGAGGTGGGACACGGCAGATATGGTGTTGGGAACAGTAACTCCAGGAGACACAAATCTGGAGATGAGAAAGGAAGGGCTCAAGATGCCTGGTATGTGCACCCACCATGGTGCCCTCCAGCACAGCCGTGGGGGTGGGGGTTCCCCATGGGAATCAGGGCAGGGACTGGCGGGCAGGGCCCGTCCCACGCACAGCAGGAGCAGGGCAGCCAGGGAACACCAGGGCAGCCACAGCCCTGGGCATTGGGCACCTCCCTGGCGATGGGGATGGGCTGAGGCTGTGATGGGACATGGACCCATGGGTGGGCCCATCTCAGCAGGGCCCATGCCCAGGCAGGGCAGGGCTGTGGGGAGCTGTGGCATTGCTGCTCAGGCTGATTGCCCTGGGGGGCGGTGACATGAAGTCCTGGGCCATGGACAGGGTAGCGAGAGCCCTGGGGAGGTGGGCAGGACCAGAAAGGGCTGGTGGTCCCACAGGGCCTGGCACAGCATGGTCCAAGAGACCTCTTCAGTGGAGTACCTAAGTGATTCTTTTTCTTCCTCCCATATAACATTATGCTGCTGTATGTAACATTATGCCAGAGGAGGTGCAGTCTAGCCAAATTTTTATTTACTCTTTATTTGGCATGGGAGCAGATGGGTTGAACAAAACCCAGGGTTCCTGGTCCCTCTTCTCCCCAGGACTGGTGTCACCAGCGCCTCTGTTCCAGGTATACCAGCACAAGTCAGAAGCCTGTTTGTGCTTTCCAACTGTTAAAATCTTTACAACAGTATTCATTTCTTGTGGGTTACCCAATAAGATAAAATACCAAGGACAAGACAAACAGCAAAGCATGAACTATTTTATATCTCCCCACTTTCTATTACTAAAAGAGCATGAGAAACACTTGAGGGCAGTTTGCAGAGTGCATCTACCATCCAATATGACAAGTAGGTTAATTGGAATGAAGGAAAATGTGACCCTTGACTACAACTGCCCCTTAAGGGTATTGAGTTTAATGTTGTTGTTATTGTGTTCTGGAACATCGTGAGGCAAAACACAGCGACGGGCCCTTCTCAGCACAGGGGCTGTTCTTAACAAATGGAGCTGCACAGAGTGACTTGGATTAAATTTGACTAAATCTCGCCCCAAGAAATCTTTCCCTAGAAAATCCTGTCGCACTCACAAATATTTTAGGAGTGACAATGTTGGGTGTCCAGCTCAGCGGAAAAGCACACAGGCTATAAGGGAGCAATACGATATGCATCTTGCAGGCAGGGGAATGCGCGGATCACCTGCTATTTCTGTTGCTGGCTGTGCGTGCAAAGGAATCAGCTCCATGACTCTGTGTGAATGTTGAGAGGGAGAATAGTTTTCTTTTTTCTTTTTTCAAAGAGGGAGAAGGCATTGCAAGAAAATGTGTGCAAATTAATGTTAAAGAATGGTGATTTTCAGTCTAATTCACTTGAATGTTCTGCTCTGTTGAATGCAAGACAGTCTCTATGGAAATTCAGACAGTAAGAGTTGGGGCTACCCACATTCAAATTTGAGTTGACCTCATTACAGCTCAGTGTTAAAAGCTGTTACTAACATGGCTAGAGCTTATTCTTATAAATTAGCCCTTCAGTTTCTATGGGACTGCTCCATGGAATCAGGTTTTGAAGAAGGACACTCACAGCAGTGGGACTTCCTGCATGCCTAACTGGGAAGCACGTGGAGATGCCAGCAAGCATGGGGCAGATTTTGCTCCTTGGTTGATGTCCCTGCAGGCTGATGCCTCTTTCCCTCCCCTCTTGCCCCCATGCAGCACCAAGCAGAGGGGGGTTGCACTGGCAGAGGAGGATGGTGGGTGGTGGGATCCCACTGCTGTTGCCCCAAGACCTGAACAAGACCCACTTGGTCTTGTCACTGATGCACTGTGCATTGAAGACCACTGGGAACCAGGTTCTGGCTCTGGCAGGAGCTCCTGCCTGGAAATGCCTTCCTAAGGCAAAGGGTCTGGGCAAGGGCACAGCCGTGGACAGAAAGGCCACGTGCAAGGTCATGATGCTCCCAGAAAAAGCCCAAACTGTGGGAAATGGTAAGAAAGGCAGTGTTGGCAAGAGGAAGAGAGAAAAATAGGGTCTGAGGAGATCCTGAAATCAGCTGGGATGTATATACCAGCTAGATCTGGAAGTGCTAGTGGGATTTTTTTCTAGGCAAAGGCTATTTTTAGTTGGGGAATGTGAACAGCAGTAGGATATAAAAGTAAAGAAATAAGGTCTCAAGAATAAGCTGTGGGCAAAGCTGAAAAATATGTTTGTAAACAGAAATCAATCCACCTTACCTATGATTTTCTATATTGTACCTGCTATAGTGATCCTTACTGAAACTGGAGAAAAAAATTGCTCACCTCTGCACAGGAGGTACCAGGAAAAAAAGGCAGAAAGGTATTGTCCCTGAATAAGCATACCCATGAAGACCTGAGAGCTGGACTTAAAAAGGGAAACATTGTCCTTGTTCCTTCTCCTTGTCACAAAACAGGATTGACCCAAACCCTAAGTTTTTATACATCCATTTGCATACTAGCCGTATTACTTCACATTATACGGAATCTGTTCCACAGGTTCAGTGATACACGTGCCTCTGGCTTCATTGGGAGCAGGATTGGCACCCTGCCTCGGACTCTCTGAACAATAAGCAATAAAACCATAAGTGTTCCTTAGACCCAGATCTGTTCTCCGGCAGCAGAGGAAGGTTTCAAAAGTCTTCAAATGGTGAATTATTAAATTAGATGAAAGTATTTTTCAAACTGTGGTAGAGGTTGACCTGTGACCTGGTGAACGGTGATTTGAATATTTTGAATTATCTGAACATTTTTTACATCCTTCTTGGGTTCCTTTGGGACTCATAAACGACTTTGCTAAAGGGTGCAGTTGCAGGGGAATATTAGCAGAAGCACCAAGGGCACCTAGACACTTCCCACCTGTTGAAATCTTACCAGAGATGCTGGCCTTACATCAATGTAGGCCTTAGGGAAGCAGAGCAGTGGTGGTTATTTTTGACACCTCCATAGAGGACAGTGATTTTAAAAGCATAGTATGATAAGCTGTTCTTTTTGCTGGTGTGGGTTACTTGTTCTGTCCTGCTGTAGCTGTTTGTTACTCCTTTACTCTCCTGGCCGCTGGTCACCCCTGAGACACACCACCTCAGCTCTGCTGGTGTGGCTTTGTCTGGTCACTGCCTCCATCTGTTGAATGATCCCTTTTGCCTTTATCAAAAACAAAACCAAAAAACCTCAAAACCCTTTATAGTAGGAGTGAGCTTTTGAACCTGAGGGTTAATGACATCAGAGGAATGATTAAACCAGAACTGATTTGGCAGCAATATCACACAGTGACTAGAATAAAATACTGACTGAACGCAGATCGCCAGTATTCCACTCAGTTTGTCTGTCTGAGTTCCTACATATAGTGGATACTCCTAGTGAACTAGTTCTTGAACCAGTTTCTGCATGTGTCTTAGCATCAGTTTGCGAATACATGTCTGGGAGCTTTCTTACCTCACTGTTCCAAGAAGCACTTTTTTTGGTTTGATATTTGCAGCATACAAAGTGACTGGAAAAAATGGAGCAAAATAAACTGACTTTTTGCTGGTACATGAAGAAAGCAGAAAGGAAAGAAATGTTATTTTTCTTAGATAGACCTGAAAGTAATAGCATTGTACAGATAAAGAAATATTTGAAAACACATTAGCACTGTGATATTCCAGCTGGGACATGGAAATAACTTGTCTTATTGGTGCTCATTTTCAGACAACAGAAATGAAATCATGTCTCCAGCATGGAAAGGTCAGCCAACAAGATTTTGCTAAATTCATCAAACCGTGCTCCCTACTGAGTAGCTATCACTGGTGTGCACTAAAGTAACATAGGGGCCGACGGTGTTTTCACCCAAACAGTACAATGGGGCCAAAATAGAAGCTGAAAAAAAATGCATTGATCTTTTCATTTCCTGTGTACTGAGAGGAAGGATTCCCTAGATGAAATTCAGCACGTATCTTTCTTTCTTTCTCCCCCCATCTTGTATCTGGCAAAAAACACTTAATGGCTTTAGAGAGAAACCACTGTTCCAGCCAGCATCACCTGGCAATAAGATGCAAGAAAGTTCTCCAAGATTTCAGTTCAATATTTTTATTGAGCAATAAAATACAAGTCCAACCTGACTCTTCTCCTGAAACCAAGAAGAAAAAAATCATTCAGTACAAAATTGTGTAAGGAAATCCTCACACATTTTGAAACTGGTTCAAAGCTACAACCATAGTTGTCACAGCATCTACAGATTAGATGACATTTACAACAGTTTTTAATTAAATTTACTTAATTTAGATATTTATCAGCCAGAATCCATTGGCACACTTTCTTCCAGCTTTTTTAAAGGTTAAATGAGCAATATGTGTAATGAGGTCTTTAAGGGAATACAAATTGTGCCAGCCTTGAATTATCCCGAAAGCCAGTACTGTGCTGGAGGATTTGTAGAGCACTGGTGGAGGGGAAGGTGCCTCCTGCTCACTCTGCTGACACCAGAGTGCAGTGTCCGACCTTCACACTGCTGCTCCTTCCCAGGTTGGAGCCTGTGGTGTCATCACAGCACAGAGTTATCTGGCTCCAGGATAATAACACGTTCACAGCTCCACCCTCTCATGAATGCCACTTATACCGCTGCTTCCAGGGGTCCTGAAGATGCCGTGAGGTAGTGACTGAGGAAGGTTTTGTTAAAGACTCCTCAGGAGGCACCAAGCTGGGACAAGACCTTCTGAAGTGTGGTGGAGTGGCAGTAGTGAAAGACTAGTGTGAGCCCAGCTGGCTGAGGAGATCCTTTGCATCTCTGGAATATAGCTGAAATGCTTTGCTGAAGTTGCGTTCAGGGGGAGGAAGGCAAGGAAAGGAATGTGCTCTTTTCATCCCTAAGCTGAACACCAATCCTATTCTTCCTTTACATCACGCGTGTGCGTTGCGTACTTGTCTACTGTGCCATTCAGCCTGGCACTACTGTACCTTTTAAAAAATATACAGCGAAGCACGTCTTGGAAAGAACATTATCACAAGCCAGCACAAAACAGAATGAAATGCACTACTCTGAAAAGGGCAATTACAGTGAAACTACATATGAGAGTTGCAGATGGACGCAATATGTAGTTGAATGACTAACAAGGAAACACAGTAGACGGCCTCCTAACAGCACACGGACCATATGGTATAGCAAAACTTGGGGAATCGTTCTCATCAATGTGGCAGTTTTATAAACGCCAAGGTAAAAAAACACACAAGCTCTTTTGAAAATCCCACTGAGTATCTCATCTCAAGCTGACAGATTTGTTCAAAGCGAGCCTCATGGGTTCAGCTATTACCATGTTGAATACGGTGAGAATAAGATAGGACATAAAGAAGACTCCAGCAAAAGGCCACACAAGACAGCAGAACTCTACTAAATTCAGCATCACTGAATTCACTAAATCCAGCATCAGCACTGATTAGATATTGGTCAAGTTATTTTCATATGAGTTTCTACTTCTTCACACAATTTGGTGATAATAAGTTGCATCTAATAACACAGAATACTTAATTACCCCACATACTAGAAATTATCAACTCTGATTCTTTCTGTCCAAATATGTATTGCAATTGTGCAGGAATGACTTACACCGCAGATAGCTCACATGTGTTTAAATGTACTGATCATTGAAAATAAATACTCAGATAATCTGTGCTGTCAGATACTGAGGAAGATGGAACTGACCATGGGGGAGTTAGTGGCAAAGAATGACTGAGGAAAAGGGGCTCAGTGGTGATCTTCCTTTTTCATTACCCATCCACAGGTAAAATCAGCATTATTATTGAATTATAGGTTGCTGGGATTTTAAAGAAAACCTGCAGGTACTGTGGATAAAATATATATAACATGTCCTTATTTTGGTCCCATTTGCAATGGCGTTAAGCACCTTTACATCCAATCTATCTGCAGAAAGTCCCTGGGACCAGCGAGAAGTGTTTGTCCGTTCCTTATGACTGGTGTCTGTAGGGTATGATTAAACAAGAAACACGTGTTGAAAATTTGCTTTCGCATGTCTTTCGCCGAGATTCTCAGAACTGGTGGTTCATCTGGGTCCTCCAGCACACGACTGGGACATCTAAAGGGATGCCTGGTTGCCAGTCTGATTTAGATGCCTCTGCTTGGGCATGCAAGCTAATTACTTCTGGTCCTGACCATATGTCTGCCACAGTCTTTAAGTGTTGCTGTCTGATGGAGGAGTTCTCAGGTTGTATTGGTAGCTTCTTGTCAAAAACTGTGGCTAAAAGATAAAAACCGTATCCTTGTGATGGGTTCAGTGATGGTACCAGGCGTTTAGTCTTTGCGCAGTTTGTCACTTGTCTTTGACAGTGTCAAAAACACCGCTCTGAAGTCTGAGGTCCTGAGCTCATTGTGCTTGTCTTATTTGATCCTGATTATCTTAAACAATCTGACAAGACAGTGGGAAATGGAAACATGACATTTATTATTCTGCAGAATGAAGGATTTTATGTTCTAGCATGTTTTTGGCAAAATGCAGTAAAAGAGTCACATTTAAGGATATAGCAGACAGCTCTTAAGCAATATGCTAACCTATTTCTTTCTGTCCAAACCGTAAGCTATATGACAGCTGCCTTTCTAATGAGAAAAATGCAGTAATCATTACTTGTATGTAGCATTTGGCAACAGTTGTTTGAATTTCTGGTGAGCATAACTCTCTAATCTGTTTTTCTTGTGGTAGTTTACATACAGTTTCTAAAGTTTGCATTGTTAGTCATACCTATATTTAGAACTTTCATTAGTGATGACTCAAGACAAGCAGAAAAAAATAAAGAGAAAAGATATGACTGTAAAACTCAGTAGTGGTGAGAAAAAATTGGTATCCTGAATTTTGCTCTGTGGCAGTGTGCATCTTGAATTCAAATTGGAATTAATTTAAGCAGTCAAAAATATTTTTAAAATAATTGACAGCGCAGAGAAACTAATTTATAAGCTGATTTTTATGCACTGATTTTTGCTTTAATTGCTGTAAGTGCTTTCTTTCCCTGATTAAAAAGGAGCTAGGGTAGCTTAAGGCAAATGTATTCAGTTATTTACTTTGAGCTCTGATTTCATTTGCCAGGTAGAAGGGGCAGGTGGGATGTTGGTTCAACTTTTCATCAGAGAAGGGACAGTAAGTGAAGTCAGAGTTTGCTAAATTGTTTTTCTTTTAAGAATATATAGGATGCCTATAGAAAAACATATATATTCTTCTCTCCTGTCCTCCTGAATGCTCCTGACAGCGGCCTTTTCATGTGGGCATAGGAAGACCAGGAAGTTTCATGCCGATGAGGTCCTTTGCTATTGCACTCCCGAATGGCACAATTCAATTTGAACGAGCCGACACGTATAGATTTCTACGGTGATGGTAAAGAAACTGCAGGCAGCATGGCATGGCCAGGGTTGGTTGGCCTGAGCCCTAGTTCATTGGGAGAAATTGGGTGCCCCTTCCAGAAAACTGCCTGTGCTCATTTTTGCCTTCCCTTGCCTGGCTAGAACAGCTCCCTGGTCCTCCGGTGTGATGGTCTCCCTGTGGTCACATTTGCTTTCCTGTCAAGAGCTGTGGCCCTGCACAAATAACCAGAACACGGGTGGGTTAAGAAAGGTTGCAAAGATCTCTCTTACAGCCTCACAGTCTTTATGTAGCCACCTGGATCTTTCATCTTCTGTGATATTTCATATTAATAATCAATAAAGTATACAGAAACAAACCAACTTTGAAGCGAATCAGAAAATTACTGTGTAAAGAAGAGGACAGGCAAGAAGAGGAAAGAAAGACATTGTGAAAAATATTATGTTTTATTTATCTGTATCTTACGAGCATCATGGATAAGCTGTGGTTAGTATGTGAATTATGTAAGACATTGGCCTATTTCTGCCCTTGTCTTTATTCCAGTAGTGCCCTTTGACTTACCCTGTGAAGATGGAAATGCAAAGTTTCAGCAAATTTCCTAAAAAAAGGGAGTTCCCCAATTTCTGCATTATTTTGAGGGTGAGACGCTGCCAGGAATTAATTCTGTCAGTTGGATACCACAAGGTCACTCTTAGACATATTTCAGAAGAAAAGACGAATTTATAGTTGGTGTAAATTAGTGCAGCTTTAGTCAAGTCAATGGAATTACTCTTGCTCAGTTCAGGTCTTCTAGTCAGATTGCCTCTGGAATATGAAGTATTGCCTACTATCAGTGGAGAAGCTAATTTAATCTTTGTAGGTGATAAAGAAGAGGGGCCAAGCTTTCCTTTCAAAAGGTAAGAAAAGTGAATATGCATTTCGGAGGAACGCTGAAGAACATTTAAATGAAAAAAAAAGTCCTGCAGAAAAGGTCATGGCACTAATAAAAGGAAGAAAAAAAGCAACTACTCAGAGATTCGATACCCCAGGAGCATATAAAAGGGGCTGGAAGTGGTGACTAGCTGGAGGGCAGCAATATCTGGCACTGGGCTGCACTCACAGAGAAAAGATGCGGCAGAGGCCGTTGATGCCTTCTCTCCAGATAGAGAACTTCCAAAAGTGGGAAGGGGGAGCTCAGCTGATCACTGACACAGTCACTAATGTGCTGCTGCAGAACGGTGCAAGACCTGATTGCCTATTTTTGACCCAGGAAAGTATTTTTAGAAGGACGTGCTCTCAGGCTCATCGGTGATTTGTTCACGCAGCTAGTTCAGTTTTCAGCCACTCTCCTCACAGCTGAGGACACTGAGTAGACTTGCAAAAACTCACAGTTTGTGTGAGGTGTTCAAAAATTAACCTCTGCAGACAAGTTGCTTTACTGAAATGTCTCTGTAGCGTATGTATCAAAGCACCTGGAGATAGGCACAGTCATTATCCATCCACCCATCAGCAAATTCAGCATTAAAGGGTGACCAAAAGGCTACATATGTATGTGCACACAAATCCAGACACACATGTGGATGGTGCATAGCTGGAGAATCCCAGCTTTGGGTGTATTTCGTTATTTTAATAGAAAAATTATAATTCTGGGGCACGAGTGTACTTTCCTGAATATTTTCCTGATCAGCTCAGTTTTCCTGAGTGTTAGACTTTAGTGTAATATCAGATTACTCACCAAGTGCTCCTCGGGAGGGCTGTGTGGCAGTAACATAGAAGGAAAATATTTTCCCTCCCATTAAAAGTATCAGTGTTGTCTGGAGATTATGAATGACTTCTGATTTTTTAATGTTTATTTTCCTGAGGCAGATGAGTGGAAAATGAAATAGCCCTTCATTATAATTTAGTATGTAACCAGGAAAAAAACAGGTGCATTTGCCTGTATTTTGAAAAGGCTTTAAGTTTGCCAGGAAAGGGCACACAAATTAAAAAAGCAAAGAGACGAAGATGCTAGAAATTATTTCCTAACATCTAACCTATCTGCAGGAAACACAGAGTGGGCCAAGGTGGTGCTCTGTTTTTTTCATGAAGAAAAATCTTGCTATTGGATCCAAACGTCTGTGTTCTCATATGAGACATCGCCATTTAACAAAGGAAGGAGTTTTGTGAAATCCGCTCCCAAGGAAATAATTCTGAACAGGAATTTAATGCAAATATCAAAGCTGCTTCAGAACGCTAATGGTCAGGAGTTATTTATTTCTTGTGAAGCCACTGTAGGGTATTGCCAATGTTGATGAATTTCAGATTTTGGTTTTGAGATCCAAGCACTGACTAATAAAATAGATAACAGCTGTCCATGTAAGTATGCTAACTACCATTACCATTCATTTGTTTCTTCAAGGTAGAAGTATTTTCCCAGTAAGTTTCAAAAATCTCTTTAAAATACAGCTCTATAGAGGGAAAAAATTACTTTTATGCTGATACTCTGTGGTTTCTGCCATCACAATGACAACTAGCTCAAACCTGCTCTGTTTACTGGCAGAAGAACAAGGTTTCTAACTGCCAGCCTAGACAGGGAGGAAGCTGGTGGCAGTGGGAGACGGCCTGGGTCACCCCTAGGGTCAGTGGCACATGTCACAGCTGTAAAATGTACTTTTGCCCCAGTGCAAAGGAAGAAAATACAATTCTCTGTTCATTTTTTTAGCAACTTCTCTGACTCCTTCCCTTGTATTTCTGTTGCTGTTTCCATGCAACACAGGATTTAACCACCTAGAAAGATGTTGCTATCGAAATGTCAGACCCTTTTTCAGCAAAGCCACTGGGTCAAGGTCTTTTGCGCAGCTAGCAGTGACTGGCTATGTTTCTTCACAGACATTAAGAAGGAGATCCTTCAAAAAAAGGATGTTCTTCTGTTGAGCTGCTTCTCATCTAGTGATTTTTGTTTCAAAAAGTTTCTTTGTGTTGACTTCTATTTCCAAGTCATGTCATGTGGTTTAACCACACTCCATGAGCCAAAATGTCACCTTGTGCCGCTCTGCTAAAAAAAAAGAGGGTGAAAAACCAAACCTACCCTCCGCTGAGAGTATCTGAGTGTATCCTTCTCAATAAGAGGGAGAAAACCCTCATCAAAGTAAATCACCCAAAATACCGCGGTACTACCGCCGCTAGACTTACAGAGTCTGTAAGTCTCTGTATGACCTCAGAGGACATACCAATATGTGCCAGGATACCAAAAATGAACTGAAAGGCCGGAAGACTAAAGTGTCGATCAGAAAAAAAGGGCACAAAAATAGTCTCCCAAGAGACAGAAAACCACACCTTTACCTCAAGAAATAGTAAGTATTTAAAGAGGCTGTGTCAATCTGTGTGGGCTCCTGGGTGCACCCAGTGCTGCCTGCTCCTCCTGAGGACACCTCTAGGACTGAAGCTTCTTTTCTCATTTTTCTTTTCTTTTAAAAGAAGAAATTAAAATCTGACTTGGCTACAAAGTCGAAGCAAAGTCATGCCCTGGTGTGACTCCTGCCCCCACGTGCTCCCCATGGCCCCAGTGTGCAGCCCCCACTTGCAGTCCTGCACCAGGTCCCGGGTGCCAGGCAGGGCTGTGCCGTGGGATGGAGATCCAGGAGGGTGGCACTGGCCAGGGCCACCATGCAGACGCCTATGCCACTGGCATGCTGGCTCGCAGGGCCCTGCATGCCACACGCCTCAGCAGACAAGTGCTCCCCAGTTGTGCTTTTACACCGCAAACCACCCCGTGACACGAACCAACACAGAACCGCGAGCTCCCTCTCCTGCCATCGAGGGTGTGATTTAGTAGCGCAATGCAGGAGGCACGTCCGAGGGTTATGCGCTGTGGCCATGAAGGCACGCACAAACTTCATCCTCCTTTTCCCAGCCTGATCCTAGCACATCCCCTCAAGCGCGAAGTTGGGGAGTGGGACACCCAGAAACAGTGCCGCTGGGCACCATTACAGTAGCTCTTTCTACAGCTGCTTTCTGTTAACCGTGCCAGATATAAGTCGGCAAGCAGGGGGATGAGAAATTGGGACTTACATGTTAGCCAGCTCCGGCATGCAGCTACCCTGTGTTGCAATTGGCCTTTCTCTTTAAAATCCTTCCAGACTCTGCTGGGGCAGAAGGCAAGCCACTGTGCTGCAGCACGCAGCTGCTGGGGTGGTTTTGGCGAGCATCACGTCCCAGAGATGAGGTTTGTGGGAAACTCCCTTAAAAATCCTGCTTTATAACACGACAGAGCTGAGATTTCAAACCACAAAAGAAGAGGTCTGCTGTCACTGCTCATGCACAGTGCAGTTCAGATGGTGTTCTTCACTTGTTCTCCGAGACGGGGGGCCCGCCTGTGAGTGCATAATCTTTACTCAGTGCCTGGTACAGCTGAATCAAACTGCAATCATGTCTTCCCACTGCGTCTCCACAGGTTGGTAGCCACAGACCTTGATTTCTAACACAATGAGGCATTGCTAATTAGGATGTCTTCTCTTTAGCTTAATAAAAACATGCACAATCCACAAATGGGACTGAAAGAAGCACAATTCAAGGGGGGAGGGGGGAATCCCCAAACTGAATTTTAGTACCTTTGGTGAAAAAAGCCCAACAAAAAGATAATATAAAACTCAGGTAATTAAAAATTGAAAATTAAAATATTTTGAAAGGTATTAATTTCTTACGGACTTGAACTTCTTTAGTAAGCCAAGAGGATATATCCTGTTCTTCCAAACTTCTATCCATTTGTCATGTGTCACCACAGATCCAGGAGTGGGCTAATTAAAATTGGTTCGTTGCTAATGATAGTGCATCTTCTTTCACTAAAGAGTTCAAACTACAGCCTTCCTCTTGATCTGCTGTGAGATTTTTTAATCTCTAAATTAGAAGAAAAGCATATGCCCTTTTAATGCCTATAAGAATTTGAGCTCGTTAATGCAAAAAAAAAAAAAAAAGTAGGATTTCTATTATCGCTGTTCTTTAATTATGGAACAGCATGTGCAAGAAGGCTCTTTTCTCATAACTGTGTCCTCGATTCTATTACACATTTTAGCGGAGAATGCATGTAATAGAAAAACAGCAATAGACTGTGGAAATTGTCCAGAGCCCTGCTCTCCTAGGGAAAAGATGCCAATGGTATTTTTGTACTGCTACTCCTCAGCAGCCTCTTTGCACTTTCCTCCGGGTTACATGCACAGCATGACTCACTGCCTGATGGTTTCATTGAAACAGAAAAATATAGACACAGTAATGATTGCATTCAATCATAAACTACAATCAATACAGCAGAGTTTAAATGTTCTGTGCCCTAGCAAGCCACTACAGGGTTCCCCCCCACCCCACCCCATCTTATTCCCTGAAGAAATGGTTTTTCATTTCTAAAGGATAACAGTTGTTCCAAGTGATCTAGCAGATGTAGTTGAGTCTCTCGGAATGAAATATGTAGGTCAGAGCAGGAGGCATTCATTGTTTTCTTTGATGTACCTTCATGTCAGCCCTTCTTTGGATGGAAAAGCCACTTCACAATACTTACTGACTGCCTCGCGGGAGTCTTACTGGAGGAACCTTACAGTAGACCCCCCCCCCAAGTTCATCTGGGGGCACTGGGTGGGCAGGGATATTTATGTTCAAACCAGAGACTCCGTGGCCTTTTATTTATGGACACCAGGATATAAATCTCAACTTAGTCCTCAAGTGAAGACAATTATCTCGATGAAATCTGTCTTTGTGTACATCACAACACCATTTCAGAGTCTGGCAAACTCAGAGACTCTGATGAGAAACGGCTCCCAGGAGACCCAGGCGAGACTGAAAGTGGGATGGGGTGGGGGAAGGACGGAGGAAGCATAGCCAGACTAGGATGCAGGGAGCCTCTCCAGGAAAAATAATAAACATGACTTTTGGCCTTTAGAGACACCATGTGTCCGTGTGCCAACCGTGATTCCCTGAGGGAAATATCCTCTCTTCAATGCCAGTAAAACATCTGGTTTGGTGTCAAGTATTACTTGCACTTTTACAGTATCTTCAAAGAAGAGGTGTCCAAAGGAATAATTTCTGCCCCACGGTTCTGATGCTCTAACAAAAACCACCATTGTGGTATTTCCTTCCCATCACAGGTCAGGAGACATCCCAGCACACAGCCCAGCAAACTCAAATTCCCGCTTTCTTAATAACCACCCTGCACTAGGAACTAAAAAAAAAATAAGGTTTTCCCTTTTCCTCCTAGCACTAGTAACTGCCTAAGGATGAAAAATAACTCCCAGAAGGCCAGTATAAAATGAAATCACGCCAACAAACTCTAAATAAAGGTTGCAATTCCAACGTGTCCTCTGTTACGCTTGGGATGTGCAGTAAATGACAGCTGAATATATCAAACCCCTGGAGTTCCATCATAACTATCAGGTTAAAAGTGTTATTATCTCATTTTAGCTAAAAGTTCTGATTCATACTTTCTTTTATTTTATTTTTTTTTCTCAAATCTGGGAGGCCTTGGATTGTATGCCATCCACATTAGAGCTGGAAAAGGACTAGTGTAACTTTCTAAAAAACAGTCTTCTTTTTTTATTATTTTTTTGGTCATAAATCAGTGTTCCTAGTTTCATTCTGCTGCCTGTCTCCCTTTCTTCCTCTCCCCCCGTTTCCTCCTCCCACTCGTTAGTCTGTTCAGCACCTTTGGTGAGTCACACAGAGCAGGCTGACAAGTGAAGTCAAGTTCGACTTCATATAAAGTTCCTGCAGAGCTCTTCTGCTGTGTGGTTTGCGGAGTGCCGCTCTGGCTCCTTCTCCCTCCTCCAAACCTGGGCTGGGATGGACCTTCACTTCCAAGGATGCTCATTTGGGACCACGAGTCCTCAGCCACTCCCGGAAATCTGGGTTGTAGGCATTTCTGTCAATCAAACAGCTCACACAGGAGACTGGAGGTGAAAATGTGGAATTTGCACGCCTTACAGGAAGGCTGCAAGCCTGAACTTTGGATTATGTCACACTAATTTAAACAAGAGGGAAGGAAGGAATAGTCCCAGTATTGGCTAACTCCGTCTCCTGTCTCTTTCTGCCACTGAGTATTTCACCCTTCAAACTTCTGAAATGGATCTTGCCTTCTCATACAAAGTGTCAGCACAGGCAGCAATATTTTGCTCACGGTAGCTTACTGTACAACAACTCCTGCAGCGTGGACGAAGAGCTGTATTCTCCGACCCATTTCAGCAAGGTCTATAAGCATGTGTCTAACCTTAAACACCCAGTGATCCCTGAAAAAACCCAAAAGGCTATCCTGATTGACGTGCTAAGAGGGACAAAGTTTGCAGTTTTACTAGTTAAATGGCACTTTCCTGAAACAGATTTTAGTGCAGACTCTGTATTTCAGTTTCATGGCTGAGATTTTGTGATGTCTCAGCAATAGTTGCCTGGCCCCAGGAGAGGTACCCAGGCTGTCCAGTTTGGTAACGAGGCACCCGATTCTGCCAGTGGGGAGGGCAAATGGTGCAGAAGAGTGCTATCTTCTCTGTTGAGGACAGAGTTGATGAGACACCAGCAATGGTCTAGAGACCTTTCCTCTATAGCTTGGGGGCCTGAGTCTTGACCGATAATCAGCCCCCTTGGCCTTGCAGGATCTGGACCATGCAGTCCTCCCTTAACTGAAAGGCATTGATGAGCGTTGGTGTTGTCATGCGCCTCTGAGCTGCTCAGGGGTGAGTTTGTGCTCATGAGAAAACTGGGGCTTTATGTCTTTTCCAGGCTGAGGAACCGGTGGGGTGAGCTGAACAGGTATACAGGGGCTGGGCTTTGCAGGCACAGCCACTCAGCATGCATCATCTAGGAGCTGGGGACGTGCAACCAGTTATGGCTCTGAGCTGGGAGGTTCTAGCTCTTTGCACCCTTCATGCTTTTGTCACAAGACAGTTACTGGGGAAAATCAGAAACAGTCTTGGGGGCAAGTCTGGGGCCTCCCTTCTGCCCCCTTCTAATGCGGCAGCCCTTACACAAGACTTACCCACCACAGCATTTTTGTATTGTGTTTGCTCTGTCTCCTCGTTAGCCCTGGTAAGCCCATGCAGCTGAAACAGCCGCGTTCGAACCTTTATCCTGGGGAAGATTTATGACCTGGGATTTTCGCTGGATGGTTATGGAGATGGTGTCCCTCACTGCTGCAGCTCTTCATGCTGAACTTTGTGCATGTGCCGTGGGCTCGGGTGCCAGCTGGACACCTTTGGGTACCAGGTGCTACCCTCTCCGCAGCAACAGAGCTGGGTCACAGCAGCAGGGGCTAGGTGCCCAGAAAGATCCTAGGCCAGTTAGGAGGTGCCTGCTGGGATTTTGGGGCTTTCTGAACGGGTGTCTGAACGGTGCCTCAGTCCCAACACAGATGGTAAGGAAGTGGTCTGGATCTTGCCATTAGCACTCAAGTCCTAAACAAACTTAACTCTGCTCCTGCTTCTGCAGAAATGGCAGTAAATCCTCATTGCACTTTTAGCACTTTTACAAGTCCTATAGATGCAGCTGTTACCAAGGCTTAGAGAACTCTTAAATATACTCCTTTTCCCAAAGCCCAGGAAAAGCCTGGTTTGTTACAAGGCAAAGAATTTTTTAAGTCTGGCATTGATTATTGCTTGCTCTTTTATGTACGTTTAAGTATTAGGTCAGTTCTGAAAGATGCATAAATTACTGAAACCAAACTGTTGAGTTAATAAGAATGATATTTTCAAACTCTTATGGTTCCATTTTAAGTTTCCTTGATATTAATGCCAGCAGAATAACTTACCGCAACTGAAATGAACCACATTCAGGGCTAAATTATGCTAAAATAGGTCAAGCAGCAGTGAAGGCAGTTATTTTGACTGAACTAGGGTTAACAAGATGCATGTAACAAATGCCTCAGGAGAACAATCACATGCGCTCGCTGCACATGATACCACAGCAGGATACCCATAGCTTCAGGTTCCAGCTAAATGGCATCATGGTGTGCTCTTTCGGGCAAGAAAATAGTTTTACAATTGTTTGAATATGATCCCCTCAGTTTATGTGATGTAACCTGACAGTTTAAAGGGTCCCATAAGTACGTTTTCACTGAAGCCTGTGCAACTTCTACATACTCAACTAGGCTGTTTTTAACATAAAGCAGAGGGAGAGCAAAGAAGTAATTAATGAAAGAGCTGATACCTTCTGAGACTCCTGGCATGACAGCATGCCCAGCTGCCTTTCCACTTGTTTCTGAATAAAGAAAGAAGAAGTCAGGAGGCAGAAATTAGCCTGAGGTATTAAAATTGGACGCAAGCTGAAGCAGAGCATCTGAACATCCTTGGACTTTATGGTAAAAGAGGTGAAATGCACTTTTAGCATTAGTCTTCTTTGTAACAACAACAAAAAAAATGCAGAGTTTTTCCCTCAATTTCTTTGATATTTCAGCAGTTCCATACATCACATATGGAACAATATGTGATGTTTATCTCCCTTGCCTTGCCTTGCCTTCCCTTCCTTTCTTTCCCCTTCCCTCTTTTTTCCTTTTTCCTTTTTTGTTTCCTTTTCCTTTTTTCCTATTTCCTTTTTTTCCCTTTTTCCTTTTCCTCTTTTTCCATTCCCCTTTTCCTTTCTTTTCTGAAAGCCTCTATTATGAATTGGTGCTCTTGCCTTTTGAACACTTTCATCACCTCTCTGTCGGGGAACAAATACCTTACAGTGGAAAAATGAAGCAGAGGCAAACACATAGATGTATTGATGGAGCTTGCTCACCAAGCACCTGGGCCCAAATGCTTCAATGTATACACTTTGTGCATAAACAAATTCTCCATCTAATATGCCAGATGCACGTAATTTTTCAGAAAGTTGATATGTACACAGAATATTAAATTTAGGAACATTTATGAAGGCGTGTGGGATTTTGCTTATCCAAGAGCACAGGATATTTTTCCGTAAAGCTACTTGATGATACTGAGTGCTGAAATGTTATAAAATTTCCAGTCATGACAGCTGTGTACATTTTTATGAGGGTGTTTGAATTTATTATTTACCTGAGTAGAGGGGAAAAGGAGACAGAGAGGGAAAAAACATGTGGTCTAGGAAAGCCACTTAAAAAAACTTATTATATAAAGGGATAAGCTTTCTACTGTAACAAAACCACTGTTTTAGTTGATTTTCTACACTGAAAGTTTCTGTAGCCTTTTCACATCTTGCTGGGCTGCTTTTAATACAATGTAGAGAGAGTCCAAAGAGTCATTGATGGACAATCATCTCACCTCCAGCTTGAGGTGATATAAACAACTTTTAAAATCCAGCAAAACTGTTCTCCAAATGGAAATGCTGATTTAACAAAACTAGTAATATTCTGTAGGTTTGTATTAGTTTATCAAACCTGTTTAGAGATAATAGGTAATTTTTTATTTCACAGTGATACAGGAAGTTCAATTTCAGTACTACCATTTTGACTTTTATTGCAGAATAGAACACATTGACATGTCTTGATTATTTGTAATATACCAAATTATGTGTCAAAATGACTCGTTGTCAACGTTTTAATCTTGTCTTAACCAAAGGTTACATCTAGGTGGAGCAGATGTTAAAATTTGTAAGATAACATCCTGTATTACTGTCCTGCACGAAAATTGAGAGGATTCTGATTTTTCCCTGGAGTTCTGAGGCATGAGGACTTTTTGGCATCGCAGCCAAGAGGGGAACTCCAGGTTTTGGACACTGGAAATTCAGGGGGATTTTACTGTCTGTCACAGCTTTGTGTAATTTTATTGTTGAAATTGGTTTTGATTGAAGGTTTCAATATTGTCTTCCCATTTCAGTGATTTGGTCTTGCAAAAGACCTTTTTCTTTCTGTTTAGAAGCTCTTCTAGTCTGCCTTTGACAAACTGAACTGGATTCACCTACCTTGAGACACATTTCCCTTTACCATAAATGAAATGTGCAAATTGTCTATGATAATTAGATTTGACCCAGTTACTGGATTTGGGAACATCCTTCTATCTTGCCTGGAGCTGAATATCCCTACAGAAAGCAAATCTCATGTTTAAGACAGGGTATAATCAGGGTTAAAAACCTTTCATCAGAGACACAAAAAAAGATGTAACCGAACTAGCACTATTCCATTGCCTGACATTGTCTGTTATTTTTTTTGCACAGTGAATTATTCATTACTAATGATTTAGAGTTCTCTGGCTTATCTATGTGATGACAGCTCCTCTCCCCTCCTGCCACATACACACCCTACAACAACAAGAACACTTATGACAAATAGTGATGTCACATCCTTAAACTTATTTAATAAGTATCAGTTAGGAATCAAATGGCTCAACTAATCCTTCCTCATCCATCTTACAACTTCAATCAGTTGCGGGGTATCAGTGGCTGAGTGTTACCACCTTCGCTTGGAGATAAGCCCTATGTACACAGCAGTGTAATAACGTCTGATGGGAAACACATGCCTGAGAAAACCCCCATAGCAAGATTGCATTGTGCTAAGAAATTCCGTTTGTTGGCTGCCTGGCTCCAGAAATGTTATTTATCCCTTTTGAGCTCCCAAGTTAAAATGCAGGGGCTTATCTGCTCGGAGCATAATCTTGTACCGAACCAGCAAGACATTTAGATTCTCTTGAACTCTCCGTGAGTTGCCATCATGTTCTTAGCACAGACTTTGGGATTAGCTGACATCTGCTCCCTGAACTTGCATTTTTGGCAGGTTTCTGGTCAAGAAGTGAAATATTTCTGTGCAACAAAAGAATCGCGAGGGTTTTTTTTCCTAAGAAAACACTGAATAAGGAATAAAATGCATTTTCTTTCGGTGATGTATTCTCCGGGAGTTGCAGCAAAATACAGGGATCCTGTCCAAAGCTTGGAGCAGTAATGGCTGTTGGTATAAAATCCTGGTTAGGGACATCCTTGTGATAAAATATAAATATCAGTAGAACTCCTACTCAATCTACATCTCCCAGTGGTACAAGTGTGTTTTTGCCAACTGAGTTTGTATGAAATGTCAGTACGCTGACATACCCATCCTGGCAAACCCTCACTGATGTGGACTAGACCTGACCCCAGAAAAGCAAGTAGGTGTTTACCCACTTACACAACTTTACAACCAGAATGAGAAAGTGAAATAACTTATCTGAACTGGAAATGCAGTGGTTAGCCTGAAGGGGGAAAAAAAGAAGCATGTGGTGAAGCAGCTCCTCCAGGCTGGGCAGGAGGGGATGGGTGCTGGGAAGCTGAGACCATCCCATTTGTTCAGCCACCCTTCACACCAGATGCTTGGCATTTGTATGCTCTCAAAAGTACTTTTTCAGGCTAAAACTCCATTCTGAGGCTGTTGAAGTAAATAAGCCTCTCAAAACTTTTGCATTTATGATTTACGAGGGCAGTTAAGCCCTTGTACAAAATTAAAGGCTGAATGAGAGAATCTGGAAAGAGGCAGGACCACTGAACTAAGTTTATGATTAAGTGCCAGAAACCTCCTGAAGCCTAATTCCACTTCTGAATTAATGTGCCACTTGACCTTGGGCAAGCTTTTTACTTTATTGAAGTTTCTTTCATCTGCTGATAAAATTTGTAACACTAAATATGCCAGGGAATGAGGATGCGTTCAATTCTATGTTTAAACTATTTTGAAAGTCAAGACCACTTTTTATGTATACCATGTAAGTACTTCAACTCAGTTCTTTACGTAGTACTTGAAGAATTATAGATTTGAAGGGACTAAACCAGTCGCAGTACCACACTATAATAAATTAGACCAAGACGGCAACTTGGAACTCCTTTTGGTTACCTGACGTCTTCTCAATCAAATGAAAATACCACAAACTGATTCATTTACCAGCTGGAAGGATTAATGTAGGAACAGCGATGTCTTTATGCATTAAACCAGATCAGAGTTTGTCTGTGGGGTCTGAAAACTCTGTGGTCACTGCTTCCATTCCTGGTTTTAGGAAGCTGGAAAAATTGAGGTTAATTAACCACACTTTTCCTTTTAAAACTTCCTTTGAGGAGAGGTTCTTGGAAATGAACTAAATGGAGAAAGATTGCTGGAGACGCATGTTTTTTCCATGAGCAATTACACTGTAAACCACACATGGGGATGGCTCTCCAGCTGGCCAGGGCTTGTCTTTCGGACTCCTGTTTTTCCCTAGTCTCCCAGAGCAGAAACGGGTGACGAGCTGTGCCAGCCAGGCGGTGGGTAACAGGGTTAGATTCAACACCAGCTCACTTCTAGCCAGCTGCCTGAAATGCTTGGGCTGTCCTGCTGAAGTGCCAGCTGGGGCCAGAGATAACCCAGGTCCCAGGATGAAGCAGTGGCCCAAGCCACTCTCTCACTGGCATACCTTTAGGTTACGAATGCAATTACCTGGGCTTTTCGGCTTCTGGGTTTTCCCCTCATAGAAATAATCACACACTCTTAATACCCATGTTGTTTTGTATTTATTCCCCCAACTGTTTTGAACACCTCAAGAAGGTATTTCCCTGGGACAAGGAGGGCACGTGGCTCCCAGGAAAGAACAGTCAGCAGAAATATTACTCTGTGCCTTGCAGTGTCAGACCCTTACTCCGTCCCTCCTGCAAGGTTCAGCTCCTGCTGCGACCTCCCCTGCAATCCTTCTCCCCGCTCTCCTCCTGACACAGGCGTTTAGCAGTGCAGTCCTCTGTCTTTAAGACTTTTTTGGTGAAGTTTCACTCCGCTGACTGTCCAGGAATGATAAAAAAATGGGACGTGCCTAAAATCAAGAGAAGAAAATTATTAAACAAAAGATCCTTTTCAGTTTTCATTCAATGTGAGTTTTTTTTAAAAACCTCATAGAAAACACCCAGCACTCAATTGCATCAAAGCAGTTGTCTTTGAATCTTTTTTAAAACCCATGACCAACAAAACCCTCTTTGGTATTAAACTCCTGTTACTGGCAGGAGGAAATGATCAGTTATATAATCTATATTCTACTATTTAACAGATACTAAATATAGTACAGTTACGCAGAGCAATACAAAACATCACAATACGAGAAACAGTGCCGAAGAGAAGAGTGCTGTCGTTCTAGATAGACGCATTTTTAGCATTATATGTTCCTCAGGAAGAGCATCAAGTATTTTTCTGAGTGACCTAATTTTCTTTGTCTGATCAAATGTGCCAGATGCTTCCTTATTCAGAGTTACCACTCCAAGTGAAAAACTGTTTTCTGGCAGCCACTTGAAATCTCGTCTTCAGTTTTCTGTTAGGGATTATTATACAATCATTGCCCGGGCAGACTGAAAGCATATGGTAACTGGGCTGATATTATCTCTACTATTTCAAAGTTCCCCAAGGATGTGTGGGCACGGTTACAGTCTCAGGTATAAGCCAGCCTCCCTGGTGCATTCCAAATGCCACCCGAACTCAGCAGTGACCAAGCAAACTGGGGTTGGAGAGCTTGGCACCCTGGTTTCCATCTTCCTCTCAGGTGTGGGAGGTTTTTTCCTTTTGTAGGTATTTCCATCACTTGACCAGAAGAAAATGATAAGGATGGCTCAGTGCCTTTTTATGTGTAATTTCCAGGTAAAATTGTATCCTTTGCAACCTGGGTGAAGCTTGAAAGGCTGTATTTTGGTTAAATCCATCCAGATTCCTACACACTTTATTTAATTCCTGCTCTACTGACTGACTTTTCTTGTCGACTTTCTTGGGGACTGTGAAGATGATAAAGACTGATTTAGCCTTTCCCAATATGCCTGTTGCTGGTGACTGGGAATCAATATTTGTAGGAATAAACAGCCAAAAGGCCGTGTATGAACCACACACATCCCAGACCATGCTTACATGTTTTCCTGGCACCCAGGGTATGGTACCTGCAGTGTGGTGACTTCCAGGGTGCTGTGGACCTTCTGGACCCTTCTGGCACCCAGAGAGGGTGTCTGTACAGCTAAATAAGAGCGACGTGGACCGAGTGCAGGCACTGAACCCCTGCCTGACTGCACAGGCTGCACTGGTGCTAGCTTGTTCCCTCAATCTGGTTTGTACCTCGTTAACCCTGCAAGGCAATGTGCAGCCAAGAAGTCTACTTCTGAGCCCTGGAGGGGGAGATCCAGCCTCTGCCATTTGGCCTGGAGGCCAGGAGCGACTCTCCACACCTCCAGTTTTCTCGTACAAAGACAAGACCAACAAGGCAACAGACATCAGCTGAACAGGGCGATTAGCCACTCAGTGTAGATGCTCAGCAAGTATCATCAGATTTTTGCTGACCAACAGGAAGAGTACATCAGTGCGTGCAGCTGAGTGAACTTGCACACACCTAAGCATCAGAAGTCAGGAGGGAATATTGATTTTATCGTTATTGCCATTATTTATTTTCTGTTACCATGCCCCTGGAGGTCCCAGTCCCCTGTGGCTCAAGAGACAGCCATGAAGGCTGTGTCTCTACTTCTGACCAAGAGAGGGCCAAGGACAATGGGCAGTAGGATAGGGGCGTGCAGGAACCCCCAGGCAAGTTGAGTAGGGTAGAGGAGTCAAAACCTGGTGCTTTCTTATTCGTACAGTCCTTAGGCTGACCTGTCCCCCAGGTGCAAGAGCTCAGCACCAGGCCAAGGGAGCAAGCTAGCGATCAAGTAGTGTACGTGACAAGGGGGCGCCCAGTGCCCCGCTCTCAGTCCCTGGCTCTCTTTTAGTCATTGGCACGCACTGCCCCAGACACACCTCCCTGCACTTGCCACCGAGAGGCACTTACACACATCTTTGGGGTAGTTTAACTAAAGGTGTCAATTTAAACCAGTATAGGCCAATGAGTAGACATGTGGATGTTCAATAAACAGTTAAAGACTTAAGCCTAGTTTATTTCTGCTTGGCTAAGTTGATTAGAAATTGATTTAAGATAAAAGAAAATGAGTTGCTTTTAAATTGTAGTACCTACATAGCCAATACATTCCTGTAAGAAAACCAGTAACAGGCTGTACATTGACAAAGCTGTCATGGAAATGGAAATTAGGATTCCAAGCCATTTAGATTTTAGTTTCTTTAACTTATTCTTAAGTATCAACTATTAGTAGTATCTACTGTCTCAACAAAACTAAGTGGATCAAAATCCCATCTCATTTTGCAAATTCTATGCCCAAATATAATTCAACATACATATTTTTTTCCTTTTTGATTTAAATTAGCACCTATATACAGCTCAAGGAGCTCCACAGAATTTTAAACAGCCAGTATTAAAATAAATAAATCTGTGAGATAATGCATTCTGCAATATTCACAGCTGAGATTGCTCATTTTCTTCTAGACAGTCTGTAATTTTACTGTAACTTAATCATGACCTACACTGTAGTATGATTTCTTAACACATTGCCACAGGCAAGTTGTCCTATTCACGCCCCAAATGAAGAGAAAAACCTTGCTAAAACACCAACAATCTGGAGCAGACACTCCAGCACAGTCAGAATTAGCCAGGACCTAGGAGATGGACAGAGAAGGTAGAGACAGAAATTGCAAAGCTAAGAAGCAGTGGTAGCGCTGGCTTTAACAAACTCTATCCTGGGGCAGAAACACTGTAAGTGCAGTGATTTTAATTGCCTAGAAGCACACTAAAGGACTTTTATTAATAACTCCTCCCAGCCTGTCAGGTATAATATGAAAACCCTAATAAATGCTTCCCAGCTGTGAATTTGCCATTCTGCTATCCCAAATTCCTTTCCAGTGGAGACAATTTGTTTCCACCTCTCCCCTCAAAGCCATCACCTACTCCTGATACCCTGGAGCCCTGCTTAGTGCCTGAGCCATCCTTCTTCAGAAACAAGCAAGCAGACAAAAAGAAGCAAGCTACTCCCAAATGTCCCTGCTAAACATTGCTCCGGAACTTTACAAAGTCATTTTCTTTCCAATTATCAGTCATTAAAAAATGGCTGTCAAGGGTTATCCTGATTAGCCAGCTGTGCTGCAGCAGGCCTGCGCTATCCCAGCTCACTCCCAGCTGCCTGTTACCCAAGATAACATTATCTACATGGAAGTCTTAGCCAGACTTTCTGTAATTACCAGTGATTTGCAATGTTATTCTCCATCTAGTGTTTATCTGTGCAGAGGACGACAGGGAGGTCTTGGAAGCCTTTTTCCCCAGCAAGTCTTCTCATATCGTTTATTTGTCCAAGTTCAAATCCCCAGGCAGTAGCTTGGTGTGATTTTTTTTCTCTTGGTGTGTAAGATACAATTTTAGAGAGGAAGCTAGTATATATATGGCTTCTTCTCTCCTTACTCACTCCAATTCTGCAGTTGTTGTCCTACCCACTAAGTTTTCCGTCACATTTGTTAGAACTTTATTGTGAAATCTAGTATCTTCTACCTCCTTTTTGCTATGTGCTTTGCCCTGCGTTTCATCCCTACTACCTGCTCTTTGCAGCTCCCCTATCAGCTGTGAATCCTCTGTCATCAATAATCCACTGCTTTAACTGGCTTAGAGTTTCCTTCTCTCTCTCTCTGTCCCGGTCAGATGCCAGATTAGACGCAGCAGAAGCCTGCTACTATCCCTGTTGTATGTACTAATCTTCTTACAAGTATGGTCTGCTCTGTATTTAACCTCTTCTCCCTGCACAGCCAGGTGATACCGACAGCTCCAGAAACATCATTTGCCTTTGCACGTTAATGAGTGAAGCACCCATTAGTAACACACAACTGTAATTGTATATAATAGGTTTAGCTGAAATTGCTGAAGCCACTAATCCCAGGTACAGAGTTCAGGCTACCACTCAGTCTTTTCTTCTCCTGTCGGGCATTGATGTTGTAGGGATTTGAGCTATTTGGTATTGTGAAGCCAAAATTCATCAGGTGAGCAATTCCTTTGGAATCGGTGGGTTACACTACTTAACGGGGGCAGTAAGCCTCTGTGTCTGTGCTGCAGAGCTGTCTACAGCTGTGTTAGGAAGTGAGATAAATCTTTGATTTTGGATTTTCATCCCCATGTAGATTACACTGTACATCTGGGGATGTGTCTAGTTGGTAAGAGAACAAGACCAGAAGCTGGAAGTCCTATCTTCTATTCCTGGCTCAGCCCCAATTCACTGTGTGACTGTGAGCAAATCACTTAAGCTGTCTCTGGGATAATAATCAACACGGCAATTCCAGGAGGCTTAATTTTTAAAGTGTCAACTCATATATTTTCTCCGATGCGCCTCAGGAGATGTCCCCTTCCCTTCACTGGGCACAGGAGCAGGGCCTTAGTAGTAGCAGCAAGATTTGCCACCCCTGACCGCCTCTCCCCCAGTCTGCCATAACGGTTTCATACAAAATGTTTAACAATAATGCCAGAAGTGCTGTCCCGGAGCTCTTAAAGCCTCTTATGATCTCTGATTCCTAAAGTACAGTGTACAGAATCCTGTGTAATGGTTTTCTTTTTGCTACTTTCAGCATTAATTCTTCTTTCTTGTTATGCCAGCAGATGCATAAATCTGCTGCTGATGCTTTTTGGCTTTGGTCTCACTGATTGCATGACTTAATTGTGGACCAAAAGAGTTGGATTTTGTTTTTTTCCAGTGTGATTTTGTGTGCTTGAAATCCTAAACTTTCAGAAGTGCCTTCAGCAGGGGCTGAAGTTTACGCGGTCTTTGTCTGGGAAGAGCTATATAGTGCATCTCTATCATCTGAAAATCCACTGTCTCAAAGTGGAAATACAGGAAGGACTAATCAGTTACGAATACCCAGCACATGGGACACTCCTGCCAAATATTTTCACAGGATGAGACAAATTCAAAGCAAGATATGTAACAGACCATCTCCTCTCATAAGGACAGTACCTCCTTCTAGTGACAATGGCACCTGATCCCTGTGGCAACTATGGTAAAGCCACTGCTTTCATGGGTAAATAGTATTAGGAAAGTATTTGGTGTGTTTCTCTTCCTGCAATTTAGCAGCTGGAGGCAAGTGAGGGAGCGAGAGTGTGGGCCAGCACAGTCTCTGCAGTTCACAGCAGTGACCCGGTGGAGCACTACTTGGAAGTTGCTCTTCCAAGCACCTGGAGCAGGACTGACATCAACAAAGTCAATGCAAAGAAAAGCAGTCGTTCAGACCTCATCGAGGTTTGAGTCAGATCCCTAGCTTCAGCGATGAAGACTTGTATTTATATAGTTTGCTACATCACAATATGGTGTCTCAAAATGTCTGCTACCACTCATTTTTAAAGCATATGTATAGTACATATAGTCTTGTCACAGCTGACACCTTTTTTTGATTTTGCTACATGAGAGTACGCTGTTGCTGGTGAATCAAGCTGTTTTCAGGACTGGTTTACTTCTGAATATTTTGGAGGACGAAAGCAAAGTAAAAATCAACTATTTTTCAATGAACTATCCCATCCCTATCTTTTAAGCAATTCTCCTATCAGACACTTTTTTTAAATAGTCATATAAATGTGATATAACTAATTATTCTTCTGAAGTTGTGCAGAGTTAAAAAAAAAAAAACAACAAAACTTTACAGCTAAAAAACTTGGCTCAGGAAAACATCCTTCATTAGGATAACATTTAGCACATGCCAACTCCGTCAGGTCCCAGCTCAAGGGCAGAAGAGATGCAATGATTTATCACACTCTGAGTTGGAATGAACGACAAGAGGTCACCAAGCCCATCTCCCGGCCCTAAGGCAGTCCCAGTGACACCTCTGTCACTCCCACCAGAACCAGGTCGAGCCCGTTGGTACAGACTCCAATACGCTTGTCTGCCGGAGACATGCCTTGTAGGCAATTCGTTCCCCTTCTGCTAATAGAGGTGTGCAGGACTCGTCTGCAAAGATGTCAGCTTTAGCTATAGCAAGAATTACAGTTTCAATTGTTATGAAAAGGGAAGGAAAAATACCGCGGGTTATCAGGGTGCTAAATAATTTAGGCACGCGCTCTTCTCTTGTTGCACAGAAGTACTGTTAGCAGCAGTGAGCGTAACATGCGCATTGCAGAAAGAGAAGAGGTGTGCTAGGCCAAATTCTGCCCTCAGAGGCATATGCACACAATTTCCAATGACATTCGTGGGAATTGGGCACGTGGATTGAGGGCACAATCTGGCCCTTTATTTTCAGCTGCTGTATTATGATCATGACATGTTAATTTCTAATTCCTTTAGCAAAAATAACACAGGAAGGCTTAAATATTAATGTTGCCAAATGTCAGAAACACCTCTGCAATACACTCTTGAGCAAATTCATGCAAACAGATTTCAGGAACCGTGGCCATGCTCTTTATTGGAACCTGACATCCGCAATCAGTTAAAACTCTCCTTATCTTCATTGGGGTTTTGCCAAGCTAAGAACTGAATAAGGGCTGCTGGATTTAGCTCCATGGTAGCTGATTTGGACATCGGTCTCCTGACAGCCATGGTCACAGGTTCTCACTTAGAGGGATGGATGCAAGAGTACAGATGTCATTTTGGGTTTGCTGGATGATAAACATCCAAGCAGGTCCTCTACCTCCTCAAAAAACATGAACAGAAGTCAACCAAATGCAAACCAATAGGTAAGAAGAAAAGTGAGGGTGGAGATTAACTAGAGGAATGAAAGAAGCAGGAGATTGCCCCTCACCAGTCTCCAGCACCACACTCCCTGCTGCTGCTGCTCGCATTCGCAGGGAGATAAAGGAGGTACTGAAGTCAGCTGAGAGGAAAGGTGAGAACCTCCACAGCTGCAAGCATGCCGTGTGGGCCTGCCTTTGGCAAGTGACCGGCTGTGGGTCAGGGCCCTGACAACTCCATCCTACCCCCACCAGCGTGCAGGGGTCATAGAACTGTCTAGGTTGGAAGGGGCCTTTAAGATCATCGAGTCCAACCATAACCCTTCCTAAGGAGACACTCAGCAGCCTGTACCTGCCTGGCCCTCCAGCAGCAAGGTTCACCCTGCTGTAGGAGCTGCCTTTCCACCCCAGCTGCAGGTGGACACTCAGGTCCCTGGGAGGTGAGAGGTGGGGAAATGATGTGCCTGAACCTGGCACATTTCTTCAAGGAGTTACTCAGCCAGCACAGGCTCCCCATCATGGCACAGGACTGCGGGAAAGATGGCAAAAAAGAACCAGCTTGTCCTTACTGGAGGGGCTGAGGCCATTGCAGAGGCTGCCCCACCACATGGCAGCCTGAGTTACCGTCCATTTAACCTGCTGCTGATGGGAAGGGTCTCCATGGTCCTTGGCCCTCTTTGCTGCTCTGGTTGCGGTGTCGATGGAGGAACGCTCCCCTCTCCTCTGCCTCCGGCAGTCTTCGGCAGGCCCTCTGGTGGGGCTCGTGGGACCCGGAGCTCTCAGGGAAGATGGAATAGAATAAAAATGAATACATAACTTAATTATATTGAAAGTGCGGCTGTGGAGGCAGAAAACTCCGTGGAGTATGGCTGAGCCGGCTGCTTAGCACATGGTGGAGAGGGGGCAATAAACCAGCAGCCTCAGGGGAAGCACGCGTGGGGTGAAAAAGAGGGGTCACCTCGAAAAAAATGGGGCAGTGAGCCCCCGCTTCTGGATACTCATGAGTCCCGCCTGTGAGCTGCCCTTTGCCGGGGGGACGCGGCGGGGCAGGGATGGCACAGCTGGGCAGCCATCGGCTGCACGCTGCCCGCATCCCCCAGCACCGGCACCAACTCCAGCATGTCCTCGTTTCGCTCCCAACAGTTCAGTTCATGACGGCAGCAAGCCACTGGCGGCAGAGCATGTCCGGAGGCCGGCTGGGGCAGCAGCAGCCCTCCACCTCCGGCACCGTGCCTGTGCCTGTGCAGGCACCCTGAGCCCGCCATCATCCTCCAGAAATGCACAGCCTGTCACAACTCGTCGCTTAATGCTAAACTACCCGTTATAAATAAACATGGTCCTAATAATAGTTTGCCTGACCTGACTCACTGTAGGAAACAGCCTCAGAAATAAAAGAGGATGACTTTCAAATGCGAGAGTTATAATTTTACATAAATAAAAAATGAAAAGGGCAGTGCAGGACAGGCTAAGGGAAAATCGCATCACGGGGAGTTGGAGTTGCAGTCCCAGGGTGTTAATGGGCTTGCCCGGCTGCTAAATCTGATGCTGTCTCCCCCTGTAAATTCGCTGGAGTTTGACGGATGGATGTGGAGAAATATTACTTGAATTGTCAGATAACTGTTAGTCACCCAGATTAAAAACAAATTCCATTGACATTGTGTCATACCTTGGGAGCCCAAAACAGATATTGATGTTTTCATCTTGTTGCAGGGAGGAGGAAGATGGGAGTGGGTAAAGTAAGAAATCAAAATCGCCCAGATAGAGCAAGTCTTTCGGCTTTGTTTGAAAAATGACACCGCAGCACAGTGCACCAAGCTGAGGATGAGAGATAACGCAATCCGGCCTCTCTCTCTCTCTCACTCTCAAATGAAGGAGAGACAAAGACAGCACAATCACAAAAAAAACAAAACTTCTAATGCCTGTACAGAATTGTAAGCACAACTGTAGGAACCAGATTCACCCAGTGGATGCCACAAGATCCACCCTTCAAACCCCCCTGACACTAGTGGGATGTGCAGGGGGCTCAGCCCCCCATGTCCAAGGGTTGACAAGGTGCTTTTGCTCACCTTTGGGGGATGAAGCAGATGGAGATGTAACGCCTGTGCACCGGCACGTGGAGCAGGAGAAGCAGGAGGGATTTGGACTTGCTCAACCTGCAGGAGAGACAGTTTCAAGGGCACCTAACAGCCCGCCAGCATCTACGAGGGGGCATCAAGAAGATGGACCTGAGCTCTTCACAGTGTCACATGGCAGTAGGGTGAGAAACAACAGCCATAACCTCAAAATAAGAGTTTCTGATTGGATATAAGGAGAAGATTTTGCCCATGACAACAGCCAGGCAGTGGAGCTGGTTGCTCCAAGAGGCTGTGCTGTCTCCTTGCCTGGAGGTTTTCAAAACAAAGCCCTGAGCAGCCTGGTCTGACCTCAGGGCTGGCCCTGCTTTGAGCGGGAGGTTGTACAGGAGACCTGCTGAGGTCCCTTCCAACCTGAGTTGTTCTAATATTCCTATGATAAATTTACAAGCTGTTTCTGCTCTGTTCACTTCCATGGTGACTATGCTGATTTACATCTGCTGAGGACCTGGTCTTAAGTTTGTAGGTAACTGTCCCAGAATCAACAATAAAATGGGGTTGTGTTTCACATGTTTAATAATTCATTCAGGTGGTATGAAGATGTCCTGAAAGGCATCTTTATGGTATATTTCTACCAGCAATAAACCAATAAAATATACCGTATGCATCTTGAAGCAACAGAGAGATTTGAATGGATCTTGTCTTTGGTCGGCATTATACGTACATACCACCATTCTGGGAGAGGGACTAAACCTTTCTTGACACAGACAGGATTTGGCACTTGAAATTGTACATACATGTATGTGTGTGTATGTGTGGTACATATCCATGTGTGGTGTACATACATTGTATATGTAGATATAGATAACAGTCATATAAATGTACTTTTTACACAGCCTATAAAACAGGTTATGCAGCCATTATTGACTTTGCAAAACCAAGCACTCAAATATTAGATAATGCCTGGTCAATCTCAGTATGTCTCCCTTCAAAGTGATATGACAAAATTGTGTACTAAAAATCATTGGGCTGTACCAAATATGATACAACAATACAAATGTTCATGTACCTTTTCTGTTTTTTCCCCCCTAGATCACAAGGTATCTGAGCAGGCATCATTTGCTCAGTTACCCAGAAGTTATTCTGAACCCTTATTTTCTTCCTGTTTTGTGGGTAACTCCTTTTTCTTATTTTGTCAGTTGTTGGGTTTTTTTCAAACTCTGTTTTGAAGTTTGGAATGCTAATCTGTTTGTGATAATCTTCATGTAGTATATCTAGCACCAGTAAATTAAAATGCACAGTATCCTAGTGAAGTGATCCCAGACACAAGACATACCAACAAACACACAGACAGGTTACAGTGGCAAGCAACTAATTTGAGGGGGGCTCAGCTTCTTTAGCACAGCACCATGACTTCAGTGCCACCAGACGATGTGAGTGCTCAGCATAGGTGAGACTTCAGAGTCCCAAGTCAGGGACTTGGTGATTGCCCAGAGGGGACTTGTTTGACTTGTCTGGCTTTCAGCAGGGTCTCCGAGGAGGCAGGGACAGAATACCTGTCCCAGGCAGCATGTGGCTGTCTCACTGACAGCCTTCTTCACTGTATACCCTTCAACAAACAAGAGAGAGGTGATGTCCTGTATGCCACTGACTCGTCCCTGGAGTGGGTTAAATGCGTGCTGCATGACACAGAGCCTGGGAAAAATGAACAGTGGCTGATCACATAATTAAAAACTTTATTGCCAAACATACTTAAAAAGAGTCCAGATTAAGTTTGTGCAGGGCACCTTAGTTCTGGTACTAACTTTTAGTTGATTGACACAGGGTCTTACTAATATTCTTTCTGTACAGCATGTGTAGGTGTGTGCTTTTAATTTCCTAAGTTTATAAAAAAGTCAAAAGAGGAAGACTGAAATTCCATCCTGGGACATCATATTGATTACAACATGGTTTGTTGCCGCAGTTTGAACCGATACCTCACACGGACACCCATCATTTGAGATGGTAGAGAAAAAGATAGCACGAGTGACCTGTCATCTAAACCAGGCCCTCGTTCACAGATTCACTATATCCTTGGGGAAAGAATGACTTGTTGTTATCCAGTTACCTGAAATCACACCTAACTCAAACCAGGTTAAGCAAAAAGTCAAATACAGTCATTTATTCATAGCACCCAAAACAGGCAACACAGTTACAGAGGTATATAGATGGATGAAGTGAAACCATAGAACCATAGAATGGTTTAGGTTGGAAGGGACCTTGAAGATAATCTAGTTCCAACCCCGTGACCATGGGCAGGGACACCTCCCACTAGACCAGGTTGCTCCAAGCCCCATCCAACCTGGCCCTGAACACCTCCAGAGATGGGGCAGCCACAGATTCTCTGGGCAACCTGTTCCAGTGCCTCACCACCCTCACAGTGAAAAGTTTCTTCCTAATATTTAATCTCAATCTCCCCTCTTCCAGTCTGAAGCCATTCCCCCTCATCCTATCACTACATGCCCTTGTAAAAAGTCCCTCCCCAGCTCTCCTGGAGCTCCTTCAGATACTGGAAGGCCGCTATAAGGTCTCCCCAGAGCCCTCTCTTCTCCATGCTGAACACCCCCAACTCTCCCAGCCTGTCCTCCCCGCAGAGGGGCTCCAGCCCTCAGAGCATCTTCATGGCCTACTCTGGACCCGCTCCAACAGGTCCATGTCTTTCCTATGTTGGGGGCTCCGGAGCTGGACACAGTACTCCAGGAGGGGTCTCCCCAGAGCAGAGTAGAGGGGCAGAATCCCCTCCCTCGCCCTGTTGGCCACACTTCTGATGAAGCCCAGGATACAGTTGGCCTTCTGGGCTGCAACCGTGCTCATGCTGAGCTTCTTGTCAATCAGCATAGGAAGGTACATGGCTGTATTGAGTAGATGTCCCTCAGCCACCAGATCCACCAAGTTCAGCTAGGGCTCCAGGCATCATGCATGGCACCATGGGGAGCATCTGCTGGGAGGTCCCCAAGGGATCTCACTCAGGGGGAAGAGCTTCTCTGGGGCAGCCCACCAGAGAGCAGCTCCAAGCACCTGCCTTCCTCATTTTCACCTCAGATCACCTCTCCTTCACAATCAGCTCTCCTCTCTCTCACATGTTAGCTTTTGTGTTCAGGATTCACTTTGAGCACTTCCAGGGGTCCAGACAGGTTTCATCTGTCATCCTGAAGCTCACACTATTCCTTCCTTTATCAGGAGGCATTCTGGCCACTCTCTTAAGTAAAATAACAGTTTTTTCCCCCTTCTTAGATATAGAAATGCCTCTCTGTTGCATGAGGATCACCTCCTGCATTTAACTGGCTAGCAAACAACTCTGCTTCAGCAGAGTCCCCCTCCCTGTCTGGCCACGTGGCATTTCTCTGGCCCATATATCCTATAGTGCTGTATCAGGAGCACATGACAGAAACCCCTGAACCAGATAAGTGCATGCAGCTCACTCCAGGCTCTTGCCTGAGATCAGACACAAACAGTAGTTAATCTTGTTGGGAGACTGACAGGCTTCTTTGTGTTAGGCTGGGATGACTACAGTGCGATGTGGGGTTTGATTGTCTCGCTAGGCTCTGCCAGTGCTGGGGAAGGGTGACAAGAATACACAAAGTCTCTCAGTTGAGAAGAGAACAGCAAAGGCTTTTCTTGAGGTGGAATTCAGGTGGCTGTCTTGTGCTATCAAGCAGCCAAGAGACAGCCAAAACCACAAAGACTGGCAGGCAAGTCCAAAACAGAAAAATACAGTAGGATTGAAAATAGAATAACTTGTTAAATAATTGAACAGTTCTATTAAATTAGGTGGAAAAAATGTTGTAAACATTTATCTTTCATGTTACCAAAGATGATAGTTCTAATTTTCTGTTAGGGCACAAGGCAAATATCAGTGGAAGCACTGTAACATACCACGTACAACTTCAGCTACGATACGAAGCCCAACAAATTCAAAACTGTTATGCGACTCAAATTTGTGTACTTGAAATGCCTGCCTACACCATGACAACTGCCTTTTCAGGCTAACTCTCTGCCTCCTTTTTGTCTTCGCTTCTTGTTGGAACTGGGCTGAAAATAAAAAGGCAAGCAGCCTGCCTTGCCAGATAGCCTTAACTAATTAACGCAGTGAACAGAGCAATTTTGCCTTGCTTTCTTCTCAGGGTGAATCTGCAGCATCCCCATAAAGGCTCCGTATTGCTGAAGCTAATCAGACCTCAAGAAGTTTGGCATTCATTAGTGTCTTTGAAGTCTCACAGAGACCCGGGCAATTATCATACAATAGATTTGGCAAGAGAAGTCACTCATATACATCTGGTGCATGTCATGTATCTCATCTTTTTTACAGGAACGAGCCTGAAACCTTCAACTCTGTAGATGGGTGTGAGTATTCTGCCATCAACAGTATCAGGGAAATGTTTCTATTTAAACATGGAGTCATCACACTTAACTTGGGATGTCTGAAAGATCTAAGACAGAGCTGGTCACTCGGGGCTCTTTTTATATTTAGTGGCCAGACACTGGCACTCCCGCAGGGCAGATGGTCTGACCTTGCGTTAGACCCCAACGTGAGGATGAGATGAAGTCCCCTCTGCAGGTGCCTGCATCTGTCCTTTGACCATAAAGGGAGTTTGGGGGACTAAGTCAAACTTAGATGTTTGACTTTCAGATGCCTGAGTTACAACAGATGTATCCTGCCTAGACAGGGTACGATTGGAGCAAAACATATAAAATATGTTGGAAGCTTAATAAAGTTTAATGCATTTCCAAATTTGGAGCTTAAAAAGCTGCAATGGTGTGTGTCTCCCTTCCCCGGTAGCAATTCATCTTGAGGTAACGCAACTCTCTCTTTTCCATGTTTACGTACCTTGTCATTCTATATTCAGGGAGGAACACGTTGGGTTTCTTCCATAGTTAGAAGAATTTATGAAAAATAAGCGTATTTTTCCTTGTAGCTGAAGTAAAATGGGATTTTGGAAACAAAATGCCTGACTGCTGGGAAATCTACTTTCTCTCCAGGAATTTCAAGGATCGTGTTCCATTTTAGATAACAGAACATGATCCTCCTTGGTCAATCACAGAATAAAGCAGTGTATTCTTTACTGTACCATTGATATAAATATTAACTGTCACATCATACATTCTAAATACTGACTGTAATGATAAGTAAATATTGCCTGAGGGACATAGGAGAGGCCTTGGGATATGATGAAACTTTCTAAGTAAAAATTTGAGGACAAATATTAATAATCTCCAAATTGCTATTATTTTTGTACCTCCGGCAATATGTTATCCAGCTGTAGCTGTAGGAAACAGTCATTTCTTTTTATTAAACTGCATGATTTTTAAATATGAGTATTATAAATCTTATTTGAAGAGTTCTCCAGGAGAAAAATTTTGAGCCGCTCTGGGGCATTTTTAAACTATGTCATTTTTAAGCCAGACAATAACATGGTTTTATAACTGGTCACATGAGCCTGGTTCAGCCGCGGGAGAAATGCAGGCATGCAGTAGATGTGCAGGCTCTGACCATGGGTAGCTTTAGGCAGGAGCAAGGCTCAGCGTGTGGCAATGTGACAGCAAAAGGAGCAAGGCAGCACAGGGATGGAGAGAGGTGAAATAGTGCCCTGCTGCCACCAAGAGCTGACCCCTCCACGTCTGGCTGCACATCCTGGCCTGCAAGGTCCTCTTCCCTGTTCAGGAATGACTGCCACTTGTATCTCTTCCGTGCATCCTTGGATTAGCTACATTAATAAATGTTCCCATAGCATTAACAAAGTATGCACTTGGCAGTCCGCAGAAATAACAGTGGAGCCACAGGAAAGAACAATTATAAGCACTTTCAGGGCTTTAAATTTAGGCTTACAATCAGAGTTTGATGGAACAAAATTTCTGTAATGACCAGCCAAAAAGGTAAACATTCCCCACAACTCAGAAATCATTAATTCAACCAAGAGTAAAGATAGCACCATCTTCCTTCATTATCCCCTAATTTAATTGTCACAGATTAAAGCCTGGCAAATCTGGGCACAGATTCCTGTTGTCAGACTTCAAAGAGAGCTCCTGAAGTCTTCTGCCAGAATCAATGATCGTCGCTATATCCTTTTCTCACGCAGCATCTGTATCTTCTCTAACGCTAATGAACATTATTTTTGCATGCTCCTGAACAGACTAAAAAATACACTGTTGAATCACATTTCCCATGCGAGGGGAAAAATGAGCCCTTCTACATTCGTTATTCCCCTCTAACAAGGATTAAACCATGGTGTGGATACTAATGAGTGACTTGCAGTTGCCCGCCTCTCACTTTAGTTCAGTTCTCAAGAATATTGAAGATGAAATTTCTCAGCTGAAATCATAACATGCTCTATGGATTAAATGTTTCAGACCTGTTCTTATAACAAATAATCAAGCTGTCAAGACTATTTGCCATGCAGACTTGCAGACCTCTTGGGTCACTGTTGCCAAGGAGTAATTTTCTTTAAAGTAGAGTCGCTTGTCCATTTTATGAAAAAGGAAAACAGAAATAGTAGGTTTCAAGGAACTTAGTGTGAATGATACACATTAATTTCACATCAATTTGCCTCCTCTATGTGCTTTTTTCAATATGCACCGCAACTACTAATTACAAAGAGAATTAGGCTCCAGAGTTGAATTAAGGTAGAAAATACCTGGAAGAATTTCTGATGCAGCTATAACTGATGATAACCTTGCTTCTTGAAGTATGTCCATTTTTGTTCTCCTAACTACACAATAGTGAAAAGTCAATTACTACCATATTATCATTGTCAAGCAGAGGTCACAGAGATGATTTTCCTGTGTGTATATGCATGTGCGAATAAGCGTCAGGGTAGTACAAGATAAATTAATATCTTGACTCTTTACTGCCCTGTTGATATTCCCTTCAGTACTACAGCAAAGCTCATGCATCTTTATTCCTTTTCCATCCACTACAACTTTATTTATGGGGTAGCACATTTACTATAGTGCAAAATGCTCAAGGCTGGCTGTAGGAAGATGCTACAAACTAAGAGAAGTGGTGCATTAGACAAGATGTTATATAACTCTTTCCAAATAACTGATTTCCAAACTAGTATTTGGCTAGTTAAAGGATCCAGTCATTCAACATGAATTAACCACAAAGATACACGGGATGCAGGTCACTCGTTTCTCACCGTTCTGCTCACTAAGTGGGGAGGAGAGAAATACAAAAGCTAATATAGAGAAATATAACTGGTACCAGTTGTTCTCATTAGATCACTGCCTTTTGGGGCTCCAAACACCAAGACAACCAAATCTCATTTTTTCAGCAATTAGCTAACAGAAGCTAGGGAATTTGTCCAGAAACTTTTTACATTTTCCAGGAGGATTTCTGTAACAGCAACAGTGAAACTGGAGGAAATCTGCCACCACGCTCCCGTCAGAACAGAGATCGCTGGACTTCTTTAAGGTCCTGCTTTCTGGGAAAAATGATTCCTCAGGAGGAAATCAGGAGATCACAAGACCAGACGATCTGCTCTCCAGAGGCTGCCAGAAAGGGTTTGCCTTTGGGGCATGGTCAAAGGACAAGTGAGGTCAGATATGGTGGGGTAGGCTTCCCTGGCAACTCTCTGGGAGCGACTGTTCTGGTATAAGGGCATGCCATTTCTCCTCAGAGCTTGCTGGAAGCTAGAAAAGACTTCTGATATAAGACGTTTTCATGAGTTGTTTTTTCCTTGTTTCAAACCCTTTGGTCCATTTTCGAAGAAAGGACTTGAGACCAAACTATAATTCAGCTTTCATTTGTTCTCCCCAGAAGGGTTATCTGCCTGCTGGTTTATGACTTCTTAACAACTCATTTGCAAGGCACAAGATGATGTTAAAATTCAGCCGACCCGCCACATCGACATAAAGTTACAGGCATGCTGCCAGGGAGGCAGGGCTGTTGGGGCATTGGGGTAAAGCCTGCCCGCCAAAGGGGAGACACACTGGTTAACTCATCATTAACTCAAGGAGCCCAGTACCACAGACTACTGCAGGCACTGGGAACCTAGCACGATGCGAAACCAGCAACAAATATAAACATGCATATTTCAAAAGGGATTTAAAGCACATACAGACAATGCAAATGTCTGCGGTGAAATAAGAAGTGTTCCTATACAAGGAACAGAAACCCTCAAAGTTTATCGTACAAGATAAACACCCATGCCCTGGAGCTAAAGAGACTTTCCCTATGGTAAGACTTTCCATAGTGGTCTATTCTGTGGCTGCTTATGCTTCTGAGGTTCAGCTTACCATCAGCATGGTCCTCTGTCATTTTTACATGAACAAGCAATAATGTACAGATTTTATATGCTCCCAACAGGAGTGGTCATTGAGTGGTCATCTTTAGTTCTCATTCTTCCCCAGGTGTTCATGGTTTTGCAAGAAATAGATGAAAATAAATAACAAACTCATAATGATATTGCAAAAGTAAATTAAAAATTCTTACAGCAGGACAGAATATTTGGACATGTTAAAAAAGGTGGATAATAGTAAGAAAAGAAACTAACAGGTCCTTCCCGTGTCTCAGCTTCTAATGTCCACCTAACAATTTTTACCCTGATCTACATTTTCTACAAGTAAATATAGTCACTTGCATTTTATCACCAAAATAGACATATTCAGAGATGACAGGAAGTCTGTGTATGATTCAGTTAGATAAGGCAGTCAGTCAAGGTCATGGGAAACCAGATATTCACTAGAATGACTCATAAAACTGCTTGATAAGGTGGGAAGCACAAATAACCTACCCCTGGTAACCTACAGCAGCTGAACAGGATCTCTGCCCTCAGCTCAAAATTATCACAATTAAAATACTTTTTGGTAAGAAAAAAATGTGTTTTTAAAATGAGGAGACTCCAGAGAGAGGATTCTTTCAGCAAATTCTGAAGGGAAAAAATGCAAGAAAAGTTACAGATCCTTGTTTTCAAAAGCTTTCTTACTTTCCCACTGCAGTCTGTTGAGACTGCGTGAGACCAAGCAGCTGGTTACCTCAAATGCAGTATTCAGCCCTACAGAGGAGTACTTTGTGAGAGCTGCCTCATTCCTTGTCTAAGCACAGTTTATTAGCTAAAACTATTTTCAAACACAGGCATGAGCATTGCCCTTAGGGCTGGGTTGTGCTACAAGGTTATTGGGGGAAAAAAAAAGTCTGGCACAGGATGGAGCCATTGCATGGGGTGTCTCAGGAGAGGAACTGGGTGCTCCAGGAGCTGCTTTCTCTCCATGGCTCCCTGGCTTTCCTCCCCAGCCACCTACTTCGTAGTTTACTGACCCCTTTCCAGCTCAGACCACTGAATGTATTTTTAGGGTCATTCCCCACCCACTGATACTGGAATGGTCCTGAAGACACTCAATATCTGTTACTTTACGCAAGTATAATAGGCAGGAAATGACCTAACCTAGTGCCATCACAGGGAATTGTTGAACGTTAAATACCAGTGGAAACAGTAAGAAGATCATATGCTCCAGTGTTGCTTAGTTATGGACTTATTGGAAAGAGCAGAGAGCTCAGACCTTCTTGATGCTGAAGGTCTCCTCTGAGAAGCTGAGATCCCTTGACTTCCCCTGCTTGACTCCTCCCAGCTCACCCGCAGAGTGACCAGTACAGCACTTGGCTGAGCTCTGAGCCGTATCACGGGAACAGCTGCTAGGAAAAGTTTTCTGCTCCTGTGGCTATCCTAAGGCCAAGTACATTTTGCCAAGGGACAGAGAGGATTTCTCTCTGGGCAATCAGGAATACTCATGTTGGACTATAGACTTCATCCACCATGATTTATACCAGCAGTGAGTGCTGTTTGGGGCCCAGAAGGTGCACCAATACACAGAGTAAAGCCTCCACTTCGTTGGCACGGGACTGCCACATCTGCTCTTGCAAAAGCTCATGAGGAAGAGGCTGGCACGGAGCAAAGGACAGTCTCAGCAAAGAGTTGGTGAGGATGGAGTGGAGAAGAGGTGCATTTCACTTGCCGGGCTGCATGTTCATGTGAGCTGACAGCAAGTAACATTCCTGCTCATTCTGCAACGGCTGGCTGGGGCCAAAAATGTGCAGGGCAGCACTTCACTGAAGTACTTGATGGCCGCTGCGCTCCCTCTTGTCGATGAGGGCATTTGCAATTAGGATTCTAGTGACATGATTTCAGTTTTGGGATCTGACCCGGCTTTCCCTTCAGTTAATAATGCAATGCCCATTGACTTCAGAGGCTGCACTATCACACTCCTGACGAGATAGTTATTACACAAAAGATCTTTGACCAGAAAGTAGGCAGGTAACAGCTTTCCCTTCTGGATAATCACTGCAGTTAGTAAGGAAATGAAAACAGTTTTAGTAAACTTTCATCTCTGTATTAGGTTTTTTTTCTTTTTCCATTTTTGCAAGCACGAGTGGAATCTCCAGGTCATTTGTTTTCTTGGTCATCACCAAGAAAACAAACAATTTCCTCGAAAACAGAAGGTGCAGATTCACAGAACGAGTGTGGTTTGACTTATGGGCTAGCACAATGCCTGCCAGACCTACACTGGATAAGGTTGCAAACCCGCCTTCAATGTCTTTTCCAGAGTCCGTTATGCACTCTTTGTAAGCGGTTTCAGTTGTTATCTAGATCTGAGGGTGAACAAAATCATGGGTCACAGCCCCAGGTGATTCCTGCTCTCTGAGGACTGATCACCTCCTCTCTCCTACCCAGTGCTGCCTACTGTGTGACTAGAAGGCTCTGTGGTGAAGGTGACATCCAATGGTGGCTGCTAAGAGGTGGTGGAGGGGGAGGGAATTCATGTCATTGAGAACTTCTTTTCCCATGGCACCTCTTCGGAGAGGCGCGCATTCGGCAGTTGCGTAGGCTGACTTTGAGCAGCCCCTTGTGCAGAGCGAGAGCAGTCATGAGCTAGAGTGGCCTTCTTTATCGAAAGAGTTATTTCCAACCCAGAAAGAGGAGCAATTTCTGCTGCAGCATATCCCAATGAGCTCACTATGCTTCCTTAAATCTGTTTTTCTAGGTAGAGTCCTGTGGGAAGAATATGTGAGTTCCACAGCCTCAGCCCTGCAGTTTTATTACAGCTCAGTCAAAACGCCATGGTGCCAATTCTCTTACATTTTTCCTAATTGTTGAAGGAAATATCTTAATTGTGTAGAAGAACGTGCAAGTGTAACATATGACTTATTATCGAGAACCTGATTTTTTTATGCATCGTAAAACTCCATCTGTCCTGTCATCTGGAGTTGGCTACTACTCCTCTAACACACAAATGCAGATCAAGAATAATAAGTTTTAAATATCCAGAGTATTAACCAAAGCAGGGACTGACTTTATTTAACAGAAAGTATTGGGATAGCAGAGTCGTTGCTGTGCTGTGGGTATTAATGAGGGTATTACATAGGAGTTTCTGTTCCTGACATCAGGTAACTTAGTCCCCAGATTTGTGAAACTGTGGCCCTATCTTATGGGTTGTGTAAGGAGCTCAGTCCACCGGACTTTTTACTACGTTTGGAGAGAAAATGGCTTGTTTTTCCCTATCCACTGCTGATAATGAAAGAGTGTCAGCACATAAGGCTGCTCTAATGTACATCGGCTGAAATTGTTTTCGCCAGCTCAAGGTTCCTGACCCAATAGGCACCGTGACTTTATGGCAGGTGGAAAGCTTGCTTTGCCAAGAGGCAGCCTGTCCTCTGCGTGCCAGCGGGGCGTCTCAGGTCTGCGTGGCTCCTGCCACAGCGCTGCTGGCTTCACGCAGCCAGAGCATGGACCTGACCCACATTCTGGCGCATTAAAGACCATGTTGACTATCATTCTTACTGACTTCTAATGTTACATTTTTAGCAACGCAAACTCATTTATTACACGGAGATTTCGATCAGTCATTAAGGGTTAGAATGAATTAGATAAGCAAAGGGCCAAAGTGTACGCTGGATAGCTTGGGCTCTGACTCAGCAAAACTGTGTAACTTTGCTAATCTCTGTTCACAGTTAAGGTCTAAAGATGAGCACGAGCTTAAATGCTGCACTGAACAGCTGTATTCTTACTCATGCACTGTGTGTGGATTAGGCCTTTCTTAAGGAAAAGAAAGCAAAACTCATCACTGAAAACTTGGTCTCTCCTGTTCTTTCCAGCAAACTTGTGGTGTGACAATGACTGTGAGAGACAGAAGCATCTGCAGGAGACAAGCAGGATGGTAACAGTGGCCCTTGAAGAAATATGAAGCATTTACGTTGTTAATATTTTTTTCATCTGATGTAAATCTCTAGAATAAAGCATTGGTGTTAAACAACAGTGTTTATCCCTAGATCTGATCATCTCTCACAGAATTCCAAGAATTTTTTTAAAAGAATGTGATAAATAACTTTAGAAAATAGTGTAATTAGGAACTGGTTTAATGGATATTTTCCACTCTTTTTATATGGAGCAGATTCAGCTTTATGGTAATGAAACCAGCAAGAGAGATGTCTGAGAAGACCGATGGGATAACAACAGGATGAAGTACAACTCTATGTTATATAAATCTTAGATTTTTAGAAGAACTCTTCATGGGCAGAGTAAAATGTACTTTGATGCTCCAATAGCAAAAAATAAAACAAACAAACAAACCCCCTTATTTTTATTAGTACTGCCACAAAAATAGCCAAAATAGTGCCCTCTCGAGGGACTTCTGCTGAAGGAAGAGGCCAGGCCCACATTATCTACCAAGTCCTGCTGGTTATGAGGGCTCTGCTCACTGCCCCAGTTCCCCCCAGTCTGAGGTGTCTAAGCGAGAGTCTCCCTCTGGAGGCAGCCCAGAACTTTCTGTCGAGGCACAAAGACCCACGTAGGTTGTGAATTCTTCTGCCTTGAGCCTGGAACACCCTTATGCTGCAAAGAAAAAAAGCATGAGTGTATGATTGGTCGCTGAACTGTTTCCAGTACACGGAAGACACAACCGGTGCTACTTTGGGACAGGCACAGGGGAGGGTGCAGAGGGGATGTCTTGTCTCTGGATCTTCCCAATGCTACCTTGCTCCCACAGGCCAGCTCTGGGCATGCACGGCAACAGTGCTGGGGGGCTGCGAGGGGTAAAAATTACAGATGTAGGTGATCCTGTCAGCTATGCGTGTCCTTATGTGATAAAACTATATACAGAACAACAAATCATCAGGACAGAAGTGATGCAGGCGGTATAAACATTTTTTTCCTTGAAGACCAAATATAAAAGATAAAGATTCCAAAGCTGGCAAGGAGAAATGCACCCATTTTTCCCTAAACGAAGTGAGGATGCATTGTGCACAAGGGCACAGGCAGATACAAAAAGAAAAAAGTACGAGGTTGCAGCTACCATCAGGTAATTCTCTTCAGTGTAGCTGTGCTGTTGTTTGAGGCAGTTTCTCCACCGTCGGGAACCACCCTGGTGACCGAACAGGCAGATTGTGGTAGGGATGCCCCACCTCTCATTTTCCACCAGTTTGTACCAAAAGATGGACCTACAAGGCCAGGCTGGATGGGGCTTTGAGTAACCTGGTCTAGTGGAAGGTATCCCTGCCCATGGCAGTGGGGTTGGAACTAGGTGATCTTTAAAGACCCTTCCAACCCAAACCATTCAATGATTCTATGACCTTCAAAGGGAGGAGAAGAGGAAAGAACCTTTGGCTTCCGTTAGCATCCAAACACAGCAGCATCTGGCCCACCCACCAACTCCTTGCCCTGCTGAGCTACAGGGCTTCCCAGGACAATCCCAGCCACCTGCGTAATTTATAAACAAGAGTTTAATGGCAATGATATCATTGCCGCACAACGACACAGCGAGGATTTGCAGGGATAAAAGGAAGGCAAAGGGAACTCAGGAAGACTGTATAAATAACCACCCGGGTGCAAGGAAACCATGAACGCAGGCAGTTCCTGCTGCACCGTTGGCCAAGTTACTCCCGGCTGCCCCCGGATTAAGAGCAGCTGGGATCTGTAATCCAGTGTAACTCTCACAGTCTCTCCCTGCCGGGGTCAGCCGAGGACTGCAGCTGCTGGGGAATGACAGGAGGGATCACCAGGGTAATTCCTCCTTCCTCCTCTCCTCGTTTGCTCTGGCTAGCAGTGCGCAGAGCAGGGGCAGGTCTGCATTCCTCTACACTTCCAGCTCTGCTCTGCAGTGCGTGTTTGGGGAAATTAACCCAGGAATTGGAAGCATGGAGGGAATGTAACAAAGACCTGACCTGCTCCAGAAGTCCTTGCCTAGGTGTGAAAATGGCGACCTGCCACAATCCCTTCCTTCTCCTGAGCTTAGCAGGAGCAGGCTGTTCCCTCAGCTGAACTGACACCGTTCTGTCAGAATTGCGGCTGTTTGATCATGTATACCAGTGTCCTTAGGATGTGCCTAAAGACTGCTCTTTACTAGTGACTCAGAGGAAAAGGTATACATTTGAGGGACTACAGTGTTCTTGGTATTAAATCTGGGTTATTTTTGATGGAGTGAAAAGCTTGCTATAAACTTGAGCAGAAACTGGATTTGACCAGTTGGTGCACACCACAAACACATGCATGTGGAAATTCCCAAATGCAACAGCTTCCCTACAGCGAGAAATACAAGCAGCAAAGAAACATTCACAGTGGATGGAAAAAAACAAAATGCAGTTTCCTAATTTTAAGGTAAGGTCAGTGCTAGCCTCAATATAAGAGCTGGCCACAGCAAGCTGTTTTTTTTTTTTTTCTTATTAAGGCTAACTGGAGCACTGTAGTGCCAAATCCCATCTTTCCCCCTAGATAAACCAAGCAGCCCTGATAGGACTACCCCAATGGAGGGGGCAATTTTGCAGTTCAAAATCTGCCTCGACTTGTGCGATACGCTTTTACGTTTTCTTCTTTCTGCCAATACCGCTGTGCTGCGCTGCACAGAATGAGAGAGGTAATTTAATATGGCGTTAAACTGCGTGCTCCCTGCGGAGCCGGTAGGGATGGTTTCATAGGGGTGCTTCGGTGGCAATGAGACAAAATTAAGGCAAAATGTTATGCTGCAGCATGGATCCTGCCTGGTACCCTGCCTCCAGCTGCCTCTCTCAGGGTGAATCTGCTGGAATTGCGCAGGTGAGGGGAATGGAGCTTTCTCTGATGTGCCGGAATAAATTTTCGAGCGTTATTTTCCCAGTTTCCCCTTTCTCCTTTCCAAAAAGAATCAGCAAGCACCAGGGCTGCAGCTTACTGCAACTGTGCTCAGCTGTCAGGATTGGTTTTCCTACGGGCTCAGGATTGCAGGCAGCGCTTTCATTTTGAGAAAAACAGAGGTGCTTCGAATTTAGAGAGACCCTGGCACTGGCTGCCTAGCTTGATCCTTTGTGGAGATGATCCTGCTTTACTTGGAAAGAAGAAAAGCACAAATGCTTCATGGATTTTGGGCCTGCTACGTGCATTCCAATTTTGGTTCCCCCCCCGCGGCTGTCCCAAGTCTCATCTTGGGTAGGTCTTTTTTTTTTGCAAAAGGAAAAAGCATCAGGAATGACTGTCAAAACAAAGCAGAGTTTTGCCTGCAGGAAGATGAGTGATGTTGCTGCAACCCACAGTCTGAATGCTATGTGAAATGCCAGTTAAAATAGAATTGTTTGCATAAAATAAAGCACAAACTTTTCCTAAAGCCTGATGTTATTTACAAATAAATATTCCCTGAATGATAAACCCTAGGCACATATAATTTGTGAAATGACAAAAAAGTCAAATGATCACACAAGCTTATTTTTTACAGCGGATTTTTGGCTTGCTCGCTGTCCCGACTATTAAATAGCACCTCTGCGTTTCTGAATGTTATCAACAACTACTGTTTCCTTGACAAAAGCATAAGAGACAAATAAATCTCATAAAGAGATTGTGAGGCAGCTGTTCGCCAATGGCTAAATGCTTGCAAGAGTTACACAGTATTATCTCTGTGTTCGTGCAGCTCAGCACTTGACTCGGAATCAGTGGATCTGAGCTCAGCTTCTCCAGACTACCTGGCTGCCTAGCAAATTTTGGTGCATTTACCAGCATCAGATCTCTTTCTAAATGAGTTACAAAACCCAAATCCTTCTGCATCAGTGAAGAAAAAGACCCAGGACCCTTAACTGTTAATACGCAAGTGCCTTTCTATATAATAAATGAACACATTTTATTTGGTAGAAAACTCTGTATGCTTATCATGGAAAGCTGCTACACAGTTTCTGCTGTCATGAAGCAGATCTTTCCTCCTACTATCCAGCAAATACATGGAAACAAGTATAATAGGACATTGCAGGGGGGTAGTGGGGTGGTGGTGTCGGTAGCACTCCAGAAGAATGCCGGCAGAGCTTTGGTGATGCCAGAGCTCCAGCAGCCAGCTGAACTGGACAGCAGTGCAGGCATAAATGCACCTGTGCTGCCCGACTGCGGTGGCACACCAATGCAGGGACACAGTAGGGTCCTGAGCCCACCTCCAACGGCCATCAGCCAAGGTAGCCCTGCTGACACCAGGGATGCTAACAGCACATCAAGCCTCACTGTGTGACGTGGAGCAGAACCGTGCCCGAAGGGGACAGCTAATCTTTGGGTATGCTGGGCGCCCCCATCGGCCGCAGCTGTGGTCCCACTGCCACCTCACTCAGCATTACTGCCGACTTGTGTGAGCTGAATGTGTTTGTCAAACCGCAGCCGGAGATACTACATGATGGATGATCGCCTGGGGCTCAGCTTCTCCATCACTCCACACTGACCCAAGCTTCTGCTGCTGCCGGTGGAGCTGTGCATCCCTGCCCCATCCCTCACGTCACCACCAGCGCTCCAGCAGCCAGCAGGGACCCCTGTGCAGAAGCAAACACTGCTCACTGTGCAGCCCTCCATTGCTAGTGAAGGGGCCCAGGGAGAGCACGTGGCCAGTGACAGCAGGACGGTTGCAGCACATTTGTGTGTGGTCCTGAAATTGCCCCTTCTAAATGAGAGCAGCAGCTCTCATTGTAAATCCAATGATGGCTGTGAGAGGTCTGGATCTAAAATGGTAGATGGGGATGGTCTGCCCGGCGATGGTGTGAATCCCCATCTCCAGTGAATTTAAAGAGCAGAACACACATACCTCTATTAAGAAGGATTAGGGTGGAGCTGACCCTGTCTTGGGACTAGAAGGCACACCAGATGTCTCTTCTAGCCATGCCTTCTATGCTGGGGTCCACCAAAATGTTCATACAGACAGGCAATAAAATCACTGTGCAAATAACTGTGGTGTGTTACTGTTCCCTTAAAAGCAGAGCTGTAAGAGAAGACTTAAACAAAGCAGATTTGGGTTAATCAAGTGAAGCTATGCCAGTCTCATGCTTGACATATGCGCGCACTCAGGCATGACTCACCCTTCAAACAATGATTCATCATTAGTTTTTCTTGTGGGTTTGTATGTCTTTTGTCCATCCTTGTTACAGCCTCTTGCCATCATCTCACAAGTGCAGCGATGATTAAAACAACATTAAAATTAGACTTTTAATTGGGGCCTGCTCTGTGGCACGCGTGGTGAAGGGCAGAGAGGTCGCATGCCTTTTGTTCCTATGAGAAACAGGGAAGCGGGCTGTAGGTGGTGGTTTTGAATGGGGAAAGGAGGGAAGGAAAGAGGCTGAGGCGGCTGTAAAAGTGGTGATTCTGGAAGGACAATGTTGCCAAGCAATGTGATCATACACTTGGTTACTGCATAAGAGCTGCAGCAGCTTGGTGAGCTTGAGAGGAGTGATTAAAAACCCTGCGACCTGCATGAAGGTATTCTACATTTTGCACTATATTTCCTTTGCAATAACACGTTTGAAGAGCTGAGCTTTGCAACTGACCTCCAGCCCCATGGCCCAGCACAGTGCTCAGCAAGGATGCCCCAGGCTGTTTTTCCAGGGTGTTTTCTGCAGGCCAGGGCAGGATGCTCCTCAGACCATGGCCTTGGCTTCTCCTTTTGGGGTTGGCAACTCTCTCCCCAACAGGAGCAAAGGGTCTACAGTCTCTGCTCACCAGGACCATCACTATCACGTGTCATTGCTCATTGCTTGTAAATATGTGTGCATGTGTGTAAGGCACCCATTCTGCCCACACGGTGCCCAGATGCATGCCAGGTAAGGCATCACTGGGTAGCTGGAAGCACCTGGCTTACTTCTTCCCCTGTACAGCACGGTGTACAGCCTCCCATGCTGGGCACGCAAGGGAGGAGCAAGGAGCCTTCCAGAAAGCTGGCTAGAGACTGTGCTGGGAACAAGCAGCTCTTCCAGGCCACCTTATCACTTGAAAAAAAACTACCCTCTGTCAAATTGTTCAGTAATCCTCCGCATGCCATTTGGCAGTAGTAAACAGAATAGACTACTGCATCTTCTAATAGTGGAGATATTGAATAAAACTATTTCCTTTTTAGACAGACCCTGCTGCCCAGTGTCTTGACCGTTTGTCCTTTGGGAAGTAAAATTTGGCCAGAAGAGTGAGGATCTCCACATGAGAAGAAAGAAAATAAAATGCTGTTCTTATTTCAAGGACCCAGGTTTGTTTGTGTAAGTAGAGGGGTAAGAGTTTACAGTGGATTACAGGTCATCATTCATAATGGCATTTGCTCTTAAACAGTTACCAGCTTTATTATCTGTGCCCATTAAAAGCAGATTTGAAGGAAGGGTTATTAACAGAAATGCCAGACTGTACATATGTTTCATTTCATACTGTACAGTTCTAAAGAGAGAAATGAGCTCAATAATGAGTTTTTTTTTAAAAATCCAACTTCTACATTTAATAATATTTTAAAACTGTTACGTGCCCTGCTTCCTTTTGTTCCACCTGCTTCCTTTTTCCACTTCATTTTCTTTTGCTCTCCATTATAGTTTTTGCCTCTGCTTTTGTGTGTCAAGCTTGTAATGTATTTCCTTAATGTATTTCTTCAGATTCCAATACTTTTCACCCTTCAGAAGCAGCCTGCTCTCATCTCTCTTTCTCTGCAAGGAAGTCTCCTCTTTCTGATTGCGGCTTTCTTTAGCTCCTTGTTCCCCATTTCTTTCCTGTTTAATACCTTGCTAAGACTTCCTTTTTCTTCCCTTTGTTATAGGTCTCTCTTAAGGTACTGCTCCTCTTCTCTTTCCCATCTATGCTCGCTCCCTCATTTACCTGCTTTTTCAAATGCTCAGGGCTTCTCCCCTTTGTTCTCTGCTTTCCATCCCTTCCACTCTTCACCTCTCCTTGTTCTCTCCTCACCGCAGTCTCTCGTTTCCCTCTTCTTACCCTCCTCTTGTCTCTTCAGAATTGCACACACTTTTCTGCCCATTTCTCTACTTTTTTCACCCCTCAAGGAGGTGATCAAAGCCTGAGCACTCCTTTTCTAACTCCCTGGGGATTGTTGGGGAATTTATCTCTGTTTCCAGAAGATCCAAAAAAAGGAATATCAGGAGAGCTGGTGGGATCTTCTTTGCATTGTCTGAGACCCTGGGAGAGGATAAAAACTTGTGACTTGCTGAGAAAGTTTCTTCTCTGGGTCTGTGGTCTGCAAGTGTGAGCGAGGGTGAAGGCTTGTTTGGGATCACCTCATAGCCTGAGCAACCGTACCTCTTCACCAACCAGATGGGAATCTTGCCCTGGCCATCTCCTCCATGATTCCCAGCCAGAGGGGACGGGTGGTGAGATGTGGTGGGGGCAGCATGTCCACCACTTGCTCTAACTCTCAGTGCAGGGGATGCCCTCCCTTCCTCTCGACCCACACGCTCACCATCGTCTCAGAGAGGCTGACTCCAAATGACCTCTTCAAGAATGGAGGATTTCCAGCCTGGCAAGCCTAGATCCTGGCTTTAGGGCAAAGATATGGAGGAAGAGACCTCAGATTGCCTTGTGTTTCTGTAACCGAGATTTCGAAATGAAACTGGCAGCTGTCTGGATGGCAAGATCCTGGGGAGCAGATACGGGCTCCTGCTGTTGGTGTTGTGCAGCACCACAAACACACGGGACATAAACAAGCTTTGGATGTGTTTCTGTAACAATAGTAAGTAGCAATAAACAGAAAAGTAATTATTTATCACTCCCACACCGCTAAAGAACTTAATCTTTAGCATGTCACGCTGAAAGTGCCAGAAGGGATTGAAGAGCAGGAAGGGCAGAAGATGAAAGGAAGCTGTGGAGAAGAGAGACAGCACAGGACATTAGTGGCGCAGGGCACCAGCAGAAGGGCCTCGTCATACCCCGCGCTCCCTGCAAACTGCCTCCTAGGAGAGCACTCCCATTTAGCCAGTGCATATAAGTAAAGGCTGAGCAATTACTGCAGGACTGAGCCAAGTGTGCCATGAAATTTAATTAAGGTCAACAGGCTCTGGTGTCTGGTGGGGCCTGAAGAGAGCCCTTTCACTGCCTGTGCAAACCAGCCTGTCATTATCGGTGTCCCAGCGCAAACAGCCCATTAAAAGTCACTGGAAATGCTCCTGTCCCCTCGGTGGCTTTCTGTCAGGCCTAGTGTGAATATTACAAATTAAGCAGAAACATGCAACAAGATTCCCTGCAGACTCTTAATTAGCCTTCGCGCGGTGGCATTTCTCATCTGCAGATCTGCTAGTTGTGGTGGAAGGGCTGTGAGGGGGGGAATGCCGAAAACGGCCTTTCGCAGGGCTGGCATGGCGGCACGGCTAGAGGCAGGTGAGGGACCCCAAGCACCATGTTCTTGGTGTGCTGGCCACCACGACACCCTGCGTGTTCTGTGGCAATGCAGCAAGGTGCCAAAAGCACACCAGGCAGGGGCAGGGCTTCATCCCCGCCTCCAAAATGACTCTGGCATTGCCACCTGGGAGCAGACCCTGTGGCAGGCTTGGCGGGAGCAGGAGGAGCATGGAGGACCAGGCTGCTTTGCAGGGAGAGCAGCAGTCACTGCTCCCTGAGCCATCGGTTCTGCCCCGTGGAGGGGCAGGATCTGCTCCCTTGGTCCCCCTTACCTGTGCCCACCACCCCCTTCCAGACCAGGTATGGTGGGCTGCCTGGAGCTGATCCAGCTCCTCACACAGTCCCATGGAGACCAGCAAACAGCGAGACAGGTCAGACAGCTGAAGGAGAAAAGCCAGGTTCTTCAGAGCCTTTTTAACTTACAGGATCAATATTTGTGTAATATTCATGTCGTAGGACTAAATATTTGCTACAGGATTAAATTTTTCTGCGCTGCTCTAGTGACTTCACTAGCCTCCAGTGCCTGAGGCTGCCAGTAATGAGCTGGAGTCACATACTAAACTGAATTATTATTACTAACACGTTTACATGCAGCCTCATACCTGATGAATGACACCTGCTGTGAAAAATGAGTGATGCTATTTTTGGAAGGTATTTATCTGGTGTTTAGAGGGTAGCTTTAGACGTATGCAATTCAAATGCACTTCTTTAGGTAGGATAACGATCCTTACATTATCATATTCAATGAAAGTATGTCTAATAGTACGTGTTCCGTATGTGCTGTACGTGTGCAAAATGTGTATCCTAGATACCTAATGGCAATGACAGACCCAAGCTGTAAATAAACTGATAAGTCCAATGTATATTACTGGGCCCAGATCACTACAATCAGTAGGAGCTTAGTCTGGAAATGAGTGCAAGATTTGATCAACTGTAGTAAAGACAAACATTATTATTATTTCCTTTTTGGAGATTAAAGCAATATTACAGATTTAAAATTGGATGACATTTTGCGCACCATTTGGAAAATCATGTTACAGATTTGCCAAAGCACTTTCAGCCTAAAGCTGCCTTATGCAAAAGTTTTTGATGTTTCTTTTGAAAATTGCAGGTACATTCCCATTCTCCCTCCCTCCTTCTTCTACTGACCTTGCTCCTAATCATGCTCCATAAGTAAAACAAAACAAACTGATAAAATATTTATGGACAATATTTACACCAGTAGCATTTTTTAACTGGCATTTTTTCCTGACTTGCAGGTGAAAGTGTGTTTGCACAGTTGTCTCGCTTGATCCCTGTTGATACAGACATAACCTGAACATTTAGAGTATGTTTGAAGTGGGATGATAAATGTGGCTTTTGCAATTTCTTTTCTCTCGAGACACCACCTTGTTCCCAGTAGTGTCACTTGTGCATTAAAAACAAACCAGCGAAAACTCCTTCCTCTCTTTCTCCCAAGAAAAAACAACCAAAATTTCCAAACAGCCCAGTTTGGCTTGTCCCACAGTTTTGTGACAGGCACATGCATCGCTGTCACTGGAAATGCCAACAGCACTGCCGTCAGCAGTGTTCTGCTCAAGGATGGATCCAGGAAGAAAATCAGACCTGCAGTATTCAATAGGCGCTGCAGGCTGGCAGGCCCATGAATTAAAGCTAGAGCAAAACCAAAGACTAGCCAGGTTCCTAAACCTCCCTTAGATTTACTGTTTTCTGTCTTTGTCCTGGTACGGCTCAAAAGCCGGGTATTTCCCAGGTAGGTACCTGTGCCCTAGGCTGTCTCCTAGGAGCAGGCGGAGCCATGACAAGCCAGCTCTGGGTAAAGTACTTGTGTTCCTCTGTCTCTCTGTCACCAGACACACCACAGCCCCCCACACTGGGGACAGGAGGGAAGGACCCATGCTTCGGCTCAGGGAGCGGCTCCCTGGCTTTCCGACTGGAGCTGCTGTCAGCTGCCATCCCGAGAGCAGGCAGAGTCCCTTTGCCCGTAATGTGGTGTACTGGTGCATGCTTAGATCAGCTGCCTGAGCCCAAAGTGCTCGCATCCTAATCAGAGCCCTTACTTCTATGTCTTGCAAACCATGGGTTTGTTCCCAGAATTTATGTCACTTGGTAGCCTACTTCTATATGAGCTAGAGCTGTTCCCAAGCTGACACTCATCAATGTGCTTTTGAGATGCACATGGTGCTCTTGCAAATCTGGTTTCATTTTTTCCCTCCAAAAGCCAGCTAGGCTCTTACTCCCAGTTTTTTTCATCAGCGTAGCTCAAGAAAATCACTTTCCTCTTCTTAATTAGCAAATTGCTTTATCAGCAAAGCAAAAATGATTTTATCCAATTTTATTTCACAATTTCTTATTCTTAACTTCCAAACTAAATACATTGCTTCACACAACTCTTTTTCACGATACCGTGATGGTGTATTATGGGATCTCTAAACAGCCTTAGGTGCTTAACACATATATTCTTTAAATAGTGTAGTTTTACTCCTCACAGTGGGAAGCAGGCATCATTCATAAAGTTCCTGTTTCCTCAGGAGATCAGCACTGACTAATGCTCCGCACAATTAAACATTTTAATTGTGTATGTGAGACGTTGAACCAGGAGCTTTTTCCAGACCAGGTCATGCTTTGACAAACTGTAAGAAAGGCAGGTGCTTCAGTAAGCTAATTTCTTTTAAATGGTTAATTTCCCCATCCCACTCAAAACTTACCGGCTAATATAGCATGTCCCAAAAGAAAAGGCTGAGTGAAAACTGTGATTCAGTGATAGGTTGAACACAGGCACAGAGCTAGGAGTCAGGTGAGAAAAACAGGGCTTTTACACCAGCACCCAGAATTCAAGATGCTGAGTTTTTCTTCAGAGACGATGAAGAATCTGTGCTCTAAAGGAAATTGAGTCACCCGCAATTTATGCTGTGTTTATTGGTACTAATTTCTCATGCTCATCTATCAGTTTCCAACCTTCCTCGCAGTAATCTGCATTCAATTTTTCAGTCCATATTCCTGTTGACTGTTGAAATTATCTCTTGTAAATACTGCTCAGTAGATCTATTAAATACATTAGAAGTATTTACTGTAAAATCCACCTGAAATTCTTCTAGTTAATTTCCTCAGGTTGCGTTAAGTAATGTGTGAATAATAAAATAACAGAAATGTGTATCTTCTTATTTTATCACTGAATAGCACATCTACCTACCAAAATGCCTTAAAAAAATAGACCTTCCTCTGCATACAAAACAAGACATATACACCCTCTATCTAGAATTGCAAGTTAATGACCATTAGGGTTGTGCATTTTATTATGGCTGTATTAAAACTTGCTGTTAAACATGGTATCCTGTGATGACTGAAACTTCTTAAGGCTTTAAGTTAATGTGAATTATATACAAACTTTATCTAAACTAATGGTTTGCAATACCCATTTACAAATATTTCTCATTTCCTTATTCTTTAGAAACGAAAACTGAAGATACGACTAGTAATGAATACAGTTTGAGCGGGCTTTGTGAATGGGTAATGATTTCATACCTTGGATCTCATGTGAGAACTAAAACATGGAGAAAAAGACTCTAGTCATCTTCTGTCTTGTTGTTTCGCAAGAGCCAACAACTCATGTCCTAAAAATGTCTGACCAAATCAAAGGACTCTGTTGGGGGAAAATCCATTATTAAATCTCTGAAGGTAATTTTTTTCCCCTGGATATTTTATATTCATTAGGGCTTTGTTTCTACAGTGAGCTCTTGTTCAGGTTTCTGGAGCTGATTCTCATACAAACTAATGTCTCTTCGAACTGTTGCAACTATTATAAACATTTATTCTGGCAGAGACAGACTACAATAGACATCTATAAAATCTGAGAAGTGATGAAGAAGGTGAGTGGAGAAGAACAGCCTGCTGTTTCTCTGGATGCTAGAACAAGGGAGCACCTCTGAGAAACACATCTGAAGAAAACCAAGGGAATGCTGATCTCACAGAGAACATAGTTAAATTGTGGAGCTTACTGCCACAGCAGTCGGTCCTGAATTTCTCATCCTCAAGAAATGCATGTCAAGGGGGTCCAAGATATGAACAGATTCCAAAAGGGTTTGAGTGACTTTGTGGAGGAAAGAGCCTGTACAGGCACTACGCAACGTTGCCTGGATGCGTTCTCTAGCGTACAAAGTGCCCAAACGATTGTTGACCGCTGAAGCTGCGATGGCACAGAAGGGGAAGGATCGCTCTTTTTTGTACTGTCCCCTGACTGTCTGCATTGAAAACTGGGTGTGATGTTGGATGGACCTTGACTCTGGTCTAATTCAGCCTCTATGGTGGGAATCAGCCCTGCTATTTAAAGATTACTATTTCAGGATCAGATTCTTTGGATGGTGCATTCAGGTATTCTTTCAGACATTTAATTTTAGTTGTTCTCAGGAATTTTAAAGTTCAAATACATTTCATCTATATAAAGCATATTCTGAAGCAATTTATTCTGTTTTGAGACCTGTCACTTCAATGTTCAGTCTTGACAATATGGGAAGTTCTGCACTGAAGTAATGCACGCAGAACAGAAGGCCACACACCTGCCCAGAATAGTCTGACCTAATAAGCCTTATAGAGGGGGATTTAGCAGCTGACATGGATGCCTAAATTTAGGTAAATGCAATATAGATATGCATATGTGAGCTAGGTGGCTAAGCTTCCATTAGAGTCAATGGAAATTTAGTCAATAGGAAACAGAGTTGAGAGAGAGAATTCATAGCGTTACAAGGTAAACTCCAACGTTTGCTTAGCTGAACTACCCCTGGCTCCACTGACTGTAGTCTTTAGATCTCCAGTCACTATTGCAGAAACTTAGACACTGAGCTGACATGTAGACGCCTAAAATTGGATGAGTTGAACGGGGAGCTGGACCCATTCATAATTTTAGTTAAATCCTATAGAGCTATAAATAATTATCTACGCTGGAGTGATCCGGCATATTCAGGAGTCTCAGATCTGCCCCCACCACTCCATGGCTCTTCCTTCTGTGAAAGGAACGACTGCTTTGGGAGAGCTTGGTGCTTTAAGATGGATACAGGTCGTCGGATAACCTTCATAACATCAGCTAGAATCTTAGGTTAAACTAGCCCTTCTTGGTTCAGAGAGGGACTGTACCTTGGCATTTGGAAGCCTGACTAGTAGTTGACAACTAAGTGAGTTCCTGAGGTTGCATGTAGCTCTTTTTTTCTGACTTTTTAGAAAACTTTTTAAATAGTGGATACTGCCCCTCTGAAAGGAGATACACTATGGCTATATTTACATAGACAACTTGCAATCTCCAAATGGATAGGAGTAATTGTCTGAAAGTCTCTAAAACTGATCAAAACTTGAATTCTGGCATTGACATCTGAGGGGACATGGGTGCAGCAGGCAGGACTGGAGTGCTAGTCTGTGGGGCCATTTGAATGGAGAACATGGTGAGGACCCAAGGCTCGGACCGCAGCGCTTCCTCACTGTGCTGGGTTCATAAGATGCTCAGCCTTTGAAGTTGAGCTAGTGTAAACAAACTAATCCACCGGCGCTTGATAAGGTGCATCATCACATACATGAGAACTGAAAACAAACTTGAGTACATCCACAAGGACGTAGCCTAGCTGATTTTGATTATGAAAACAAAACATAAACAAAAGGCAGCACAGGCTTGTGTTGCTCCCTGAGTATTATTAAAGGAGCACTTTAGCTCATTGTGCTCTGCTCCATCACACAGGAGGGGTTTCTGAACACCCCATCCTTCTTTAACAGCCAGAGACCAAGAGAGATGGGCTTTATGTAATTCAGCTGTCCTACATTTATCTCTACCTGGCAACGACTTTGTCATGCTGGCTGCGTGCTGCACGTTCTGTACCTCAACCCCAGCATCGCTGTCTCCGTATTTAGAGCTGAGAACATAACGATGTCAGATCTTCTGCTCAAGACCTAGCTGAAGGGAGCTAACGTCGTCTCATCCCTTTCCCCTAAGCCGCACAGAACCATCTCGCCTTTCGACTCAGGCTCCGTGTCCTCATCTTTAAGTCCCAGTATAATTTATCCTTTTTTTTGCCATCTCTTGACAGTTCGTTGTTGATGCTGACTTGATGAGCAGGAAGAGATGGGGGGGAAATCTGAGATGTGGGGAAGTGAAGCGACTTGCCAGAGCCAATAAGGCAACACGCTGAACTTCAGACTTACACTCGAGTCTCCAGAGTCTCAGCAAAGTACTCGCATCACTAAGTCACACCGAATCCCTGCAAGTCTTAGTCCATACCTCCCACCAGCCCTCTGTGTGTCTCATCCTGGCTTCCTGTCCTCTCCTTCTCTCCATGCCCCATACATCTGCCAATGGCCTCTTCAGCCTCCCTTCACACCTTGCCAATATTTTGTCAATAACCTTCTCTCTACCTGCCCTTCCAAAAGCTTCCTTCTCTACCAGGCAGGCAGGAATGGCTCCGTGCCATCTTTCCATGTCCGTCTCATATTCTTGCAGTTGTACAACACACTCAGATTTCTGTTTGAATAGCAAACTGTTACTCAGCTTCCACTGTGAATAGAGGCTGCCTGGGGCAGGCGTGCTCACAGAAAAGATCTTTGCTTTCTATCTTTCTAAAAATAAATAATCAAAGAAAGGGAAAAGTCAAAAGCTCATCGTGCCCCAGAGAAATACCTGCATCTCCAAGGAAGATTTCCAAATATCTAACCTAAGTCAGAGTGGTAGGGGCAAGAAATTTGCCGATCAAAGGTTTTGAAAATACGAAGTTCTGTTTGTGTGATGCAGACCAGAGCTGTTTGCTCTTCTCAGAAGTAGCAAACAGGCCAACACACTCCTGCCAGCACAGCACTGCCATCAGCTTTTGAAAGCTGAATGCTGCTGCCCATTGCAGCAAGTAGAGCTAGAGCAGAGATTATTTTAATTGAAATGAACCTTTCAGACCATTTCACTCACTCTCATAAAGCACCTGGAGATACTTAGGCACAACTTTGCAGCAACATTTTAAGGCACAGGTTCAATATATGCACCCGGTGGCACTCAGCTTGAGGTTGTCGGACTAATCCCCAGGTGCCAGCAAGGAGTACGGGCCACTGCTGCAGGAGGAACCGGTGGAAAACCCGAGGGCAGACGTCAGCTGGGGGCTTCAGTGGTTTGCTTGGTGAAGCCAAGTGGGGAAATAGGTATCGGTTACCCTGAAAGGAGTAAATATGAGACTGAAGCTTAGGTCATCTCTGCTGATTTTCTATAGTGCCATATCAGTCTTACTCAATAGCACCAGCCCAGATTAGATTAAATTTGTAAGACATAAAATACCTAGCAAGAATTGCGAAATGAAAAAGGAACTGGGTAATTATGATATTTACAACAGTCTTCAAGTAATACAAACATCTGACTACATCTTTAAGGGCAAGGAGGATATTTTTAAATAAACATGCTTCCTTCCTGCAAGTAATAGATTGCAATAGCAACTGGCAGAAGGATTCATCTGTTATTTTAGTTGTTTGCATGGTTTCATGCGTTTTAGCTCTAACAAAATACTTAAAAGAAGGGAGTACATTCTATTGCAGGGAAATTGTCAAAGGGTTTTTTTATGATTCTATTCTATCCTATCATACATTTATTTTCTTAGGTTTAGAACAGTTTGAAACATTTCCTTTTGCTGTTCAAGTTTTCTGTGGTTGATCTCCCTCCCCCCTCCAGCACGGCTATTTTTTGTGTACATAACTTAAATATAGCGCCTCCAGAAATCTTGGAAGTTACAATGAATAAGAACACATTTTCTCCTTAGCAATGTTCTAGCCATTCTTTTCTTTCAATAGAGCTAAAACTGTAGATAAGTTAAGACAAATTTCTATTATTTGAGGTTGGATTCAGCAGGGCTATTAGAAAAAGGCAAATGGAAAAAACTGCTCTTCAGCTCATGTAACTAAAACGTACTGTGAATCTCAGAAGATCTTAAAGACACAAGAGCCATTTCACCATGTTATTAGTTATTAGGGGAAGGAAAAGCAAGAGCACCATCATGCAGATTTAGTGTGTGCCCACGTGGACTGCCTGTTGAATACTATGTGCAGTCCCCGTCTTCACCTTAAAGGAAATATAGTGGAAAACATTCAGAGAAGAGCCACAGGGATGATCAAAACCATGGAGCAGTTTCCATACTTCATCTCTTCAGCTTGGAAAATTTATGACTGAGAAGTGATACGGCACATGCCTATAAAACCACGAGTAGCATAAAGAGAGTGGAGAGGGACCGATTGTTCCCCTTTTCTTCCAACACACGAATGAAAGGGTGCCAAATAAAGCTAGCAGGTTCAAAATGAGTGAAACCAGATGGCTCTTCATAAAGTGTATAGTTAAGCTGTGGGGTTCCCTGCAGGAAGATGTTGCCCATGGTGGTTACATGGGCATACAGGGAGCTCCTGAGCATAAACTACTGACAGCTGAGAGAGCGCTCCAGGGAAGTGCATGCTTGTGCTATTCTTATTCACTTGCTCAGACTTCTCTTTCTGGCCACAGTTAGAGGCAGCATACTTTGGTCTGTCCCTGTATTGCTGTTTTTATTTTCATAATAGCTTCCTGATAAAATTATCTGAGTCCTTTTCTTTGCCCCAGCTGTATCTCCAAACTCAGGCAGGTGTAGGGCTGTTACTGCAGATACGGTTTTGTGAAGAGGTGCTGATGTCAATGATTTACTGAAATACACACAGCAAATCTAATCAGCAAACTGCTTTGGCATTAAGAACAGGAAAAGATGATAAGAGTGTCAAGAACAAGGGAGTAATTCAGTTATTTTAGGGTCTTGCAACAACTGGCACTGCAACAACACAGCCTGTGAAACTTGTTTTTAAAAGAAAAAGTGTTTTTCCATGTGAAGTTACAGCCATTGCAATACAGACGATGGACTGCTGTGGTGTTTAATCCATCCTGGCAGAAATATGTGCTTGACCAATGTTAGCATTAAGAAGGCTGAGACTCACTCCTCGTCCGAATCACAAAGGTGCAGACTTCCCCTCGGAGACATACTTCCCACACAGAGCCTATAAATAGCCTTTTGGAAAATATTTTGCTGTATTTAGCATTTTATTAAAAGCATTGTGTAAAATGAATACTCCATTACTCTGCGCTGTTCATCTGCATGTAATACCAATGGTAATTGATTTTCTGATGGTGCTTGAACTGCTAATGTAAAACCTCTGCAGAAGACTTAAAGGTGAAATCTATTTTCCCCGCAGAAAGCCTATATAATCTGGTTTTATACAGGAGAAGTACATCTTAAAGGAACCTGAGGGGACTGCAGTTCCCACATCCCAGTTACTCCTCTGACCTGTGGCAAGGAGGTAGGTATGAGCCCAGTCTGCCCATGCCCTTTAAAGGTGGCGGCATCGGCCAGGCTCTGGTGATACTTTAAACACCTTTTATTCAGTATTAAATTGCCAACACAATTTTGCACCGGCAGCTCCATTAAATACATATTCTTTCACTTTGGCTGTGTGTTTGCATCCACGCATGCCATTGCGTTTGTGTTTCTGCGCCCACTGCTCCCACTCCCTGCAAATCTCCTGGCTGGATGCTGCTCCCAGTTCCAGTGGTGTGGAAAGGGAGGACATCGGCTACTGCACTGGGCTCATGTCTGTGCGCAGTCAGTGCAACCACATCAGGACCAGGCCCTGCAGGCTGAAACAACTCGCCGCCTTCTCTGCAAACGCAGCTGAGGGCAAATATTGCCTACAGTATCTGCTGATGCTGGAACACTGCAATTACTTCTGAAATCTAACCTAATTACAGTTGCTGAAGAATTTTTCTCCATCCTCTCTGGCTCATTTACAGTTCTCCCACATTCTCCTTTATGTCTCCTTTCTTTGAGTCAATATTTACCTTTTTAACACTTTCTCTTCCTCTGCTTCCTTCCCTCCCGCAATGCTCTGTGCAAGCAGAATAGCACAGCCTCTGCTTGCAGCTGCATCTGTGCGCAGCCTGCCCCCAAGACGAAGGACAAATACACCTTCCCAGTTTTTACAGCCAAAGCTCTGACTTTGCAAAAGCAACTGAACACCTCACCTGACTTTGCATTAGTGAAATTGTTTTCAAGGGGTTTGTTTGTATTTCGACGCTCTCCCAGCGTGCTCCCAATGAAATCAGAACTCTGTTTGCAAGAATATCAGGGAGAGGAGCTGACAGCCACAAAAAAGGAATAGCAGTCTGTGAGCAGCCCATTTTCATTGACAACATAGAAAGGATAAAATCTAGCTCAAAGGAAAATGTTTTCTGGAGTCTTTTTTTTTTTTTTAACTGTGTGACTATGCTCAGACTAAGAGTTTAAAACAGCAAAGTAAACTGGTTTTAAATGCACGATTTAACTCAGTATTTGGGGTTTTTTGTTGTTACCAGGAATTTAGCATCTGTTCGGACAGGAGTGAGCCCATTGCAGAACACTCCTAGTGCCTCTTTGGTATCTAGTACCGACTGTTGCAGTTTAAGCAATACCAGTCAAAACACTGAAAGATACAGTGAAGAAATGAACCTGATTTTTTTTTTTTTTAAGTCGGTATCAATGTCTTTTTAAAACATGACAAGAAGGTACTTGGCCAGATGCACTAAGAGGAAATTCTGTGTCCTGGATTTGTTCGGGAGGTCAGAATCCCTGGTCCTCATAGTCCCTTCTCATACACAGGGCCATGTAGGAGAAGATAATGAGAAAGATCTGAGCACACGTGCTACAAACATCCTGGAACAAAATCTTCTAAGCTGATTTTTAAAAGTCAAGCAGCTAAATTCAGGCTTACATCTTGTCTTGATATTGATAGTTGCTTACTGCTTTGAAGATTATAGACGGCAGAGCTGTATATGTGAGGGTAGATCCATATACCCCCAAGTTTGAAGATTTTTTTATATTTCCTCAGTTATTTACTTAACTTTCACATTTAAATTTTCCATATTTCTACTCATGTGTGTCATTAGTAATAATAACATAATGAGCTTCAGTTAGGTGCAAAAGTAGAGTGCTGCACAGAATCAAAGCAAGCTGAGAAGAATTTGAAAGAGCGAGTGTGTGGTGGTAAGTAGTGCAACTCCAAGGTTGTGAGCAAAAACAGTACTCAGGAAGAAAAAGAGGAGGAAGCAACTAGCAAAGAATTTGGAAAACTGTACGGAATCCTGAAAGTGAGGATGAACTCCAGGCCGAACTCATCTCCTGCTGAAGTCAGCAGAGAGGGGAGTAAAGCTAAGGAGAGAAGCAGTGGTTCCCTACACCTTCCTGCTGCTCATCAAGAGCTTCTGGAAGAGGTAGCAAGCTCTCTGTGAAACCTGCCAGGAATTAAAATACTTGTATGATCCATAGGGACTGTGTCTTGCCAAAAGATTACTATTGCAGTCCAACATTAATGCAGTTGTTTTTCTTCGTCAAGGTAAACCCAAAGATGCTGCATTTGCATTCAGCCTTCTCCCAGCCATCCTTAATTCAATTGCGGCACTACAACCCTTTATTATCTTCTATTTCACCAGGACTTCCAGAGAAAAATAGCAGATCCTTTACTCCTGGGTCTGAGTTTGAACTTCATTTTCTTGAACAGCTCTTAAAGCTGAACAAGCTCCATCAGCACAATTTCAGACCAGAGCCCTTCTCCCAGGTACAGCCACGCCATAATTCCTTATTTGTGTTAACCAGCATAGTCCCACCAAAACTAGACTTTGCCATGAGCCATATTCCCATCCTGTTGCTAAACAAAAGGTCTTGTATGGGCCAAGAGGTGCATTGGCACAAAGACCACTGTCAATCACAGGATAAGTGGATCATCTCTTTCCCGTATGAGAAGGAATTATTTCCACAGCTTTGAGCTTTGGCTCACCAGGCTGGCACTCACACATAGAGTGCGCTCCGTGGCAATTGAGTGCATACGTACAGCTCGTGCTGCAGAACTGTTTTGCTTCACGGGAAGGCTGTAAATGCTCAGCCACAGGATTGCCAGGCAGAAAACTTTAGGGCTTTCTGGGCACCCAGCAGCAATTTCAGCCCTTCCAGACATTAAGTCTAATAAATGTTTAGCTGCTGATTTTTCAGCCTATGCCTTCTTCCTCCCCAGTCTGCATTAACCAGTTAGAGAAAACCCACAAACCCTTTTTTGAATAACCTGGGAAAGTCAAACCCTCAGGTAGGTTGTATACATGACTAAGTTCTTCCATGAAAACCCTGGCAATGGATACATTTTTGCTTCAAAACAGATCAGACTAAGGTAAGTTCAAATCAGCAAATGGCTCTTCTCTTGTAATAACCATGCAGAAAAACAGGGATTTTGGTTTCCTAGCTGAAGAGATCCTGAAGGCCCATCAGACATCCTATTCCAGCGCTTGGAGCAGCACCAGCAGGATGCAGCTGAAGGCCATTTCTCTGTGGCATCCCTCTGCCTTTCCCTGAATCAGACTGTGCTGCTGGTTCATAAGTATGCACTACCTCTCTCTCCCTCAGGAAGCTGTAAGCTGCAGAATGAAAAATAATGCTGATCCTCTGAAGACTGTTCCTCTCTGCAGAAATTTCTGCCCAAATTGGTTACAGAAGTGTGTTACCCAAAAAGGAGCTCTCCACATCTGTCCTCGCGCTCCAACACTCACCTCCCCCAGCCAGCCCAGCTGGAAAGCAGCGCAGAGCTCCCGGCAGCCACGGCTGGTGTGACTCCGACTAACAGGAGCCACTAGATTTATTTGCCATGTATTTGTCCCTGTTGCTCTCTTTCAGTGTGCAAGGTAGGGGAAACAAGTGACCCAAAGCCTGTCCTGCCCCTCAATTAATATTACACAGAATCACAGAATGGTCAGGGTTGGAAGGGACCTCTGGAGATCATCTAGTCCAACCCCCCTGCCAGAGCAGGGTCACCCAGAGCAGGTTGCACAGGATGGCGTCCAGGCGGGTTTTGAATGTCTCCAAAGTGGGAGACTCCACAACTTCTCTGGGCAGCCTGTTCCGGCGCTCCGCCACCCTCAAAGTAAAGAAGTTCCTCCTCATGTTTATACGCAACTTCTTATGTTCAAGTTTGTGCCCGTTACCTCTTGTCCTGTCACTGGGCACCACTGAAAAAAGACTTTTTCCATCTACCTGGCACCCTCCCTTTAAGTATTTATAAGCACTGATATTATCCCCCCTCAGTCATCTTTTCTCCAGACTAAAAAGACCCAAGTCCTTCAGCCTTTCCTCATATGAAAGATGCTCCAATCCCCTAATCATCTCAGTAGCCATTTGCTGGACCCTCTCCAGCAGTTCCCTGTCCTTCTTGAACTGGGGAGCCCAGAACTGGACACAGTACTCCAGATGCGGCCTCACCAGGGCAGAGCTGAGGGGGAGGATGACCTCCCTCGACCTGCTGGCCACACTCTTCTTGATGCACCCCAAGATGCCATTGGCCTTCTTGGCCACCAGGGCACATTGCTGGCTCATGGTCATCCTGTTGTCCATCAGGACTCCCAGGTCCCTTTCCACAGAGCTGCTCTCCAGGAAGTCAGCCCCCAACCTGTACTGATGCCTGGGGTTATTCCTCCCCAGGTGCAGTACCCTACACTTGCCCTTGTTGAATTTCATTATGTTCCTTTGATATTAATCAAAGTATCCCTTGTCCACCTCCTTCTTACTTGAAAGCTTAGGAGAATAGTTTCATATTCAGTGCCATTTGGTTGGCTCTTTGAGGGTCCTTTATTCTTTTCCATCATGCCCTGCTGTCCCACAGTGCCATCCCCGATTTTTGCACCACTGTTGCCATTTATATTGATTAGAGGACCATTATTTGGGGGACCACTTTTTACTTCTACACAAGCACGCGTCCAAATGTAGGCTTCACATTTAAATTAAGGGCTGCAAATTGCGTCTTATTTCCCCACAACATGTACTTGTGTCTGTTAAGGGTTGAAAGCATCGATGTTGCACAGGTGATGCCTATGCTTCCAGGTTGTGGTGGCCAGGCTCTGGCTCTGGAGCCAAGCAATATCCAAGGTAGAGCCTTTGCTGATGGTTACGTCATGCGGCGGTGGCAGCACTGCATAATCCGAATCTCTGGCAGTGAGAGACAGCAAGCCAGCAGAGTTAAACCTGGTATGTCTGGGCTGAACTCGCACCCAACCCCACATCCCTCCCACGGGCTTGCCACAATGGAGCAGTGGGCTCCCGGGGGAGCCGCTGTCCTCTCCCGCTCTTCCCCTTGGCCCTCCACCCTGGGAGGCACCTAGCTTGTGGTTCGCGGCCCATTGAAAAGCCTGCTGTGTCATTTGGGGGCCGCGAAGGTTGGCCAGCCTATTCTAGTCGAAACAAAAGGGATTGCAGCTTTGGATCGTAGGCTCCTGGTGTCTGAAAAGTTGCTTACTGATATTTCATGGTTATAAAGCGATTTTGTTTTCAAAAATTGAACGCTGGGTTCCTGTCCTAAAGTTCTTACGTGTTGTGTCTACTGTAACCCTTTGGTTAATGTCCAAACTAAATGCAGCATCGATAGTATTGGGTTATTTTCCATGTGTCACCGGTGGGAGAGAAAGGCTGCATGCCTTAAGCGGCTGCTGTTTCACAACGGGACTCAGGTATGCACTGGGAGAAGCCTGCCTCACCCTCAGCCAATCTGCTGTTTGTCGCCCTAATTAAAGTTTACACTGGTAGCCTAGGGAATGAGTTAAGAAACAAACCTTAACCGGTCTCCCCTCTTCACTTGTGCAATGGAGTCCTTAGAAATTCACAGGGAAAATGTTAAAACACTGTAGAGATGTAATTTTGTACATACGCCCCCGTTGTCTCTCTGATCGCCTTCCTCGACGTGGTATTTTCCTCAAGGTACTTGGTTGCCCAAGTTTTGAAAGCATAGGGTTGGTTTGGGGGCAGGCTTTTGGTAAGTTTTCAAAAGGACTGGAATATCAAATCATGCGGTGTATATAATCATGGGAAGTTCCTTTTCTCTAACCTTACAAGGCTTGAAGATTTTATGTTATACTTCATTGTGCAACACAAGAAAAATACCTCAGGAACAGAAATGTCTTTTATTCCACTCCCCATGTATCTGATGCTTTATTCCCTCAGGCACTACTTGTTTGCCAAAGGATTGTTTAACCACTGTTTGACAATTTCCAAATGGGAAAAAATGCTGGGTTTCATCCAAAGGAAGGGAGGAGCTTTTCAAAGTTTTGTATTTAATCTCCGTTAAAAGTAAACAACTTTACCCTTTCAACATTAGTCATGCCTGTTGTATAAAGTACGGTGTACAAGCGCTCAGCAGAAGAGCGCAAGGTTTTTCCATACTTTGTAATTATTAACATTTGCATTCAGGATTGAATCGGATCAAATAACTGGCTGGATGAGGCGTGCGGGGGGAGCCGGACATCCCGGCGGGGTAACTGGGTGAGCTGGGTGGTGGGGGCAGTGGGAGAAGCAGCACGGCTCCCCGCTGGAGCCAGGTAGCTGCAGCAACCTTCAGCCCACGCGCTGCGCCCACCCACGCACACCCCGTGCGGGCAGAGAGGTCTCTGCTGGCTGGTATTGTGCAAGGATTAACGTGTTTTTAAAAGGGAGGCAGAATAGACTGGGGGGGAGCTGGGGAAACAGCCCCCGGCCCACCACACAGACTGCTGGCACAGGTATGGCAGTGCGGCCAGGCCCTTCTGGTGGGGACAGAGCTCACATCAGCTAAAGGCGCTTCTCCCTCCCCAGGAAATCCCTTCTCCGAACAAAAAATGCAACTATCCCAAAAAGCAAATACTGTACCCCAGGGGAAGACCCTCTCTGCGGGTGGAAAAGGTGCCCACTCCAGGTGTTCCTTTGGCATCGCGGTGGTGCCGGGTGGACACACCAGGGCCAGCAAGCCCCGGCTGCCGAGGCGGTGCGAGGGCGACAGCGGGCGAGGGGGCAATAGCCGGCGGGGCCCG
>VZSZ01000566.1:562132-582521 GCA_013398815.1 Ibidorhyncha struthersii | reverse complement strand
ACGCCGGGGAGGCGAGGGCAGGCAGCTGGGGCTGGCAGCAGCCCTCCGTGCCTGCCCCCACGCTCGCTCCCCGTCCCCAGCGCTGCTGCTGCTGCCCGGGGCTGGGAGCAGGTGCCCTTTTCCCTGACCAGCCCGGGTGCACCTCGCCTCTGACCCGCTGCGCATCTTTGTTCTTATTTTCCGCTGTTATTTAGCGACGTGCCATTTCGCTTCTCGGTGACAGGGTCAGAGCTGCCTTGGGGACCCCCTCAGCAGAGGCAGAAGCCCTCGCTGCTTCTTGAAAGATGCAGCGTTGCACCCAAGCCTGCCTGTCCCCTTAGCGACATTCCCCAGCAGGCAAGGCGTCCTCCTCCCTAACACACACGCGCGCACACACACAGAGCTCGGCTCTGCCTTTACAGCCATGTTTCTTAAGAGCATTTAGAGCACAGGCAGCGCAGGAACGGCTCTGACTTTACAGTCGGCCACGTTAACTCTACTGCAACTAACGCAACAATATTGCCTTCTGCAGAATTTGAGAGGACCCACTATCCCGATGTGTTTGCAAGAGAGAGACTAGCTGCTAAAATAGACCTGCCTGAAGCAAGGATACAGGTACTGAGCTGCTGTGCGGTTATGACTGTTATTATTTTCACTATTACTATTCTGATTTTGTTATTCCCGGCTTGTCAAAGCACAGGGCAGCCCCTATTTACGATCGGGTATTTGTCCATCTCCTCCTTCAGGAAAGCAACGGCAGCTGGGGTTTGCTTTTGCACGCTGCTTCGCCACGCTGCAAGCCAGCTTTCTATCAGCACGGCCTTGAGCTATGCGGGGGAGGTCCCTGTAAGCTCATTCACGTCTCTCAAACGCTGTGTTTTCAGGTGTGGTTTTCTAACAGAAGGGCCAAGTGGAGAAGGGAAGAGAAGCTGAGGAACCAGCGAAGACAAGCCAGCAACACCCCCAGCCACATTCCCATCAGTAGTAGTTTCAGCACAAGCGTTTACCAGCCGATCCCACAACCGACCACCCCCGGTAATGCCACCAACCCGCTCACGTTCCTCCATCCTCTTGGGAAAATGAGACTCCGAGAGTGTATCGCCAATTGTAATTGTTAAACTAATGTGTTCATCTGTCTGTCTATTCCATTATAGTTTCCTCTTTCACATCAGGTTCCATGTTGGGCAGAACGGACACGGCGCTCACAAACACGTACAGCGCGCTGCCGCCCATGCCCAGCTTCACCATGGCCAACAACCTGCCTATGCAAGTAAGTCCGGCACCGCTGCCACGGCACCATGCCGCCTCGGGACTCGGCGGCCCCCCTGGGGTGTGCGGGAGCGTGGGTGGGGGATCTTCCTCCCCAGGACGGGGGGGTTACGGACCCAAACCACACTGCAGGGAAACCGGCACCAAAGGTTTCCCCGGCATCTGAAAAGATGCTCTACTTGGGAGAAACACGAGGGAAAGGGCACTGTAAGTCCTGGTGCTCAACAAGCCCTTTTCCTGATTTTTAAAAGAGGAAAGTCCTCAAAATTACAAGGCAACAAATCTGGGATGAAAAAACCTTTTCTGGCAAACGCCTGTGGTTAACCTATGGAACTCACTGGCGCAGTATTGTGGAAATTGCTGCCCGAATAAGCTGCTGGAGGGATCCGACCTTCTTGGCGTAGGTAATGTGGCGGCGGCGCATTAGGAACACCTGAGAGAGGGAAGGATGTGATTAGCATCAGTGGTTATGCCAGCTAAGCCAGAATTGCAAGAGCTGTCAATCCTCATGCCTGAAAGCATTAGCTGATCACCAGCTGGGTTAGGAAGAAATCTATTCCTTTGGGGTCTGTTTCTATAGACCTTTCAGATGCAAAATTCCTCCTTTTTTAATGGTGGGGTTGGCCTAGGAAGGTGCTGGCCAATTACGGGAGTTTTACAGCTTTGTCTGAGGCACACAGCATTGACCACTGCTGGAGACAGGCGAGCAGATTAGAGAGCCTGACTCCTCCGCTGCGGCAATTACTATGTTACTAATTGCTGAACCAAAATTAACCAAATAAAGTTAGAGTCTCGCAAGTCCGCGGAAAGAAATGACGTTGGCTAGGTCGCTATTTCGTGACGTTGGAGGCCGGCGGCGCCGTTCCCGACAGCGGGCTGAGAGCAGATGACAAAAGATCAAAGGGCTGATACGGGAGGGAACGCTTCGGAAAGGAGGAGGCCCCCAGTTCACCACTGGGCACCTGGGCAGGGACCTGGCATGTGTGAGCCGCTCTAGAAAACCCTGACTACGTGGCCACCATAGCGTAATGGCCACGCGACGTTGGAGCGGGAGAATTGGCAGCCGAACCATCGGCATCTCCCTGTGGATGTGCAGCGTGTTGCGGGCTCTCCCAGAGCACTGCGTGCGTGCCCTCAGCGAGAGAGGTATTTTCGGAGATGGCGTGTGTCGGGGACATGCAGGCGGAAGAAATATGTGCAGACGTGTCGAGTCTCGTGTGCTGGTAGAGGGAATTACTCATCCCGCTTCCTCCTCCCCCGCTGCCTCCCCGTGCTGGGGCTGCACCGGTCCCTGCTCTCCCGGCACCCTGGAGCCGGACACGCCGCTGCTTGGTCCCTCCCCGGCACGGTGCCATCCCTCACCCCCTGCCCCCAGCTGCTCTCCCCCCTGGCAGATGGCATTTTAGGTGTTGGCGTTTAGGTAGATGGAGATGTCTGGTCTCCTGGGATGCTGCTGGCATAGGTTTGGGGTGATCGAGGCTCTGAAGGGGGATCAACGCACACATACGTGTGCGTTGATCCCCCTTCAGAGCCTCGGTCACCCCAAACCCACGCATGGTCTGTGCGTATGTGCAACATGCTTGCAGATACAGGAGCAGCCCGTGTGCCTCAGCGGAGTAACTTTTCGTTACGCCACTTGTTAGTGGTGGTTTTAGTTTGTTTTTTAGTTACACCACCAAACGTGAGATAAGATGCCAGCACTGTTCTGTGGCTGCAAATGGCAGGAGACATCTTTCTTCTGTGTAAGCACAAACAAGGGCTGTGGTTCCTTGGTTTAGGTATGCAATACCTTCGTTAGCACCTAGATGTAGGGATCCGCTCGCCAAGTGCACCTGAAAAGGCGCTGGTGACTGTCCACGGTGTTTCCGTAGACCAAAAACCCCTGGGAAGAGGCTGCTTGGTTGAGCTCCTAAATAGGGCTTTACATCTGAGTCCCCGAATTTGAAACCGAAGCTCATTTTCGCCTGTGCACGCTGCTCCTGAGGGCTGGCACATCCATCCAGAAGAGCCTAACGCCGTGTTTACCTCAGCCGATACTTAACACCATTTTGTCCTTTGCTTTCACAGCCCCCGGTACCCAGCCAGACCTCCTCCTACTCTTGCATGCTGCCCACCAGTCCATCGGTGAATGGACGGAGCTATGATACATACACCCCTCCTCACATGCAGACACACATGAACAGCCAGCCGATGGGCACCTCTGGCACCACTTCCACAGGTGAGTGGCCCCGCGCTCCCCCCCGCCTTTCTGCCAGCGCCGCTTCCTTGCTCCGTCTATCCGTTTTTTCACACGTATTGGCTGGGAGAAGTCTCTCCCCATCACTGGGAGAGGTGTCTCTGTCGAGTTCAGTAGCTGCCGAACCGGGCAGGAGATGAAAATGTATAACTTTGCGGGCTAGAGCAGAAAGTCTGATTTTGAAGCTGCCGCTGGAGGGGCAGATGAAAGACGGCTGATTAACAGAGGTGGCGTTTCAATAGCGGTACGGCGGAAAGCTCTTCAGTGAGGCCCCCATCCCGCAAAACCTTCCCTGTATAATTAAATTGTAAAGCGGCATTTATTTCACCGTTAAATTTCAGCGGAGATACTCACACCCGTGAAGTTAAGTGTACGTGAAAGCATTTGCAGGACTGGGTGTGTTTTTACCGTGTCTGTATCAGAGGCCATTTTTTGCTAAAGATCTGAAGTTATTGAAAAGGCAGGAAACCTGTAGAAATATTAACCTATGCGTAAGAAGGCAAAACAGGGTCAGAAATGGTAGAGTGTCAGTATAACCAGGAGCAAGCCAGATGCATTTTAAAATAATAGAAATGTTCAGTGTATTTTGGGTTGAATTCCCAACTGATACAAATGAGCTGAGGCTCTGGCATTTATCTCAAAGCATGACAGTTTATTTATAACAACAAATCAGTGAGATGTGCGCAGGTTTTTAAAATATACGTTCCCCCCCTCCCCCCTCCAACCGATTCTGCAGGCTGGTGGAGGTTGAGATTTAATACTTATCACAACACAAGCACAAATCTGTGAAACTGTAAAGCAAAACCTGTGCTATGTATAGAAAAACTAAAATATCCATTTTCGCCCTCAATTTTCAGGTCTCATTTCCCCTGGAGTGTCAGTTCCAGTTCAAGTTCCTGGCAGTGAACCTGATATGTCTCAATACTGGCCAAGATTACAGTAAAACATGTGTTAATTCCGTAAATGACTATATGGACAACAGTTGGATGTTCAGCAGTATTTTATAAAGGAAGAATGGCTCTCAGAGTACTTCTGTACTGCAACTGTGCCCTATGCTGTAACACATGGAAAAGACTTTCACATGGACCTTTGTACACTGAAGGCATTATATCAGTTGGAACAAATCTTCATTTTGGTATCCAAACTTTTATTCATTTTGGTGTATTATTTGTAAATGGGCATTTGTATGTTATAATGAAAAAAAAAAAAAAGAACAATGTAGACTGGATGGATGTTTGNAAAAAGAAAAGGAAAAAAAAAAAGAAGCCATGATCAACAAGCTTTGCCACGAATTTAAGAGTTTTATCAAGATATATCGAATACTTCTACCAATCTGTTCATAGATTATGGATTGATGTTCCAAGTTTGTATCATTCCATTGCATATAATTAAACCTGGAACAATACGCACTAGATTTATGTAAGAAAAATATCTGTTGGTATTTCCAAAGGTTGTTAACGGCTGAAGCTATGTGCAAACAGGGGTTAAGAGAGAACTTCGATGAAGAAAAGAATTTGATAGATAAAAGGTAGATTGTGTCTTCGATATAATCCAATTTGTTTTATGTCGAAATGTAAGTATTTGTCTTCCCTAGAAATCTCCCAGAATGATTTCTATAATAAAGTTAATTTCATTTATATTTGACAAGAATATTCTATAGATGTTTTATACACATTTTCATGCATCATACGTTTCTTTTTGGTCGGCAAGAGTTAATTGTTCTTAGATATAGTTGTACTACTGTTCACAGTCCAATCATTTTTGTGCATCTAGAATTCATTCCTAATCAATTAAAAGTGCTTGCAAGAGTTTTAAACTTAAGTGTTTTGAAGTTGTTCACAACTACATATCAAAATTAACCATTGTTGATTGTAAAAACCATGCCAAAGCCTTTGTATTTCCTTTATTATACTATTTTCTTTTTAACCTTATAGTGTGGTGTTGCAAATTTTGTTACTGTGTTAGGTTAATCTCATTAAGTTTTATTTTGAATTTATTTTCCGTTTGCAATAAGGAGGGATTCTCAAGAAACGTTTTTATAGACTTTCAGCACTTCTACCAGCCTGTAATTTGGGCTAACAAAAAGAAGATAGGTTCACGTATCTAATTGCAGCTGAGAGCAGGAGGAGGCTGTTTATTTAGCTCGGGTTTCTGGGGATGCTCTAAATGAACTCCAGAATCCAGCAGAATTTCCAGCGGGGAGTTTGCATCGTGCCAGTCAGTGGCAGAGACGCGATGCACGCCTGTGTCTATCTCTTGTAATTATATGTAAAGTACGTATAGACACGTATACACACAAATATACATTCCCGGCTTCTAAAAATCGTTTTTGTTCAGGATGCTTAAAAAGGAAAAAAAAACCCCAAACAGCTGTGTTTTTAACAGGCTCTTTGGGAGAGTGAATACCATCCCTTTATATTGCCACACAGCACAATCTTAGTGTAATTTTCCATTGAACTTGTAACCTGGTTAATACCTCAATGCGCTTTGTGTGAGGGTTGTTAGTGTGGGCGTGGGTGGAGAGCTGCATGTCAAGGAATAATGAGAGAAGACAAATCAACAGGCAACAACAATGTGAGCTGGGACTGGCTAGTGAAAGCTAAAGGCCTTTAGTCACTGGCAGGGAAATCTAAACATTCCTATATCTATGAAGCTGGCTCATTGTGGCGCGGTTGTTACTTGCGATGCTGTGCTGAAAAAGGGATCTCATGATTAAAAAGCCAAGGCGCGGGGAGTTTTGAGTCAATGCACAGGCATCACAAGCAGCCTTTGTAAAGCAAAGATACTATCTAGGCTGGTTATGTTTTCCTTTCGGCGCGTTTGTCGCTGCAGATAACGCTGCACTGCAAACTTGGAGCAGCAGAGTTGTGGCGCTGAGGTAGTGGCGACGCTGCAGACGAGATTAAACGCACGTAAACTCCCAATCCTTTAGGGACAAAGAGCAGCTTCGCTCAAAGCACGGTATGATAGTTAATAAAATCAAGAGCCCAAAGCAAGCAAAAATGTGCAAAACACATTAGATTGAAATCTTTCTTTTTAATTGATACTGGTCAGTTGTAAGTATATTTGTTATACCAGCATTAAGTAGTTTTAATTACCCGGAAGACATCCGTTGGCAAGTATTAATGAAACATGATTTTTTTTTTTTTAAATTACATATATTTTTAACAGAAATGCACATGCACATTACATATTTATAAGATAGGTGTAGATCGCATTAAACACCATGATAGGCAGGTCCCTTCTCGCACAGCTAAATCGACTCTGGGAACAATTAATTACAGGTACAAACCCAGCATTTATATAGCCACTTAGCATGTTTATACCTCCTAATGTAGTTTTTGTTATCTAAATGCCAACTTCTGCTCAACCAGGAATGGGAATGAGCTTCCCATCCCTTCCTCCCCCGAGAGCTTTTGTGCCAGGGTGGCTGTTCCCGCAGGTGCGATACGATGTGCAGGCAGCGGCAGCTCCCCGTGGCCCTTCCCTGTCCTCCCCAGGTTTTCCCGGCCTCGCAGCTCCACCGCCCACGGTCCAGCCACTGGTGGCCTCCATCGAGCCACGGGCAGCCCCTTCCAAAGCCTTCTTCATGGCCGGCTGTGCTGCGGGGCCGCAGCCTTTCCCAGCCCCACGCCTCTGCAGGCGCAGCAAGGCGATAAAGCGGTTGCGTGCGCGGACGAACCTCCAGCTTATTTCGGTGACAGGGCGGCCAGCCGCGGCAGAGAGGAGACGTTTCTGGCTCACTGGCTCGTTATTGTGCCCCGTGGAAGGAGGTCGGTGGGGAAAAAAATCCCCGGCTGGCTGCACAGCGGGAAGAAGCGAGGGCATTTGGTCCCCAGAGCGTTGGTTGCCTTGAAGAGCTGTTGCCGTGCGTGCCGGGGGCTCTGCGGGTTACGGGCAGCCTCGCCCTGCTTGTCGCGTCCACGTCCTTTTCCCCAAGGGTGGGTTGGGGTGCGGGGCCGAGCGTGGAGGGGCTCCCACGCCTGAGCAGCGGTGCCAGCTCCCGGTGGCTCGCTGGGGGCCAGGCGAGGCCCCGGAGCCCAACCGGCCTCCGAACGCCGCTGCCATCGGGGCAGAGGGTTCCGTGCGGCTGCGTGGGGATGTGCTGCCACGTCAGGCACTGCTACCAGCCGCACCAGAGGGGAATGAACATCTTCAGCATGCTCTGAATGGCTTCTCATACCCATTTTCATCCCCTTTCCTCTTCTAGAGCTGTATAACTTAGGAAGACTGAAATCTGCTATAACATATTGCTCAGTGTAACAGAGCAATTTCCAAGGGTCTCCTCTTTTCACCACTGAAATTAGTGGGAGTTTTGCTATTGATTTCAACAGGAATGAAACATTTCTGTGCACTTGGTTAAAATGTATTTCATAATAACACCTTATACTTTATTTATAAGCCCCTCCTAAGGCATTTCACAAATTATAGTCACACAAGAATTGATGTGTGAGCGCTGTCTTAATAACACTGTATTTTGTATTTCAAATATCGTGTTCTAGATACAATATTTACATTTACAAGTGAAAAGGCTGCTAACCTAACGGTTATTGTTCGGAGCAGGCAGATGATGAGCCATACATGCTGATGGCGAAGCAGACATGCATGCGGTGACATACGTGTTGGAATTGCCTCGCCCCGTGCAGATACCAGTTTTAATTGTTTTTAAAAGGTAAGCGGGAGTCAGCATGTGCCCTGCTCCAGCAGGCAGAAAGTGCTGCTTTCTCACCCAGGCTGCAACACAGAAAGGGGATTTTGCCACTTCTTTTTAGCCTGTTTTTTATTTATAAAGTGAGCAAAATACCCCCGTAGGCTGCTTTACTTTAGGCAGCCTAACATGGGATTTATCTTTTGGGGGCAAGATTACAGTTGCAAAGAACAACCTGGGACTGATAACACACACCGCCTCCCCCGGGCCTTCCAGCCATCGGTAGTCCTGTTTCATTCACTTTCCATGGTCAAAGGTGTCTGGCTTTTTTTTTTTTTTTTTTAATTGATTTTTCTGGTGTTACTGACTAAAATATATTGTCTCATTTTCTTTGGGTAAATGTGCAGGTTTGGAGTTAAGCTATGGTTTAAATTTGTAGGTTTAATTTTAAAAACACCACTAGAAAAACTGAAAATGTAGCNCTCCCCCCCCCGCCATTTATTTCCATTTGCTCCTGTCCTCAGCTTCAGCAGTTGAGCATTGCTCCACATGCAGCTGATAAGGCTCTTCTGCTCTGGGAATGGTGTAGCATCTTCTTTTAAACCGACTCTTCTTTGACAACACACCTGCTCGCTTAATGAGCTCCCGCAGCCCTGTTTCTAACCAAAAGTGTGATTGGCACCTACAAATACCCAAATACAACCCCCCCTCCCCATTAGAAATAGGCATATGAATTCCAGATGTGAGAGGAGAGTCTGCGATGGCTGTTCGGTCTTGTTCAGGCAGTGAGTATTTGCGGGTCTTGTTGCGGGAGCGTGTCTCCGGCTGAAGTGTGCAGGGACCCCTGAAGCCCCTGCTCTGCACGGCGTGGTAGGGGCAGAAGAAATGTTCCTCCTCTTTGGGTGGAAAATGAAGCATGGAATATAGCTCCCTTTGGATTACTGCTGGAGGACGATGTTAGGCAAGTCTCTCACATACGTTATCTGTTTAGTAGTTCTTAGAGAAAATAGTAGAGGATGGAGCAATCCACATGAGACACGTGGTAGTAAAGATAGTACAGTTTGGATAGGAGCCAGGTTGGGAAGATCCTCCCTTTAGAACATATTTTAAATTAATTCCTCCCCTAATATTCTCTTAGATGTAAAGAAAGAAAAAACCAAAGTATCAGCAGACAGCTCCTTAGGGTAGCTCACTTAGCATAGTTTACTATCCTAAGATAGTTTTCACTAACAGTCGTGTGGAAGATGAAGGTATTTTGCATAGGGGCTGCAGAAATGAAACCTCAAAGGGATGAAGCCATTTGATTGGGCATTTAACACGTACAGCTGACGTGTGTGACAGATTTTCATGAAACCTCCAGCCGCCAGAATCCCTGCTGTTCCTTTTCAAGATGGCCCTTTAGAGAAAAGTCCCCATGAAACCTGCTTTCCCTTAAGTTTCATTGAGAACCTCCGATGACCATGTTTTAACACACTGCGAATTTCAGGGCCTTCCGCACGGTTCCCTTCCTCCCCCTAGGTAATATCCCTGATGAGACGATCGTGATTTTGAAGGGGGTGAAGGTGAAAAGGCATGTCTGAAGCCGGTGGGCTGTGCGCTGGAGCTCCTCTGTCGCCACAGAGGACCACGGTACTGTTTTTGCAGGGCCAGCAGGGGTCTGTGGTTTCTCAGGCGCTGGAGCCTGACCTTCTAAGTCGAATTGCAGCTGGGTCAGATGGTGAGCAGAGGTTTTGTGAGTGACCCAGGAGGATCCTTCTTACCTTCAGGTGCCTGACAGGAGCTGTAAGGTGCATGAAATCCTCCAGCAGAGGTTGCAATTGCCTCCAGGCACCTGACAGACCTCACGTACGCTCCAGCAGCTAAAATCAGTGAGGGTTGCGAATTGCAGTTCTTCCTCTCCCGGGACATACGAGCTTTTCCAGCTGCACCAGAGGAGTTTGTAGATTCACAGATAACCTCCTTCAGGTCAGGCCTACACTGATGGATTTTGAGAAGTTTATGAACAGTTATTCCACAGAAATTACATATAGGGCAACAGAAGGACCGATTTACCTGGAACTGCATACAGCAGACAAACACCTTCTGGTTGTTACAAAAAATACGTTAAGTTATCACAAGCGAAGTAAATTTATATTTCTCCCTGTAACAGTTTATGTTTTACCCTTTACGTTTCTCTCTGCAAAGTTGGATTCATATTCAGAGTCTGTAGTCTGCAGCTTTGTGGTTCAAATACTGTAGGGGAGGGCTTATTTATTTTTAAAACTCCCTCTGTCAGACTGGATTAAACACAAATCCCATCATTTAAATTTTATATTTTTTTTTGCTTTTAAAGAAGCAAGTTGTCCACTTTGATTTCTCTGAATTTAAGTCAACACCGTTACTTTGCAAAATATGCATTCAAACTCTTTGATTCTTACTTAAAACTAAGCTTCTGTTGGGTCTGATGATTTTCTGAGTTATGACTCAGTTGCTCTGCGTGGACTGTTGTTGATTCGTGCCTGTTCGGGCAAGGATGTATTTAAAACTTCACAGAGCCTTCTGTAGGCAAGAACTGCAAGACAACCCCCCTGTTCTGCTCCCTTGTGTGTGTTCTTTTACTGTGTCTATCTGCTGTACTCTCCATCAGGCATGAAGTACTTGTGCCTACCTACCATTCTGCTTGTGCTTCTGTCCTCTTTCCCAGAGTTCTGTTGTGATAAAGTTTTATTTGCTTGTCTGAAGCCGGCGTATTGATGGTGTATGTTTGAAGCTCCCTATCTGTGACCCTTTGCTAGTTGGGAAGAACCCCCCAGTTTTGAGGTGGTTCCTGGGCAGGCTCTGTCTCCCACACAGATGGACTTGCTACCACTCCACTCTCTCCAAGAGTGTACTGTCAAACTCCTTCTCACTCAAGTAATTTTCCAAAATTGCTGAGCTAACCTGGATGTAGTCTGGGAAGCACCATAGATGGAAATTTCACCATGCTGGAGAATTCTTCCACACGCTTTCCTCCGCCTGTCACTCTCTATCAGGTCTTGACTGAGTTCAGCTTTATTCATTAGTTTAGCTTTTCCAAGTGCACGGCCACGCTGGTGGCAGGAGTTTCGTTATACACGATGGATAGCAGATGTACATCTGTTGCCCGACCAGTCCATCCGCTGGATCCATGTAGATGCTGAATGTGCCCCGAGAGGAAATGGACCCATTAAAACTTCCCTGGTCAGGAATCGAGTGTTGGAGCTGCAGTTTCCAGCTATGGCTGTTAGCTGAAGACGATGGGGCCAGAAATGGCATCAATTCCGGCTAAAACAATCCCTGTCCTATTGATTTAAAATAGGTCAGGAAGGCAAATTTGTTTTGCAACGGTGCAAGTCCCAGGCCAAGAATGACGCCCGACGCAAAACAGTCCTGATCTATGAGTAGTAGCTCCAAAATACTTGGATAATGTAAATAAATACTGTGAACTGCAGGAAAGTCTCACCCAAGCAACATATTTTAAACAAGTTTACAGCTTTTTCTCCACGGAATATGCTTTCCCAAAACACTGGCACTGAAAACTGCTTGATTTCATATCTAAGCCCAAACCAGACCTCATTTCTGTTCTGTGTGTCTAGCCCCATGAAATTTCAGCCAGAGCTTTCTTTAATGTGTTTGCTCCAACCTGACTCCAAAAAAAGTGGCTGAAGGAGCACTCAAATTTGCCTTTTTTTCAAGACTTTTTAAGAGAATGCCTCTGACGCTGTAAGAGCTGGGAGCATTCTGAGGGCATGAACGCTCAAATTCAAACTCTGCCAGCAGAGAGTGAAGACTTTTTTTTTGATTCTTGCCACATTTTGGATTCAACATTTACCTTCAATGGCAGAAGACATTAAAATGCATTTTTAATAGCAGAATATGCAGCTAGAAGTTCTCTAGATCTGCTAACATTTTAAAAAAGATCCGCTGGACCTAATCCTACCAGTTTGCTCCTGGTCTAAACCATCACTGACTTCTCTGGAACGTTTTTTAGATTAAGTTCTACAGCACCAGAAAATCCATGTGCAAAAAAAAATACAGAAAGCACAAAAAAGTCTTTGTTTTGATGTGACCAGGTCTGTGAATTAGTTCAAAGTGCCTAATAACTTTCAAATTTGTTTAAAGGCAGAGTTTAAATAAGCAGCCAAGTTTTAGGCAGATGCTCGGGGATGCTCGATGCTTAGCACTCCTGAAAAATCTGTCTATCAATTCAGGTGCTGAAATACAGATGTAGGCATCCACTATATTAATGAACCATTTTTGGAAAAATAATGAGCCTAACATTTGCTTATATTAGACTAGAAAGTGAAAAAAAAAAACTGTGGTGGAATTTTTGCTTTCTGTTTTTTTTTTTTTTCCCTTTTTTTTTCTCCATTTGAGTTGTCTTTTTTTTTTTTTTCTTAAGATGAAGAGGATTCACTTTCCTTCTATTTCTACACAGGTACATTTATTATTGAATAAGCACCATCATGTGCTCAGTGTGATTAAAAAAAGAAATGTAGGCCTTGCACTCAGGTAGCTCACAAGAGAAAAGAAAACCCACAAGAGATATCATGGGGGATAGTACTTGCTTCCACCACCTCTTAAAGGCATAAAAGCATCTTCTTTCCTATTTCTGTTGTGCTCTGTAGTTATGGACGACATTTTCACAGGCAAAAGAAGAAGAACACTTCATTAAATTTCTAATATATGATCCTGGAGAAATACTGGTTTAATGTGTGTGTGTGTGTAATACTTGTAATATACGTACATTTTTAAAGGGATGTGTTACAACCTTGTGGTTTCAGAAAAACTTGATGAATAGCTCACTTTCCAATATTGGCGTACTAAAGGGTTTTTGTAAGTTAGACTTTTGCATTTTTCCAAAAGCTGTGTGTGGAACAACATCACTATTTTATATTAAATTTAAAGATGAAACCGGTGGCGTACTACCATGTGTATCAAATCTGAAGTAGCTGAATGCCCATTTTCAGATGCTTGTAGCTACTGTTACAGAAAATTGAATTCAGCTGCATCCTTGAAATTGCTTTTGAAATTTCTTTACAAACACAGAAAAAGACTTAATCTATCATAATATTCTTCTCATGTTCCAAATACTTATATGTTGAAAACCTCAACACAACAGAAATTATATAAAGAATTCTTATTTGACATATTAAAGACACAACGTTTTAAATTTCATTACCGCTTTCTCGACTGTGTGTCACAATTCTGTAAAGATCAGGTTCTCGTGCTGAATTGGGAATGTCTTCACTGGGACAAATCTATTGTTTCCCTGCTGAGTTTGGTGGTTTCAGTTTGTAGCCTGCTAAAAAGTAGGAAGTTCCGCTTAAAAAATCACAACAAACAAAAAAACCTCACACCGCAGTCTCTGGGGAAAAGAGCCCTCTGAGCACAAGTAAGGATCGCACAGGTTTTCCATCCAAACCAACAAAGGAGCTCTGAAGATGCAAAAAGAAGCTGGTGGCACGTTGCACCAGCCTGTCAAAAAAGGCTGCACCCATTCTTCGATTACCTGAGCTGCACCCCTTGGTTAAATATTTGTCTTCAAATCAAGAGAAGAAGGAACCGAAGGATGTTTTGTACACATGTGCTTGACAGTCACAGAGAGGCTATGGGGAAAAGCCATGGAAAATCACCATGTAAACACCTCTCCGGCTTTCCAAGTCAAAATCGATTTTTGTGCAATAAATGAAATCTACATTACATCTACACTGTATCTACATACTATCAGGTAGCACGTACATTGCATTATTTCACTTACCACTTTACTGGATAAGCCAAGTCATTGTCATATGTTGTTGTAACTGATACGATATTTTGGAAGAAAAGAAGAGAAATTTTGGTCCATGTTTTTGCCTTAGGTAAACAACACTGTACATCTGTATACTCTGACACTTATTTTACAAAGCATGTTTAGTGACTCAGAAAAAATATTAATCCAGATTTGCAGGAGGAGTTCCTTTTATTATTCAAAATATTTGTCAGCTTTAATATTAACCTACTGAAGTTTTGGAAATTGAAGTCTTATAAATGCACAGGACACATACACACACATGCAATACACACGCTACTTGCTAACAATTTTCAGTTAATACGTTAACGAGAAATTGACTATGACTTTCAAGATATTTTCTACCCTGTATGTTAAGTCAGTGACCTATTTAAGTATGTTGGCAGCAATTTATACATTTTGTGACTTTCTATTTCACAAAGAAATACTGTGTTTTGTGTTATTTACATTAAAAAGACATACTATGTAAAACTTCATCTTTGTTAAAAATCACTTTATCCTAAGTATTTAAATTATTTCATGCTTTCAAAAGGCACAATTAAGTATCTAATGAGAACTTCCATTCAATGTTACACATAATACAAAAAGAGAAAAATGTTTGAGACATCAATGATAATATTTTAAATATATTGGCATAGGAAAGTAGATGTCTTTTTGCTTTATTAAACTGACAGTTCAGTTCTGAAACTTTATTTTGAAAAGATTTAAAAAGGATTTGTGTCTTTAGAAATAAAAAATATAACAGGCATATCTAAAAAATATAGAAGAGAAAACCTGATTGTTACTACTAATGAAATAGCTGATGACAAAATAGTAGTCTTTTTGATTTTGATCACAAAAAATAAACTGGTAGTGACAGGATATGATGGATAGATTTGACATCCTGGCAAATCACTGTCATTGATTCAATTATTCTAATTCAGAATAAAAGCTGTATACAGTATGTGTTTATGCTACAGTGGAGTTTTTTAAGTGATTGACATTCATCATATTAGTTAGACAGTTTTAAAAGCTATGTCTTTGTTTTACACAGCGTTGTCAAGAAAAAAACAAAGTAGAACCTGAATTGCAGAAAAAAAAAAAAGCAAACCACTTAACCAACTCTTGGTTCCAAACCCATCAAAATAAGTTACCATTATTGCATCCTATTAACATGTTCTTTGAAGAGTCAATTTCACTCCAGCCATGTAATATACTATTATAAAGACTAGATTTTGAAACTGTAATGCAATCTTACAGCTGGATGGCTTGGAAGTTCTGCGGAGAAGAAGATATTACCTCTCAAAATGGAAGTCAGCCTCAGAAGAAAGAATGCAAACCGCTTTAATTCACAGGTCAGCTCTGCTTCACTGTTCTTTTGTTTGATGAGATATACACAGAGATACATACAGAATAGTCAGAAGTTCACAAATAGTGTATCTGAGGGTACAGAAGCCTGAATTACTTGTATATTCTGCCCTGCTTTAGACCAGCATGCTGTGATACCCTTCCCCGAGCTCAAACGCACTCTTCTGGTTTTCCAGCATTAATGTAGCTGTCGGTTTGAATTTCAATCTTGAATTATGTCTGTTGACATAATTTCATAGTGCTGACTTCAATTGTTTAGGATTACTGTTTTGAGCTACATAAGGAAATCAATTCTTTTCTCTATGGTTAGTAAATGCCATTCAAGTGCATTTTAATGCATGTAGTAAGCCATAAGGCAAAGTAATTATCTATAATATAGTCTGATTGAAAAAACAACCATTCTTAATTACTGGCATATTAGAATAAAAACTATCTTATTGATTTTAAATTTATTATTACATATTTAATAAACCAATGTAAATATTTCCTGAAATTTAAGAATGGTATTTCAATTACAAAAATCAATGCTTTTAAAACCATAACTGAGTAGTTTGCTTTTGGAATAACACCTGACAAGGAATTGCTTAGTTTCATTCCTTTATTTCAATAAACTGTCCAATGTAACTTATTATTCATATAAAATATGAAATGTAAGTATATAAAAATTCCATTGGGAAAAATATCCCTTTATTTTTACCAAAAAAACTCTCTAGAAATGAAAGGGTAATAGTAATTTTCATATTTTGAGGAAAGGAATAAAATACTCTCTGTTTCCAATCGAGCTGAACAATGGCAAGACCCAACACAACAGAAGCTTTAACAAAAAGCAAAATTCAAACAAGCCCAAAATTAGTACTAAGAAACCAGAACAAAAAAAAAAAAAGAAGAAGGCACCATATGATAACATGTATTTTTAAAGACTGCTGGGTCAAATCATTAAGAAAAATATTTATATAAGTCATTAACACTCATAATTAGAGTGTCATATAAATCTGAGTGAAACTGCTAAGTAGAAATCACTAGAAGTCCAGGTGCTTCTTGCCGATGGCCATAGCACCACATCCTGAGCTCAGCAGTTTGGCGGATTCTGCCAGATCCTGTTTGCTTGCGCGGCTCACTGTGTCTGACAAGTCTGGAGGCAAATGCAGTCGCTGTGGCAGGAGATTTTCAGGAGGGAGAGGGACGGGGAGAGAGAGAGAAAGCGAGAGAGGAAAAAACAGGGAGGGGGAAAAAAAAAAGAGTAATTGCAGTAGAATTTATTTTCCATAGCATATTTCAAAATGCAGTCTTTCTCCTGACTGATCAATGTTTACTCACACAAATCAAACACTTCCCAGACACTTTTAGGCTGACCTGGAAACAGTTTTCTATGTTTTCAATATACTGGATTCTGGAAATTGGAATACATTTTTCCTCACGAAAATTTTCTAAACAAACCCCAAATTTGCTCAAGGTATTTCATTGTATCTGTGGGCACTTTTCCTTTAAAAACAAATGTTTTGCCCGTATGTTAATCCCTACAACATTCCTTTGATTTCTATGGCATTACAGTAGTAATAGTATAGTTTTATTTCAAACACGCATACTTCGTGACAGAGTCTGAAAATAAATGACCGTCCAAAGATGGAGAGGGCTCACCCTGGTTGCAGCATTATTCTGCTAGGGTGTTTCTCCTTCATATTCTACTGTCATTTTTTAATAAAAACAAGCAGTGACAGTAGTTGCATTTGTGGAAGGCAACCACATATGCTAATCAAACCTTGCCATCCCTTGTGACTTGTAGGAACATTACATCCATTTTACAGATGAGGAAACTGAGACACAGGTTACACGGTTGTCCACAAACACACAGTCCTTGCATAATAAACCTTATTTTTAAATATGACAAAAATATTTCAACTCTCCCTCTGAGGATCTTATACACTGGAGATATATAAAAGACACGACATTACCATTTAGCTTGTGTAAAGTAAGGTGAAAATTAATGTAAGACTGAGACTTTACTTGGTTAATTACTGGCTCGCTTTTGGACACAGTGAGGTACTGAAAGCCGGTCAGATGAGACTGCTGAGCATCTTCTACCCAGTGCAATAATTCATGAAACTGGTACCACGAAAGGAGCATATTTCTTGAAAGATTTAGTAGGCAAAGGCTAAACTGTGTGGCTCTTCTTTTAAAATGCAGGCGCTTCTGAAGGGAACAGGATAACAGTAATGGCTGCAAAACTCTATTAGGCAGCTGTGTGGACGATCCTTTTTCTCTGCTTTTGCTACGTGTTTGCTTTTATCACAACACGTAAATACAGCTGCCTTTTATTCAATACTCATAGGATAAGAATTCAATTCAAAAGCATAAGAAATATCTGTATTTACAGCAAGCAGGCTAACTGTTCAATTCATTGCTGGCTTTGAGACTGTGCAATTAGGCGTAACTTGAGAGGTGCTCCAACGTGCTTCCTACCACCAGCCACTCCTGGTGGTGGGCAGCGCAGGGAGAAGAACGTGTGCTGGGTTGTTGTCTTCTCCAAGGGAAGGAAATGCATAAAGTAACACATGTGGATCAGGAAAGCCAGTGCCCAGGGTGAGACGACATACCTCAGGGTTGAAATAGGAGAAATGTGTGTATTTATCTGTAGCACTTTGCCTATGAAACACAATTTATGTATCAAAGCCCACACCCCGTATATGCCATTTAGTAACTATGCAGCTCTTACATGTCACTGTATTAAAATCAATTCTGTGGTACGGTATTCTTCACTTACAGTTCTTCCCTTATTCCTAAGAAGGTTAAGTATGGCTGCGGATGTGAACTGTGGTCCACGATGCCTCATTTCTTTATCACCACATTATAAACCAGGGCACGTGCCCACCTTGTTTGTCTGCTGAGGAAAACGTTTACTAGGAAAGAAACGATGTACAACCTGGATTGTATGATAAAGGCTGTAACCACTGGAAAACGAAGGATGAGGAAAAGCCGGGAAGTAAAGATCTTTCAGTCACATTTTCTGTCCAACAAAGTGTAGAGTACTCTGCTAGCAGGGTACAGGGTATCTATCTGGTGTGTGGGAGGTGGAGAGATAAGTGAACTAATCCAGCCTTCTCCCACTCACTGTTAGCATCATCTGGAGAGCGGGAGAGGCGGCTTCCTCTAGGGGAGATGTAGGACCGCTGTCTTCCTCCTGCCATTACTGACCTCTTTGCCAAGTCTGCCAAATGGATTCAGAGCAAGGTGATGAAGAGCAAACAGAATCGAGACCCAGAAAACTCATCTTATGCAGGAACTAACCAATATCACAGATAGGGAACAACCGTAAACCCTGCGACACTGGCCTGGACTTAGAAGTGTGGTCAAAAGGAAAAAAATCTTTGATATTTACACAGCCTCTTAGTCAAGGCTGTGTTTGTTCGCTAATGTATATCATACACAGAAAACAGAAGAATATAAATTAGCAAAGACTCAGATGGGAAGAGCAAAAATTAAAGATCCGCACATTGGATGGTGACACTGAATTTGGGTTGTACAGATGTATTTGTTATGATACAGTGTTTTATTAAACACACATATACTCTTCTTCCCCATCTTACCCAGTGAAGAGGATGCACACTGCTCATTTAGTGACTGGCTATTCAGTATTTTGTTTTCTTGTCACTGTTTACTCTGAACTTTTCTGATGTATTTATTGTACGCTATTCAAACCTTGTTCTGAAGAGAGAATGGCTTTTCAATAGCACGTGTCAGTATATAGCACTTGAATGCTTCACAAATACCAACTGTGTTATTTTCCCAATATTCTCGTGAGATAAGGCAGCAAAGTTACCTCCATTTTAGGGAAAGGGAATTGAGGCACATAAAAACACATGGCAAAAGGTATCTACTAATTTCAGAAACACAATCTGAGGCATTTAGGACTTGCTTTTCCACAATGTTTAGCATTGTACAGCATTTCACATGATCAATTGCTAACTTCATCTGCAGCTGTAAGTGCTTAGCATTTCTTCAAGAACCCCAAGTCAGGCACTCAGAAAGAGAGACACAAAATACGAGTACAGAAATAAAAAAGCTAGGCTGAAGAGACATGATCACACAGAAGCTTAGTGGTACAGGCAGAGACACATCATACCTTTCACGATATCCTTCAATCGTCTTAATTATGAGACCATCCCTCCTGCAATCCTTACCCTCTCTACAATCCCCATTTTCAAACATTACAACAAATTGCTGGTTCTCCAGGAAGCATATTTCACTGCGTGTGCCACATTCATCCTCGGATCAGACGTATTCTGAACAATAAATAACACTAGAGTCCTCTGAAAACAACTGAATATTATCCTGCCATTAAGATCTGAATCACAGCAAACACACACGCTACCTCTGAATAAAGCCCAAATAGGCATTTCAAAATATCATTCCTTACCTTTTCCGTACGCAGCTTAAAAATATAAACAGGGCCGCAAATACTAATCCTATTAAATATTTTAACACCGTTAAAAAAAAATTCTGAATTGTAAACCACAGACAAACTGAAAATTCATTGCATGGCATTATACAGACATCCACAGGTTAAATAACAGGCCTTTATTTTTGGCACCAATAGGGACATTGCGGTCACTTGAACTAAGGCAGTAAGTGGTAGCATGAATAGGCTGTGATCCTTTTTGAACACCAGCATTACAGAACCATCAGACATTTTCACAGATATTTGCTGACCACAGAGAAACAATCACATTTAAAGTCCCAGTTTAGGACAAAATGTTTTTTGGTGGACAGCCTTCTCTGCTATTTCTGAGGCTGTGACCTCCATCCCTTTCAATCTCTCTTTCTCTTATCACTCTGACAAGCATCAGGCCCAATCCCAGTCTTTGGTATCCAGGCCTCCCATCCTTCAACTGGTCTTCATGACAAGAACGTCCCTTCTCTGGCTATCTGCACTCCCCAGCCTCTGCCCCAGCCAGTCTCAGCTTTCTGCTTCCAAGCTCTTCATTCCTGCTCCTCCCAGTCCTGGGCTTCTCTTGCCCATGTCTGCCCATATTCCATACCCTCCCCCCTTTCCTAATGCCTAGGTCCAAATTCAGCACCAGGCCACCCTTCCTGCCTCAGCCCCTTGTCCTTCTCATCCCCCGTT
>VZSZ01000566.1:552142-562102 GCA_013398815.1 Ibidorhyncha struthersii | reverse complement strand
CCTTGTCCTTCTCATCCCCCGTTTTGTCTTCCTCCTCTTCCCACCTCTTGTTTTTGATCTGCCCTTCTTTCTCCCACTGGCACTGCTTTCCGTGCCCCCCTGCCCCTCTCCTCTGCCCCGGTGCCCCCTGCCCAGAGTGTGGCACAGGCACTGGCTCACCTCCCTGTCCCAAAAGCAGGTACATCCCTGGAAAAGGGTCAAGCTGAATACGCAGCACTGAGTCTGCCTGGGTCAAACAGGTGGATTTTCGCAGGACAGCAAGAATGCATCTCTGGCATAAATGTGAGACATAAAATTGTGTATTTTCATTTATTCTTTTCAATAATTGAAGGTTTTCACTAAAACATTCCAGTGCGGGGATAAACACAGAACTTCCTGTAGCCTACAGCAAGCTGTCAGGGCAACAATATTTTAAGGCAAAACAGTCACAGTCTGGCAAAAGTAAACATGCAAGTGAAAATAGGATCCTATAATTGCCCTTCTTGTGCTAATTTCTTAAAGCCTGTATCAAAGAAAGGTAAAGTTTGTCAGTGTAAAAACTAGGGAATGCTGGAGTAAACTTCCTTTGTGCAAAGTTAATTGTGTATCTGCATTATTATAGTGTGGTTAATTACATGGTCACACACTAGTTTCACCCATGCAGGCTGTCAGAAAGGTTTCATCTTAGGATCTGCAGAGTCAGACTCTAAGCTTCATTCACTCGATTAAGAAATACCTGGCTATGGAAGAAGGCTGTTACTGTACAAGGCATGGCTCAGGAAGGGGCACGATGACAGTGCCGGCGCTTCCCGCCTGCTCTGTTTTGGGCAGGTCCCGAAGGCTTTGCGGTGATAGGAACAATTACACTGAACCCAGCTAAGCACACAGCTTTAGGGCATGCATTACGAAAGGAAAACAGTTCAGACAAAACTTATTACATACTTTGCCTCTGCTCCTCCCTCTGCCTGAAGAAAACTTCTAATTACTTTATTTGTTCTCAATGGAGGGGCCAAAAAAAGTAGAAGCGGAAGATAAGAACATGTAAAACGAGAGGCCAGAAGGGACACCGAGCAATCAGTTAGTCCAGTCCCAGCACTGAGGACCAAATACAGCACTGATGGTTTTCTCACACTGGTCTGCCTTGTAAGACTGGGATGTAAAGATCCAAGTCATGGCTATTCTAGGAACTTCCAGTGGGCTGGTACATTTGCTTGGGGTGTAACTTATTTTTCTAAACCAACAAAATCCCTACTAGACAAAAATACTAGCAAGTGCTTTTGCCAGCGGAGCTTATTGCATCAAGGAGATTGCTTTAGAGGTTTATTATAATAAACAGACTTTCCAATGTAAGACTCTTTTTTTTCAGTATTAAGAGGATTGACCGTCAGTTTTCCTAACAACCTCTCCTGATGTTGATTACGCCTCAGTTACAGAATGCACAGGAACAGTACGCAGGCTTTAATAGCCTATAGAAGGGGTTGAAAATAAAGTAAAAATCATACGCCTGAACCTAAGTAACCAAGGACAGGTTAAAAAAAGAGATAATGTTAAAGAACTATTCAGCTATTCACTTAAGCCACACATATTCTTCTGAGGAATCTACTGGCAGTGCATTGTGGAGGCAACGAGTGAAATCCAGTATTACACCTACACGGTAAAAACAACAACCAGTTCGTAAAAGTACTTTTCAGATTTGAGGAAATGTGTCTCTGTACAGATTGTTTTTACACTGGCTAAAATACTCAGAAATAATTGGGGGCGAGACACTCAAGTTACAGCAAAATTTCACAAAATTAATTGAGGGCTACTAAAATCACATATTCTGAAAAATGCTTTAAGCAACAAAAAGTATAAAAATGCTTAGCAGCAATATGATAAGCAGATACACATCTACTGGCAAAAATCTAAGCCCAAAGTGATTCTTCTTCATATTACTCCAAAATCATTATGATATTCTGGTAGCTATTATAAGTGTAATACTGTACCAAACAAATACATAATAACATGAGCGATGCAAAATCATTGAATCTCATAAAAAAAAGAGGTGGCAGTTTGTTCTTTATTTGATATGTATTAAAGTAATTCCGTTGAAGTTAACCTTGTGACTCTCCTAACAGTTACAGGAAGCTTTAACAACTGAGCCCAAACTTCCCAAAATTAAAGAAAAATCTTTACAATTCCATTTATTTGAATCTTTGACCAAAATAATCGCTTATTAGTCTGCTATGGCTGCAGCCCTGCCTTGGGGCAGGGAGATGGGTTAATGACCTTTCTAGATCCCTTCTAGTTCCATTTGCTACAACTCCATGAAGACTGAAGTCACCAAAGCCGAAGGGATTTGGTTTAGGGGGAAGAGGGGGGTGGGTATAAGAATTTTAGGAATGCTGGGAAAAAGAAAGATGCCGACTCCTAGATGGGGAGCTTTATATCTTACTTATTCCTCTTTGAAGCAGGACTCTTGCCATTCCACAAAGCCCACACAAGAGAGAACAGGAACAGTCTGGTATAGAGGCTGAGTTCCTGCTACTGTTTGCTCTTCTGCTTTTGATGCCCATAAGGCACCCTTTGTATTATGTTTTCCCTTTTACGTCTTTGTATTACCTCATTTATAACTGCTAGTAATTATTTCTTTTAACACAGTACCTAGGAAAAGACTTTTCATCATTTTTGTAGGTATCACGAAAAAGGTGGGTTTTAAGGAGAAACCTGCAGGAGGTTAGTAATGTAACTTTATAAAACCTCCTCTTAGAGTGAAGAACCCCATTTCTTGCTTGAAAATTATCTAACTGACAAGTGGTTGTCACCATTACCTGGAAATAGATTTCTTGATAATGAATAAGATCTCACAGGCAGGCTGGAGCAAGGACGTGGAGGCCTTTGGAAATGAAACCAAGGGATTTACATCTCAAGGAAAGAGGGAGCCAGCGGATGGATGCCAAATTACTCCACAGCCACTGAGCTGTCTCTTTATCTTTGCAGTGAAGATGACTGTCCCGTACAGGAGGCTTTAGCTGCCCGTGCTCACAGCCAGCTGTGATGCAGTGCAGCTGTGCACCCCCAAACTGGGCTGCTGTGCCAGAAAGACCTCTGCAAGAAGGAGCTGACAAAGCTCTGCCAGGTGCTCCCCACCTTGCTGGGGAGCTGCGCTCTGCTCGGGCTCCGGCCATTTTCCTGTGCCACCGCTCTGCCAGGGCCAACCGTGGAGCTTGCTGCTCCGGGTATGATCCTCACCTGCTGCCCTGACTTCTCAGCTTGAGAGTGGACTTGTCTCATAACTATGGATTTGTCTGGCAGTCACCAGGACTGGTGGTTGACCCTGGTTACCTTCACTGAACCTGCTCTCCTCTTCTTATCTGGGCAGTGGGGGAAGGATTTAATAGTGGTGGCTGAGCCCGTCAGGGACATTGGGTATACCTTCAATGCAACGCCAACACGTGGTCCTGATTCTCTGCGGGGCCCTGAGCCACAGCTTCAAGGCCATTGCAGTATGTCTGTCTACATAGCGAAAGAGGTCGCAAATGAACAGGGTTACTTGATGTCCACACAAGTTGCATCTCGCATTTCTAACTGAGGTAGCTGCCAAATGGTTACAAACTCCTTAAGAGAGACACATTTCAGGAGCATCTTAGTCTTGTCAGTCAATGATTTTACTGCTTTCTTAACAGGTCAACATCAACTAACCAGTAACTAACTGGTCTTCTTGGCAGAAACAAATTACTACCTTTGGGCTTAATATAAACACAAAGATGTGCAGGTATGAAACTAAGTTTCTTCTAGAGAGAAGAGTTTGTTCAAACATTTGACATGGAGGTGACTATAAGTTCTGGCCTCTTTCCTTGCCAAGTTTGCCAATTGAGAGACACTAGATATGTGTATTACGAGGAAATGATTTATATTTTATATGACGCGTAGTCTACTGAAGTGACATATCACTTACATTGACATAACTTTGTAACAACTCACATGTAAACCTGACAATACCACTATGAAAAGATATAACATTCTTATTAATGCCACAAAAATCTAAAAATACTTCTGAGTGAATGCAAGCTCACCTCTCAATGGTGAAACAGTAAGCCCTTTACCACTGAAGACATTGTAAGCTCTCACAGCAAGGACTAGAAAAGTCATGCCAGCCAGCATAGAACCTTGTTAGGCAGAAGTCATATGATAGTCCTGAAATTTGGTTATGACTATTGTCTCACAATCTATGTCTATCTTGTGGAAAGAATGGTGCCAAACTGTTCTCCCATAACTCCATTTAGGTCCTAGGCGAACTAGTTTTAAACCCATTTACTATGAATCTCTTACATTCCTGTTCACATCACAGTTTTCTCAGTATTTTAACAAATTCAGGAGACAAGTTGGTAACTACTTTTCTGTGTAATGGACACGAACTCAGTTTCTTCTTGTTCTGCTATACTGACAGATTCTACATTACCATTTTTAAATCACAGCAATGGATACATTTTCTGAACTGATTATAAAGACAAAAGACTTGACTTTTAAAAAGAACATTCTAAAATTTTCTACTTTTCAGGTAACTGTGATTGACTTAAAACTAATCACAACTATATCAACCCATGTTAAAATAAGCACATCTACCATATGCATTTCCTAGTTCTTTTTTTTAAGTTGAAGCATAATCTGAGCCGTCAAAATTAATTATTGTTAACATCAGGTGTTGAGAGAAGCCTTCCACTAAGAATAGCTGATAAATATACTTCTACCTACATATCCCTGTCTGTCTGCTAAAGGACACATTGCTAATATGGAAATAATTTTATATATATAGCTAATGCTCCTTAAAATACTTGAACACAATTATAAAACTCTTATTTTCCATCACTTACAGACTGTAAAATAAGACTAGGATAATTCTCACTTTCACCTCTTTGCAGGACAGTGATGTTTTGCTGTGGGTTCCCAACACTACAAAGAGATTATTAAAACAGTGACTTTAAGGACACCTGGCAAAATTAAGAACCATTAATAAACCCACTTCCTCTTGTGACACATTTTGTAAAAGCTGTTTTACGTTTCAGAATGCTGAATCTTAATATGTGCCTCTTCAGCGCAGCTTTCCAGCGTATCTGCTTTACAGAAGTGATATGATATTATCCAGGAGAATTCAATTCAAACTGTGCTGATTCGTGGGGATATGCTGCATGGTACCGTTTCCGTTCTCTGACCAGAAAACTATGTAAAGTACTTAAAATCTGAATTCCTGAGACTGAATTTAAAACTCAGTTTACTTAAACACTGGCTGCTGCAAAATGAAAATCTTTCAGAGATCATTTGTACCAATGGAATTCTATCCTGTACATGTTTGTGTAAAAGGAATCCCTAGGGGATTTCAGATGGCTGAAGAAGTTCCAGTAACACTTGAGTAGAGACAGGTGGGTTTTTGTATGTGTAGCGTTAGTTGCTACTTTTTAGCCACAGGAAAGGAAACAACAGACAATGGTCTGAACAAACTCTTTCATTCCAAAGAAAAACTCCAAGATGTGTTAAAGATGATTTGCTACATGTGAAGGCACACAATGGAAAGATAAAAATATCAGGAAGATTTATCTTCTCTGATGCTTGAGAATGCCGATGTGTGGCACCATGGAGTGCTCTTAAATCACACGTGCAAGTAACAGACCCACTTCAAATTATAACTGGAGACTCTGCATAATGAAGCAGCTCCCCATGTTATAAAGGGGGCTGGATTAATTAGTGACGGTTAGAGACTATCCACAGACTACAGCTATTCAACTACTTGTCTGATCCAAAATTCAGAGAAATACATGGTAATCTTACAACCAGAACTATACTAAATTTTACACAGCATACTACTGTAATACTCACTGATCCAGCTCTTATCAAGCACTATTGAAAGACTGTCTCTGTCCTGAAGAGTTTACAGTCTGAATACACAAAGTGGGTAAAAAGGAAGACGTGAAAGATAAAATATCCAGGAAGAATGAAAAATGTCATGATGTATAAATACTGTATTAATGCCATTAATGCCAAAGCTTTTTTTCCTTCTAACTGAAAAAAATGTTCTATGATAAAGAGCACCCTGCACAGAAAGGCAAGTGGAAGAGACCAGGGAAGAAATTAAGTGACAAAGAGCTGAAGAAAAGATGGAGTGAAGAAAGGGAAAGGTAGGAGGCAGGAGGAGATACATTATCTAGCCGTGTTATAGTTGAGATTGGAATATGTTGTCTAAAAGCTGAAGGGAAATTCTGTTCTAAATTCAAACAGTAGTTCACGAGTCTGATGGTATGATCTATGTCCAAAGCAAGCAGACTAACATTTCTCTTGTAGATCTGTTCTTTTTGCTGAATTTCTCCTCCCTGGGCTTACGTAAGAGGAGTGTGGGACCCGTGATTCAAGTCTGAGTAATTCCAGTGCTCTCAGGATAGTCTGGATGGATGCTATGTTAATGTCATGTTCTCTTCCCTGACAGATTCATTCAACCTTAATGCAGCTGTCTACAAGTCAGCCATTCAGTCTAACCTGACTATATTATATACTCAGGATGAGATGAATCATCCTTGCAAGTGCTTGCCCATCTCTGCTGATTATTCAGGAAACCTGGATGACTGGCTTGAACTAAATTCTTAACTTGGAGTGTAAAAGGTCAAGGAGAGGAATTCAGTCCTGCAACTATATGAAGCTTCTCATTGAGTCAGTGCCTCCACTATATCTCCTCTTTCTTTGAATGACATTGCAACATGCCTCAAAGTACGGATTTTTTATCAAACCACAGATGGCTTACTGGAAAGGTTCCAGAGTTGCTGGCGATGCCTGCGCTGCTCTACAACAACTTGGGTGTCTCTACTGGGAAGCCTGAGAAGTGTTCAAGACACTGTGTGTACAAACAAAAGCTATGTAAGTGAGGAGGAGGGCGAAATAGCAGAGACAGAAGCATCTGTTCTAGGAGGTCCAACATATTGCAATGTTACTGTCACCCTCTAAAATTTCAGCTAATATGGAAAATTAACCAAATATTTGAGTTCGCATCCAAAGCTATCTGTTAGAGTTCACTATCAAGCTTCTGCCTTAGTTTAAATATTTTGATAAATTTCAGAAAACTCATTAATACACCCATTTAAAAATCAACATTTAATCTCGGGGTGTGCAACAACACACATAACTGATAAAATTTATTCTGCCTCTTGATAAAATTGTCCAGATAGATTTCAGCCCTTCACAGAAAGGTTATGCTCCGAGACAGGTAACTCACACTGGCAAGTCTCCATTACAAGTGCATTTCAATGCCTGATTTGCCAACTCAAAAAAGAGAGACAGCAGAAATGCAAACAGACCTCTGAACAGTTCTGCCAGCTATTGCTAAAATACACATTGCCTACAAGCTTCCATTGATTTCAAGTATCTAGTCTCTATAGATCCTATGAAATTTAAGAGTTTAATGAAGTGCTTTCTGAAGAAGAACAGGAGAAAACAGTAAGAATCTGAGAATCTGGACAAGCCCAGCTGTGGGCTGCCCCACTGCTGCCTCGGCGTTTTTTTTTAGATTTTGTATACGTTGACAATGCTGATTTCCTCCTATACATCAGTTGCAGACGTTGTGTGTACAAACACAAACGCAATATGTAAGGATACATGCAAATGCACACATTACTTATGACTGCACACGGGTTACCGATAATGGCCAACGTGTCCACCTACAGGAACTCGCCAAGGCACGCAGCGCTGCTCTAGAAAGCACCGAGACCCCGGGAGCGGTATTGTTTTACATTCGCCTACACAACGCAAACCACCCATACAATATGTCCCTGAATGCCTCTGTTTCAAGAGACCAGTGTCACAGGTTTGGCAAGTTGCTGGTGATGAAGAAGGAGCGTGCAGGGGGGCAAAATGTAAATGCTAGCTGGGGGGGTATTGTTTTATACTGGGAGTAGCCCTATGCTTAGTAGTCTATTTACTTTTTTAGGTCAGCTAGAATTAGAAAATTTCCATTGCTAGGCAGCCCAGCGCATCTGTGAAGCATTTCTGGGCGTTCAGACCTGAAGCACGCGCTGCCCAAAGGGAAGATTCATTACCCCGGCGGCTTACCCGGCCCCCCAGTCCCTCCCCCAGACGGCACACGGGCTTCAGCAACAGGAAAGCGCCTTAACTTCCTGCAGAAACATATTACATGACCAGAACACAACAATTAGCACATTTGTAAAGTAAAGCTTCAGGGATAGGAACAATTTAATAGCTTTTTGAAGCAGACTAATTTTCTGGAGCTTTTAATCTTTTTTTTTTTTAATTTTTTTTTTATTTTGCTTTTCATGCATGGACAAGTTCTTTGCCACAGGTATTTTCTGAGTCTGCCTGGCAGGATTATTACATGTAGAGAAACACAAATTATTTAATCACTTTAAAACAGTGCTAGAGAAATGAAGAAGTGCTATGTAAGTGCAAACTATTATTACTAATCTGTGTTTTAAAAGCAAGTATCATTCAGATAGATAAATGTATTGCTGGTTTACAAAATGTTGCACATTTACAAACAAGGCTGCTACACAGCTGACCAGTTTGTTTATGTTTGCAGCTTTTCATAAGCTAGAAACTTCAGCTCTGCAACGGTAAATGCCACTGTCAGATGCTCCACAGTAAGGCAAAAACCAGGCCAGAAGAGAAAAAAAAATACATTTCTGCTATCATTGTCTTCTCACCCTAAAAACTGGCACCGATATAGGAAGTTTGTTCGGTTCCTGCAACTCCCAGGTGAAGATGTAGACAACATATAATTCATATTTTAATATCTCTTATTTTCAGTACTAATCCTCCATGACTCATGAGGGATACAGTTTAAAACTCCATCTAACAAAGGCGTTTGTAGTATTACTACCAAATAATCTTAGACTTCAGAAATCACTGAAGTGCAATTTAATATCTGTAATATCGGATCAACCTGTTTTAGTATGAAAACATACTGTGGCATGTTTTTACTCAGTGAGTGATAGTGCTTATACAAAAAAATACAAAAATGGCATTGGTGATCAAGTGGTCATGTTGACTACCCTTTGGCAAACCCATGCTTTAAAGGAAGTCTAAGCAAGGAATAAGAAGTTTCTGGGGAAAGGTTAAAAGACAGGTCACGCTAATTCCCTTTTAAATGACTCTAAGACAGTAGGACTCAGTGTAAACTGAAACAAATATATTAAATATGAATGACAGAAACCGGTATCATATTAAATGCAAGACTTCTGTGAGTAATTGAGATTAAAATAAACACTACTATTTATCTGGAATCTGGGGGGGAGGACTGAACATTTCAGCAGATTCCTACATCAAAATGTGTTTTGTACAGAAACTATATGTCAAATTATAGTTATTTGCTTTACAGCTGTTTCTAGCAGTTATTTAGTTTTGTACTTTTCATGTGTCGGTATTTTTTTCATTTCAAGTCTTTATTCCCTACTACAAGTAAGACTCTTTAGAGCAATAAGATCTTTAAAATCCCTTTAGTGTTTAGAAATGTCAACAATTCAGTAGACTATACTTGATGAATAGGCCAGATAGAAAAACCTGCCTCAAGTTTTTATCTCAAGAGAAGTAAGGTGCTTTGAAGAGCACTTGATTTGAGATTTAGAAGCCTGCTGCTATTCAGTCAGACACTCTTGAGAGCTGCTAAGTCCTGACCCATAGCATGAAAACAGGTTGGAGGGAGGGAAGAAATATCGGTAAGAAATAATTTTGCACTCCCTGTATAATTATTTTTTCTAAATACCATTTAAACATTTCTTCCTATACATAACTAAAAAAACTCTCTTACACCAGGCAACCTTATCAGACGATCTTATTTGAATATTTTGAATGTAGCTGGAACTTGCCAGGGGGAACAGCCACAGCACTGGAAAAAGATGAGGCTCTAAAGGAAAAAAAAATTATCTAAATAGTTTTTTCCATTTGAATAGATGCCACTGGCATATTAAAGCTTCGTATTTTTGACAAGAGACATAGAAAACAAAGAAG
>VZSZ01000566.1:342142-547142 GCA_013398815.1 Ibidorhyncha struthersii | reverse complement strand
ATTGAAAAGTGACTATTTATGAATGGACTGTGACTTTAGAGCGTGGGGTATGTGTTTGTTTTGAGTATACAAAGCTGGGCTTTGACCCACAGCATTTTGTTTCTCCTTGGTTAAATAAGGAAGGAGGACGGTGAAGAGAGGAGTATGACTCACAACTAAGAGCAGATAATTCTCCCCAGGATAATGAATGCCTTTGTCATAAAGTGCTTACTCAGCAAACCGAACCTCTGCTATTCACTGGTTTAAGCAGAATCTGAAGATTCATTTTCCAATTTATTGTACATTTGCTACTTCTCATTTTATAACCTGAAATCTATGTCTCTATTTGACTTATAACTTGACTAAGAAACTGATGGTTTGCACTGTGGCTGCTGCCAGCTGGGCTCTGAGAGTCACTCAGTATGCATCACCGAGAGCCAACAGTCATTACCCTTCCCCGTTCCCGATATCGCTGCCCTTGGTGGCAACAGTGTCATGACTATTCCCAACTATCAACCTCCTATATCACAGTGTGTCAAGTGCCTTATATTCAGATTTTCTTTTTACCTTATTGCTAAACATATACGATATAAAAGCAGTATTCAGTACTCTTCAAGTTAGACATTGAAATCTGATGCTGGGTGAGAAAAGAAAAAAAAAAGTGGAAGACGAAATGCCTTTTCCATAGTAGCATGAGTTCCAATTTCTTCGCTGAGCTTTCAGTTCTAAAGATTTGTAGGATTTTGTTAGCAGAGACAAGGGCACAAGAAGGTGGTAGAGAAGACTAAATACTCTTGGGAGTGCTCCTTAGTGAGGTGGCAAAGGCAGCAGTCAAGACCTTAGCAGGAATTAATGCTGGCTCAGCATCAATACCGCACATTGGCTCATTGGCAGGTGTTAATGTGCACAGAGAGAGTCTGCTAACAGCCCATGACCTGAAGGAACTCTCTAATCAGAAGGAAGTGAAGCAAGATTGATTCAAAGTAGGACAAAATCTCTTCTGTATCAGAGATCCACAAAATCTGTGAAGCTGAGAGGCTCAGCTCCGTTTCTGCTCAGCACACCTCTGAACCATTCTCATCCAAGGGAGCCACTACTTTGAAATATTTGAAGGTCAGGTACAGGCACTTCTTTGTCAGCTCTTCTCTTGTCCACTACCTCTTCTGGGGGGTTTTCAGTAGGAAGGGAAGATCTAGCACCAAACTGGATCAACCTGTAAGTGACGAGCATCTATTGACTAGCTATATATTCAAGCAATATTTTATTGGGTTAAACAATTACAGAATAGCCCAGATAAAATACTCTCAAGCTCTGGGGAAAGGATGATAAATAAAGAACTACTGTCAGTGCTGCCAACCGGGGGCGGGGGGGAAGAAAAAGACTTCCAAACCCACTGGGCACCAGAATCAAACAGGAAAAAGCAGGTCACAAAAACCATGGAGAACCCGACGTATTTTTAACTTAAGAAACACAGGTACTTTGCAACACACACAATAATAAATATATCTACATCCAATGGAATAGTAAATGTTGTTAAAATGGTGAGAACAACAGTTTTGGGTTAGTTCACTTTACAGGTAAATTCTACACCATGACAGGCTAAATTTGGATATGGCAATGGTGATTCAGGAAAAACTATGTAGGATTCAGTGTAGCAGCCATACAAACTTCTTGGAAGAGAAGGAATTTCAAATAATTAAAAACTGGCCAAATTTAACTGAACGTTTTTTCATCCTTGCCAAAGATTCTCGTTACTAGACAAGGAAAATCTTGTCTAATATGAGCGGATAACACTTGTATTTGGATCCGTTATAAATAGCTTCAGCTGATGTTTAGGCATCAAGTAAAACAAGTTAGACAGACATGGTTGTATACCATGGCATGGGAATATTTAAACTTTTAATGCAGAAATGTGTCTCACTGGTAGAAGAACAGGGATGCGGAAATTAACTAATACAACTAGAACTGTCAGTATTGTGGGGAAAATTGTATGAGCCTTTTTAAAAGAGCTTATTGCTAGGAAAGTAGGTGTATTGCTTTTCTGAGTTTTCTGTAACATGAGTGGAAGTGATTGTTACGAGGAGAATACCTTTCCTTTTGCCTGATCTTCTGATCCATATACAGCAACTGGCAGGGAAGGCCACAGAAATACCTTGGTGTTACTTATCAAGGGGGTTAATCCTGTGTTCATTTGGAGGACAACGTGTTTTCTAGGAGGAAGCTGGCCTGACAGTTTCATTAGCAGCCACAACTAGATTTTACTATGGCAACAGAAATCTAGAAAAGTCTTGAAACAGTCTCCTGAACTAACTCAGGATTTCAGCTGAAAGAATAAACGCAGAAAAGGATTTCCTCCATGGACAACTGATAACTAATGTGTTCTTCCCTTGATTTCTAGTGCACGACATTTTTCTTATTTTCTTCAGAGATGCAAAAGAAATGAAACTTCTGTATGTAGCTTCCATGAGAAATACATCATTGATACTAGTTCAGGTCTCAGTCCTTTATTTCTAATTATCTAACTGCTTCTCCTTATTCTTCATGATTCATTTAGCTCTAAGTTAATACTTTCACCTAAAACACCGATGGCTTCTCATTCTTTTCACTGTAATGCTAAATTCTGTATTTAGTGACCTCATTCCAATACATCCCCATTCAGTAACCTCTTCTTAGTCCTCCAACACCCCCTTTATAAATGTATTGCTGTTCTATCCCACTTGATGCTACATCCTCCTTAAGAGTATCCTTCAAGGGGAGGAAAACAGGCAACTGTTTCCTCTTGGCCTCTTTTATTCCCCAGCTTCTATACAGAGGGTCTGATGAGGAGAAGAGGATGAAGTTCCTGTCATGTCCTTATCTATCAGGGGAAAGAAAAGCCCGCACCAGCAAAAGATGCATCTGATTCCCAAGTTCAAAATCTGAATAGGCAGAACAACTCCACACATGATGGAGAGTTTCAAGCAATTTCAGCCTTGCCTCTTCCTCCTCTGCGACCTTTCTTCCTTCCATTCCAGGGCCAGTAACAGCCACAATTATCGGTGAGAAGAGTAAATGGATAATGGACTTGATGCAGAGTCAGAGATGTATTGTAGTTTCAGTCATTGATGACTCTGCCGACTGCTGCCTTTGGCTTTAGACAGCTCTAACCAGACAAACATTTTCTAGCACTTGTTAAAGCCGAGTGCACCTCACCCCCAGAGCAGTCATGCTTCTCCTGAATACCACCAGCACCTCTCCAAGGTGTCTTCCAACATATGTGGTCCGCTTCCTGAAGACACGAGACTGCTTACCTACGGAGAATAGGGCAACACAGGCGAGAAATCCCCACTAGAGATCAGCACTTCGAAAGTGCACTTGCAAAAGGTACAATACATTGCAGGCAAAGCCCGTGGGGCAAAGGCATCTCCACTCATGTAAAAAACCCAAAAAGCAAAACCACAGCTATAACTTATCGTTGAAAAACCGCAAAGCACAATGACAATATATTTCAACATTAAATACGACTGTTATAGCAAGTGTCTTTAAACAGATACCAGGGTAGCTCTTCAACAAATATAAACAAAAAAGGAAAAGACAGTTACAGTCAATGCTTGTTTTTTAAAATTTTACCTAGGGGAGTTCCCACTACTCATGAACTGAGATAGCACAGATTTAAGGATCAAGATCTATTATTGAAATCCTTAATTCTGAAGAGGTCGTATGTTTCTTACTTTACTTCATATGACTGTAATTATGCACATGCATGATGGAAAATAGGTGGGCACCAACGTAATAAGGAAATATAATAATCTATGGAAAATTTAATTATTTAAATTAGTGCAGTGTAGTTCTAAAACCCAGTATTTTAATTTTTTTTAAAAAAAAACAAATATAAGGAAAATGAATGAAAAACTTTTTGATACCATTGTGTTATTAAAGTTGGATTTTTAATCACACCAATTATTTCTAAGAAACACATCATTACACACTTTTAATTAATTTCTACTTAACAACTTTGGGTGATTAAGTCTTAAGCATATCACCCAGCACACGTAGGGGAAAAAGACAGTTTGATAAGTTACATAATAAGGCATAGACAACACAGACTGCTTGTTAGTTAAGGCTTTTATAATTTTATTTTTTCGTATTAAAAAAATTCCACCTTTCTTGTCAACATATCGTTAACAGCAGAATGAGAATCAAAGTTAAAATCATTTACTCTGAAGTGTTCCAGTTTAAGGTGAGGTCTTGCACAACATCTAATGACACATACTGCCTGACAGAACTTGTGCTGGATAACAACCGCCAAAGCAGACTACTTTCCAGGTTGTCAACTTCCAGCGACAGATATTTATTGACTAATTAAATGCTCCTGTCACATTCTTGTCTAATTGAAACTTAATGTGAACTAACCACAGCACAATTATAGCGCACAATACATTTTGGGTGATGCATTCATTTACTACTTTATAAGCAAATCTGAAATCGTAAGGGTCCACGTAACCTAATGTGCACATATGGTTCACCTCAGCCAAACTCTGTGAGAATTACAGCACGTGTTTGTATTCTCTTTGCAATCCTGAAAGCTGCGTGGGTAATGCCAAGATTTAATTTTTCTGTTTTTAAAGGTAGCTCTGTAAGTTCTACAAAGTCATTCATTACTACAAGCTAGATGAGTTGCTCAGGGAAAATACAACTTGCACCCAAAAGTATACTAGGAAAACACCTTTGCTGGAAGGATAGGACTCCATTCAAGAACATATCAGCTCGCTTATAAGAAAAACAAAAGAGGAGGATATTTTCATGAGTACCACATAGTAACTGAGAGCCTGATTTTGGAATTTAAACTAGTTTTACTGAAGCAAACAGCTTGTTTATTTTATTTGAGTTTGTTAGAAGATCTTACTTCTGAAAGAATCATTCTTTCTCTGTTACTATTGCACGTTATAGCCTCAGAATTATCAGGTAGTTGCCAAAAATCCATCACTTTAAAAACAACTGCCAGGTACTATACAGAATATCGGGTTAAAAAAAGTTAACCTTCCAACTAAATATCAGCGTTAGAAATCCAGTTCACCCCCCATCTTCCTGCTTTGCATTCCAGCCCCGAACTTCCTTATAAACTTTGGCACAACTCTTGCTAAATAGTTGAGTCCAGGTAAAAAATTCCAGCTTACTATTTTTAGCAAAATGAGTTACACTAATCAGTGTATAGACTCCAGTATTAGGCAGTACTTTCTTACTAGGAACTGAAAAAGTAAGAGATGAATTAATTGCTGGAAAAAGAACATCCTTCTTAATAGAAGTTAAATAAATTGGGCATGAAAAGGGAAATACTTTGCTCTCGCTAAGTCACCTAAGGAAAAATACTTTCACTTAGTATATAGGTAAAATTATTAATCAAAGTAAGCAGAAATTTTCACTTAGTATATGAGTAAAATTATTAATCAAAGTAAACAGAGCTAATTATCTAGGATTTTTCCTCCCTCTTGGTATAACATAAATATCTGACACTTTGAAAAAGTGAGTAGTGAGTCATGAAGAGCCTAAAACAATCTTATCACATACACAGTGAGACATTGCTAAGTAGGGCATGCACAGCCAAATGTGGGAGCTTCTAACCTGAGAAAGTTTTCACATGTTTATCTTGGGTCATTCTTTCCTTTTTCTCCAGCGTGTTAAGGATAGCAGAACTTGTAGAGGACGTGGCTAACTCCAAGTTATGGAGAACACATTGAAAAAACAACTGTTTCAAAAAAATACCCGATTATTGCCTAGCTAATAAAAAAACTTCCCCAAATAATGTACCATAGATTTCACTCTTTTTAAGTAGTTGACACTATATTTCGGTTAAACCTCCCATTTCCAAACTACATTCATATACAAGTCACAACAAATTGAAGGAAAAAAAGTACTGTAAATTTGTTGCAAGATTTGCCTATTCCTATTAACAGCAAACAACTATACAGTAATCTTCAACTTTTGCGCTCCTCTTACTTTGCATTTTCAAAGTCAGTGACTTACTAATCAGTGACTGCTATAGTCCTTGCTCTTTTACACTTTACCATTTTTAGTATGTATCGATCACTTAAAAATAGACACCGACATTAAATTTTAAAACTTTAGTCCGAAAATGATCATTGATTTCAGAAGAAAGCCACTGACTAGACTCAAGGAGATCTACAAGATGAGGAGCTATGCTTGGGGATGTCAGTGCCATGTTGGGACCTCAAGGTCTATTTTGACATATCAAGAGGTATCTATTGGATGTAACAGGAAAGATTAAGCCTGCCAGTTCAAAAAGGACTGCCTCTTTCTCCAAGAAAATCCACCTTCACAGGACATCTGAAAATAGCAAAAATTTTTGAAGATACTGGCCTTTTAGGTAAGAAGAAGGAACTCCCATGAAGAAGTAAAATGGGAAAATAAGCACCAATCGTAAAAAAAAAGGTGAGATCAGCACCCTTGGCTTTTCCCTAGCTGAGAACTGAACACAAAGCATTTTTGAAACATTTTAAATATGCTTTAATACTTCAATTGCAAATTTACCTGTTGTTACTAATGAAATTTAATAACACAGAATTTATTTTTAAGATGTGGAATTAGTTGGGAAGATGACTGCTGTGCATAAAGGTATTAAAGATTATTTCCCTGTGAATGTTCAGGAAAAGAGACAAGCTTTGGAGAGAAAGTTGTTGTTCTCTTTTAAACAAATGGACAATGATCTTTTCTTCCAAGCCTCTGCTCTATGGATTGGCACATAGCACCCTGTGCTGCTTAGTTGGGTCTCCATCATCAAAATAGTACCTGTACATTTCCATATTTTATGACAAAAAAAAAAAAGATATTGAATAAGGAAAACACAGCTTCTGTTAAACAGTTGTCCTAAGAAAACTAAGAAGGAAAAGAACTCATTTTTTTCCTTATTTTGCCTCTTTCAACTAAAAAGGACACACTGTCACACTTTATAGCCTAAACAAGTAAGATAAAAATCCCATCTACAGGACAGAGTATCTTAGCCTGAAGGCTGAAAATATACTTCGGAAAATGAAATAGAAATTCCCGAACTATCCTTCGCTCCTTTTTATCCTCACCCACACTAATATATTTTGTAAGATACTTATCTATCAGTAGCTCCCTTTATGTACCCTTAATTCCTGAGGTATTTCTCCCTCTACATGTCATCGCTCAGATTTGTCTTCCACACTCTTATTAATCTTTTTCAAACAGAAAATAAGTTATTAGGATGAAATGAATTATCATTTGTTTTTAATATGGTTCTTTCATGTTACATTAATTTGGGGATGAAAGAGAAATGCAAACCAAACAAAGTTTCTACATACAACCAGAGTTACTGTGGGCAGCTAATTTCTAGGTCTTTACTCACTGAAGATTGCTGGAGAATGCCACTGGCAGAGTATTTGTGTCTCTTTAATCAGGCAACAAGAGGAGCCTCATTGATCTACCTCACTGATGAATGTCTCTTATGGTTTTTGGCTATTTCATGCCTTTTTTAAAAAAAATCTAGATTCTACCTGCTGTCTTGAGATTAGACCAGCAGAAAGAATACTCTGTATTTTGGGACAATTGGACACAAAACCAGGTTGAGGATCTGAAGAGGTTTTATTAGGAAGCTGAAGTGACAGCTAAAGCTTTCTGGACCAGCCTCCTACTGATTTGTTTTTGTTCAAGATGAAGAACAGAACTACTCTATGGATTATATGGAAAGATTTTTCTTGTGCAGAAATTTGCACAGAAATTGGAACAGAGAAAACACATTTATTCCCTTCCACAAAAAAACAAGCAAGCAAATGGAATGAAACTGAAGACTATCAGCTAGTTAGGTTACTTCATACAGTTATTTTTAAATTTTTTTTCTAACAAGACAGATGTAAAAATATTTGAAAATATTTAAAAATAAAAGGAACTGGAAACTACCCAAAGAATAATGAAATTAGGATATCTGTCTCATTAAAAGGAGATTTATTTTAGTGCATGAAATGCTTACCTAATTTTTGCCTCTAAAATAAAATACTGAACATGCGAAATGATAATACTGTCTCCCTGTTGCTAATCAAAATGTCTATTATTATTTTGTCCAATTTAGAATTTTCTGTATGCGTGTATTAAAATATGGGTTTTTATAAATACAGCAAAAAAAACAGGAACTCAATTTTTTGCGTTTTTGGCATTACTTTCCCTCTTTTTCCAGGAAACATCGAATCTGTATGACACAAAGCTAGCTTGTGGCTTTCACCCTGCCCATAAATTTCTGCCAAGCAATTAGTTGAAAGTCACTTTAATGGCAGAAGGAAGTTATTCATTTCTCATACTGAGTGACAGACAAGAACAATAATACTAGTTTATGCTCAAGGAAAGGATTTGGTTTCATTTGCTTTTTCTTCACTTCAAGTATAACAAATGAAAAAAAAAAAAGACCGACATAATCAAAAGAACTAAGGAAATTTGAAGAACACTGCAGAAATACAGCTATGGATTATTTACTGACCTGTGTATAAAATCGATCATTATTTTAGTTGTTGCATTTTGACACTACATGGTGCAGAAAATGCTTTCTGTGTAAGAAACCAGTTTCAGATATCATTTCTCTAAGAGTACGAACATGAATGGTATTATTTAAAAACTTTTCTTTGCCTGTGATGATTTAATGTTGTTTTATTTGCAGAATTTCAAGACATTTTTGAGAAGACAAACTAGATGAAAGCTCTACAAGCAGAGAATTTTAGTAGTGCGTATGTAGGAGTTTAATTTACAGTATGCTTTCTCTCTTTTGATAAACTGTTATTGTAAAAATAAAATTCAAACCATTTAAAAATATTTATGATTCTTACTGCGCTGAACTCTATATTAAAAAAAAAACACTTTAAAAAACAACCTGCAGCCCTTTTTGCTTAAAATTTTACTTTTACTAAATTCATGTACTATATACTGCACGTTGACAAACAAAACTAGAAAAAGTTATACAACTGGCCAGCTCCTGCAAAAACCTCAGCTGTTGGGAGGAGAGGCTATCGGTACTTCTGTCTGCAGTCCCTGCCCGCTCTCGGAACCACCTTTTGCGCAAGATGCCAATGAAAGTGTCATTAAGGTCAGATTCTTCCAGTGACACAGGGACTCACACCGAGAGCGTGGCAGGAATGGAGGTAGGATCTCTGAGGCCGTGAATCCCAAACCAGCTCACTACCTAGTAGCAGAGGGAGAGGTAGCTCATCCTGCTGATAGGAAAAGCCTCCTAATGGCAAATGGTAGGACAAGTCTTATTTCTAGGCACTGGAATGGAAGAATCATTAAGATAGGATGAAACAGGTTCTGCAGCTGCCCCACTTTAACTCAAAAGCTAAAGAAGAATAAATTTTCTCTGCAATTTCTTGAAGATAAGTACACGCCCCTTAACTCTGACATAGCTCGGCACAGCTTTTGTTGTCTGTTTCTTAGATCACGTTCATTGAATAAAGTGTTCATTATAAGGTCATTAAATAACACTCCCCTTTTCAGTATAAGCAGGTAGATATATGAGTGGTCTTGATGTGGCGCCTCAGGAGGTAAAACGAGCAAAGAATTCAGGTGTTCCTTTGATGCAAACCAAAACCAATTTATTTATAAAGAAGGCACAGTTTCTTTTTTTTTTTTCCTCTGAAAAGCAGAATTAAAAAGATACTGTGTCATCTTGTTACCAATTAAACAAGATTACTGAGAAACGCCTGACTTCATTACTGACTTTTCCTCTTAGCTGGAACAATCTTGGCCAACTGCTTTGGTTCATAATGGAGAAAAATGAAAACAGTAAACAATAAGATGAATTTGATTCCTAAGCTAGTGGTAGATTTTATTTGATGTGTATCAAATGAAAAAATCCTTGTTTGAAATTATAGGGCAACTATAACAGCAAAATATGTATTTCTTTTCTTCTGGTCCTCAGTGTTATACCATGGAAAATCAAAGGCAGAACTTCACCTGTTACAAAAAGGAATTGCTCTTCACTGATCTTCAAACTCAGGGCTACTACTACCTGTCTGAAACCTATCAGGTAGTTCTACTACTACCTGATCTAAAGCTTGTTATATGCTTAATAAATAAAATATGTTGTTTTTTAAGATGTCCAGTAAATCTCTATCCTCTTTATAGCATAGAGTGAATTAATCACTAAGGATTCTTAACTTTTTAATAGTAACATAATACTTAACTGTGCAAAAAAAATATTAAGAAATATATTGAAATCATTGCCCACTTGTTTTTCTAATTTCCCATTTTCTCATTTTTCTTCAGCATATTGTCTGCTTCAGTTGCAGTTATTTCACAAGAAAGACTTTGTCTTAAAACCTGTTTGCAAAACATCTGACATTTTTTAAGGAAGTAGATAAATAAACAGCAAATTCTCATAAGCGTATAAAAGACCTAAAATTGAATGATTTAAAGTAGTTAATATTTTTTATTGAAGGTTATAAAAAGACTATTTATGTATACAGATGCGTATCTGTTTGCATTACGTAGGTGTAGCATTCTTGCAATGGTATGAATGCATCCAGCTAAGCCTCGCTAGCTAAGCTAAGCACCAGCTAAACTTTGTTCTTGGTCTCTACGAAGAAAGAATAATTTAAAAAAAGGGGCAACTTTGAAACTCCTTTCCCAACTACAAAATAAAATGTTTTGTCTTTTAATAATTTAGACATTATTAAAGGTCCTGGGCACCCAAAAGAAGGAGCATTTTTATGGTCCTATGAACATATGTTTAATGTCAAGAAAACTGTATTTTTATACATAATATAGCCCCATAAAAAGATTACACTGAAAATAGCCCTAAGATAGAACAAATCATAAAGAAGTTAGTGCATGTGTTAAGCCTGTAGAGCCAAAGCATAAAAATAATATTCTTCTGACATTGTGAATGAATGTCACTTTCATATTTTTGTGGGAAAATTTACATGGACACTTTGAAGGCATTTTGTGCCTCATGTATGTGGTTACCATTCTTCTATCTTTTTGTATATTTACAGAACTTGGTAAGGATAGTTTTGGCTCTGCCTTTTGCATTTGTTCAAATGGAATACCAAAGGTATTACCTTGGTATATTACTATTTATTTTGAAAGAATGTCTTGGCTCAGTTTGAAAGAAACTGCTCCATATTTCCCTACTAAAAACAAGATACTTAGATAGTATGTGGCTAAAACCAAAGAAGAAATTTGATACTATAACATCAGAGTTTGGCTTTTTTAAACAGCATTTGACTCTCAGACCCCAATCTTTGTGCTATGCAAGCACATGGAAAGCCTTCTGTGAATGCTAATCAAAGTTGGATCAGACCTTGTTATTGCTGAAAACAAATAATTGAGAAGCAGGTAACTTGTTTTTGCAAAAAAATATTCATAAAGCGTCAACTGAAAGAACTGCAAATGATGACAAGTTTGATACTTTCTGTATTAATTGTCATGGTAAACGTAAAAGCTTTTGCCATTAAAACATACTAGAGATTTATATCAATTTGATTTTATTTATAATATTAATTACAGCCTATTTCAACCAGAAGAAAGGCTGTTACAGATGAGACACATTTTTTATTTCCCCTGAAAAACATTAAGTATTCTATCTAAATTACAAATACACTGTATTTTATGACTAGCTAAATCATTAATCAAGATAAGTATGGGAAAGCTAAGGGATCTCAGTTTACTTGACGCCTGATTGCCCAGCAACCATTCCCTATAATTGGTTTTAGCGGCCGAGCAGCGTTACTGGAGACCACAGGCTTTCATAGTGTATGTCCTTTTCCTGCAGTGGTACAGGGGAAAAATAAAGAATCCAAACACAACATGTATATCCAGATTTCAGATTATGTCCATACTCAGTTTCATTGAAAGCAGCTTCATCACAGTCACTTAGCAATGCAGGTGAGGTCTTTTGAGAACCCAACCCTGATTACAAGTGGTAATCTGTATTTTAAATCTCACCTTTGGACTGAAGAAAGTAGATCTATTTGATGATCAAATGTTAAAAATAAGTTAAAAAATAAGTAACTACTTAACTGTTTATCAACTTATTTTATATGATGGTGGTAACTAGATTAATATATATTTAAATTTAATCTAACCTTGTAAAGAAACCTTCCAACCCAAGGAAATCTAATAGTTCACTCTTAACATAACTCCTGTGGTATGTAATCTACCTTTCTACTGCAAAAACTATCACGCCTGGTCATTCTCTTTTTCCTGCATTCATTATTTATGCCTCTAGCTCATCACAGACACCTTCATTTAGGTAATTTATATCCCTTATTTGGACCCTAATCACTATCACCCTCTTCACTTTTCACACATACCTACATTGTTCTCTGATAAATCTACTCAATAAATTATTCCAATAGAGAATGGCCCAATAACTAAGATACTCGGCCAGGATTTAGAAAACCTAGTTTTTCCAGTAGTGTGATAGAGATCTCTTGTCTGATCACCAGCGAGACACTGGCAGAAATCTAGCCACAGAAACCCCAGACTTCTGCCCAGCCTAACTTATCCTGTTTTTTGGCAAAATGGATGGTAAAGCTAAGATCATCTAGCATTTTAACTTCTGTTGACATGCTTGAGTTCTGTTGTATAAAAGTTGCAGGTCACCCGCCACACAGCGTATCTTCACTAAAGCAGCCCTCTACAGCTCAATATACTTTTTAAACAGAAGTTGTTAGAAGCAAAGATCCCGATCGGAAGTTAGCTACAGAGGAAGGGTGGCTGAACATTTCTATCACAGATTCCTTTCTGTCAGAAAGAAAACAGTACGGAAGAACTTACCTGGCTAAACAGAAAAGCCACTTTAACATGTTACTAACAGCGTGAAAGATCCCTGACTTACAGGGCTAAAGTAAGTTGAGGGAATTTGGTTAATGCCAGACTTGCCTGGCTATTGAATTTTCAGTAGCTTGCCACAAGAATGGAAAGTTACGTACAGCCTTGATCAAAGATTCAGCCGTAATTTTAATACAGCAGTGAATAAATGATTTCTTGCAAAAAAAAACCCCAAACCAGGGCAACAAGTCCAGTTCACGGTGGAGCTGATATTCCTCTATTTTACTTTCACTGGACATAAGTCATAATTTTGGGTACAGAGCCCAAACTGAATTCTTCATAGTACTGAGAACTCTAGTGACTGCAAGGCAAGCAGAGGGGAGGGAATGCTTCCTACCCACACCCACATATATACTCAGAGTTGCAAAACCCTTCACCAAAAAAAAAAAAAAAAAAAAAAACCCAAAAAATTACAAGCCTGGTTTTTAGAAAGANNNAAAATCCCTAGAAATTAGTAGCCTGGATTTTAGCAGAAGCAGCCAAACCAGAGGCTGCTTTTGCTCTGCCCATGTACGTTCCACAGCACAAGGACCCAAGAAGTGAGAATGAAAAGGGAAGGATAAAGTAGCCAGACCTAGTTAGACCTCAAAACTGTAGGCAACGATGCAGAAGCAGCTGAAATAGGGAGATTCAGACAATAAGAAAACTTCCTGTAGGTTTGCCTGGTATTCCTCTGCCTCGTGCAGCTTGCTCCAACCTTCTCCCTTCCTTAGTCCCAACCTCATTTTCACTTAACATCTGTGTTATCTTCCCTGTTGCCCCACTGCCAGCATCTTTTTGTGCTCAATGCTTTTTTTCTCATTTTGTCTTAATTTAGTTTATCCTTTAAGTTCCTCTTCCTCCAAATAAACCCAGCAGAATATTAACAATGGCATTAATATGACATTTGGTGGTGTTAATTGCTTTATGTTTTTTTTTTTTACTTGCATGTTATGTGTTTATTCTCTGCCAGGGTGTTGTCTGATAGAGCGAAGAATATCTGCTTGCTCTATTTGTATACTCACAGGTCCCTATGGCTCATTGGTCCCTACTTCATTATAAACATCAAAATAGTATTACAGTGAAATAGTTCCGTGAAGAGAGATACCATATATTGCTTCCTATAAAACTATAGCATTAAATTATTACTGGAAAGGCCAGACTTAGAACACAATATTTTTCATTGATGCTATAGCCATTGCCCCATTGCTAAATTGATCGCAGTTTATTATATAGACACCAAAACTGTAACAAACACTGACAATATCTTTAAGTTACCTGAAAGCAGGTGACCAATTTACCACAGGGAAGAAAACTGAATGGAAAATTGAATATGTTATTTGGCTACTTTTTAGTAGTTAGGTGTCAGATTATTAGTCCTACCATCAGATCTTTTAGATGAGACACAAGATTTAGAGTTCACCTGTCATGGGGTATTATTGAGCCCTTTTCTGAAGAGGTCAGCTATTAACCCTGATCTAGCACAATCTTGATAATTAATTCATCTTTGCCTTCTTTAATGCTAACAGATATTTTATTTGGATGAAATAGTTGTTACATTTTTCCAAAATAAACTTTTAGTTTTCAGGGCTTGGAAAGCTATTGCATTTCATTCCTGAATGAATGCTGCAATTAAATAATACATGGATGATTTCCTGTATAAACATAGTTGTTAAAAGTTCTTTGGGATCTCTTACGAATGAAGGCAGTCCGTACGCGCACAGCAGTATGCAATGCAGCACGCCTGAAGATTTTAGAATGAGAACTTGAACCCTAATATTCAAGTAGCAAATATCTTTAAATATCAGTTTGGGTTCACTGTAATTTTAAGTAACTCTTAAACCTGACAAAATTAACTTACAATAATTATGATTAGATTTTTCAGCCCAAAATCATCACTAGTTAGTGAATCAGCTAATGAGTGTTTTTACGATTTATTAGTTAAACCAAAAGATTATGAGTTTAAATTCTATTCCTAAGTAACTACATTGGAAATGATATATATGACTTGTCATTTTAAAATAATGGTATCTTAAAGTTTAAGGCATGCAAGCTGTTTTGAGTAACTTTGGGTGAAAGGTTCAACATTATTACAAATTATAAGGAAAATACCTCACAGTATTGGTATTACTAATATTACTAATATGAGATTTAGGATAAGGCGGCAGCTTAAACCAATCAAACTCAGTACAAAATGTTCACTACAGCTGAAGAATTTATCTGCCCTGATGCAGGAATTACTGTGCAAAGTACTATGACCTGTATTACACAGGAGGTCAGATTAGACATCACAATAGTCCCCATGCACCCTAAAATCTTGTAATATTTGAGACTGAAAAGGAGTTAAATACAAAGCTCTATTGCTTCTTTCTTCTGAGTATAAACTATATGAGTGCCATTCAACTATATAAACACATTCATTAGGTTTTCAGTAGGCCTCCTTTCTAAGGAAAGAAATTACATACTTTCGAGCTGGTGAGTGAACTACAGTGTTTTATGCCTTTAATTCAACACTCTTAAGGCTTACAGTTCATTGAAATTCAAAATCATGGGTGCAAACTGCATTCACAAAGAAAATGTTGACCTTCCTATATAGCAAATGCCTTTTCGTTCTTTTTTTTGTTTTGTTTTATAAAAAAGCCACTAATGAAGCTGAAGGAGGTAAAAGATTTGAGCTTCCTATTAAAATAACAAATGTAATATAATTCACATATTTCAGCATGTTGGATACTGCTCATGAAATAAAATACTGCAGCAGAAAGAGCATATTGTTTCCACACATCGAAAATATGCAAATTAGACAAGTATTCAATATTCACTTGAAAGCGAGAAAATGTACCAGACTACCAATGGTATTTAGCAAAGCAAACTGGTTGAACATGATTATTTGAATTTAAAAAATGGGTATGGGATTCCCCTCTCTTTGCTTCTTGCCATATATGGTATCTGTGTAATATCCACAGGGCAAATTATTCACTACCTTTTTCAAGATGAAAAGCTACTGATTGGCATCAGACATCAAGAGGGATTTTGGCATTAGAATAGATTTACACTTGATGACATGTCAAAGCCTTGAAACAAAAACTACAGAATTTACTCATGAATGCCGAAGGCAAGCCACTTATTCAATACTAGCTCAATGCACATCTTTCCAAGGATGGCATTCAACCACACCAAGAACAAAATACAGCAAACAAAACATGGTTATATTTGGAAGTGAATGTGCTTGACTAGAGTGAACAAAGTAACAGCCAGCATTACCTGTTGCCAGCTGTCAGTGAAGAATAAAGAACTGTAACATCCTTGTAATAAAGAGGGAAACAGAATCCAAACTTATAATGAAAATACAGCAGTTAGTGGGATGAAGTAGGATCAGCAGCAGTATGTGTGGGCATGACAACTCCCACTCCGAGCCTACTGTTCCTCTAGCAGATGTGCCCTCCTCTCTTCCCACAAACACTTGAAAATAAAGAAAAACTAATTAGGAGAGTAGGCAGAAGGCGTAGTGCACATAGGTGCAAGAATATATGACATAATGCCAAATTTTGCCATTTCCCTTCTAGCTCCATTATGGTTATTTTAAAAATAACTTCATTATTTGCATTACTATGGAGTGCTTGTAGAAAATTATTACTAGTGTTGACAAGATCACAAATGTTTTGGCACAGCCAATTTAGTAACCACTTAACACTTTTCTGCTGACTTTGTTTTAATACAGTAATAACAGAAGTATCTCATTTCAATACTGGATATATAGAAAAGACCATCTAAGTAGGTTTGGTATGAAAAATCTGTGAGCAATGATAAGCATACGTGCAGCAGAAGTCATAAACAGAAGGAATCATTGGAAGCACAAGAGAAAACCCACCCACCTCTGTCATACAGCCATGGAAACAAATGATTACATAATTTTACTAGCGTTATTTTGTAACTTTGTCCTTCTAGAGACCTGCTCATGTCACACCTCACATACAAAGTGAAAAGATCGCCTTGCCTGGGTATGATACCAAAAGTTAGGAGCACAGTTTATCTGAAGTACGTGCAATTTTAAGTAAATGAAAGGAGTAACTCACATAAAATCAGACAAGAATGAGAAAAGTTTATATTTGTTTTTTTCCTCACCACAATAGATTCAAACAGAATCCTACAACTATATTTTGACTTCAAGTTAGAGACAACACAAATTCATTACGAGTTTGCTATTTTAAAATAATATATAGAGTATATTTTGGTCTTTATTTTGATGTGCTGTATACTTACATTAAGAGGGACACCTACATGCTCCTAAAAGAAATAGCCAATTTTGTGATGGATTTTCAAATACTGTGTGTTTGCATAAAATATTCAGGAATGTATAGGTTAACACAGTTTACCGTTTATTTACAGCATCTTCAATGTCTGTCCATACTGCAAATTTTGCAAAAATTTTAATTTCAATTGTTAATCAGAATCTGTTTGAATGATCTAGCGTTCATAGGAAATAATTATTCAGCTTTTCTGATGAAGACATTAGAAAGTTGCCATCATATTTCATTGCTTTAAGAGCTACTGAGTCCTTGTAAATACAGCCAGTTCCTTTAGGTCTGTATAATTGGCAGCTGAGCTCCTCAGAAATTTGGAATTTGTAGCTGCAAATCACTTTAAGCAAACTGATTCAAAACATCCCACCACCTCCTCCTAGGGTCTCTTCCAAAAGACAGTGAAAGAAATCCTTTCTCTTCAAAAAGTATCATATATTTCATATTTCATACTGATCTCAGAATAGTCAAGCAGTTGATAAGTAGACAAAATATAGATTCATGAAAAGTGTCTATGGCATCTATGAAAAATATTCTGGATCAGTATTACGGCCCAGGTGGCTGTGCCTAAGGTGTCTGTCACCACCAGTCTCATTTTTTGAGAAAAAATAGCTTCCACGAATGGAAAAAGCTTCATTTGCAAGAATAATCATTGACTTTAATTCTTACTCTAACAGATACCCACAGCAAAGTAATAAACTGATGACTGAAATGTAATGCATGTGGGAAGGTGAGAAAACAATATTTAACCTAGATGCTAAAAACATACCTTTTAGCACTTCTCACATTACTGTTGCTCAGTTCCAAAAATGGCATCTCCCTTTTCCTGCATAGTGGGATGCTCTCAGCTGGACTTCTGGACTCTAATTAATGCCTTCTATATGTTAAATAAACACTAAGAACAAAGCTACAGTGCAAAACATATAACTTAACAACATATAATTTTAGTACTGCATTAGTCAGTAAGGACAATCTCTAACTGAATAAATAAAATGGACGAACTTTACTGATTTTTACAAACTTTTTATTAAATTATCTTCATTGATTTGTAACTGAATACGTGTTGGCTTAGATCTGGGAGGATGCTGTTCCCCAGCACTATAAGGTTGCTATGGTAGCAATTTATTATAGAACAGCAAAATGACTACAGATCAGTAATTCAGCATATATAGGTGGGTCATCAAAAATAGAGTTTTATGAAGACTTCTTTATTATATGGTAACTCATACGTGCATGATCCATTCTGTCAACTTTTAAAATTTGACTATGTGTATCTGCATGATCATCTCTATTGGTGTTAAGACTCACCCAAGATCAAAACACAAAACATTTATGTGAAAGAAATTTTAATTTTACTTTGACTATATAATTAACACTATCTAAGCTCCTTCAGCAGTGTGTGTGTATATATATATATGTATGCTGTGTTTCACATACAAAGGGACACAACATGCTGTTGGGCAATTAAGTACTTCCCTAGCATGCACATTTACAAGGATGTAGGCGCTCACACTTATTTATCTGAATTTATAACAGATGATTGTGGAAAAGGTATTTCACTAATCCCATTCTGTTTTGACTGATCTCCCAACTAGTAAAAAAGACGTTTTACTCCTCTGCTTTTCTTCTATATAAGATTATAGCCAAACAGTGTTGGACTGCTTAAATGGCTGGAGCAGTGGAGAACCCCAATACAACAATTCAAGTAAAGCAATTTAAAAAATCTCAGACTGGTATGAAAATAAAAGACTACAAAGTTTCTTCTAATTTCATGGATAGTATAAACACAAACCAAAATTGTATAGAAGAATTATATACGTATTGGGCCAGGAATGATTTATTTAGATATAACGTTAGTTTAGGCTTTTGTCAAGTTTTTATTAATTTTGTTTGCATACTTATGCAAGCTTCATAAGAAATCACTGGGAACACATGCTTATATCAAACACCGATAATGCAACAAAGAATTAAAAATAAAACAAATGCACTCCATATCTATAACAATACATCAATGGAAATTGCTAAAGTTTAACAGCCCAGACTGCTTTTAAGTCATTTTATCATACCATTATTTTATGTCAAAGATAAAACTAGTTGTGAGAAGTCTTTTGAATGAATAAAGGTTTATCAGCTAGAGCAGGAGAATGGAATTGAATTTAAATAAATATAGAACTGTAAAATTTGGTGTGAAGACATCTAACATCTAAGAAACGCTTTAAGCCTCATATACTATAAGGCTGAAGTTTAAGAGGACATCTATGTAGAAGGATGCATCGGATATGCATTTGAGTAAGAAGGCTGGCAGCCATTTCCGACAAGAAAACAGAGTCAACTGATAACTCCACAGGATGAGGGAGACAAAGAAGTGTAGGGAACCACCTTGAAAACAATTAGACATTATTTTCTCAACGTCACCCAGATCTGGATGACTGCAAATTACAGGTGAATATGAATAAGTGATTTATAGTCAAAGTTACTATAATGCAATCACTTTGCCGTATGTTTCTATTGCTTTATATATTTTTAAAGCAATCATTTATGTACCTCAGTCATCTTTTGAGTGCATGTTAGGAATCAAGCATCTGCATATCTGAATGCTAAAAACTTGCATGTGTAAACTACTTGGAACTATAATTTTAGATAGGTCTACTTTTATTTCAAAGAAGTGCAACCTGTAACACCTTTGTATATACTCAAAATACTCCACACCTATGTATTTGTACTATTTATACTACTTAGGACTATCAACCTGCTGAGATGTGTTTTTATCTTTGGGTGTTGCAGACTTTTGAATTATTACAACTAGATTGTTAAAAACATGTTTCATATCAAAGTTCACAAAGTAATGCATGCAAGCAGTTCTCTACATAAGTGATTTTCAAATCAGGTCGCACATACTTGCACATGGGTCAGCACTCAGTGAGAAAACTCCCTGTTGTCAGTGCCTAAAGCTGCAACTTCTTTTTTATAGTAATAACGCGGGCTGATGGGCTCAGTCTGGTTGATGGTAGTGGGGAAGTTAGTGATGGATATCCACATTCGATAGAAGCTGCATTACTGAGGTGGCTCCTTCCTTTAAAATAGAGTGCAAAACCACCAGCAAAGTGAAAAACAAAGCCTCTGCCTATTTTACTGCTTAATACTGAACATTATTGTACACAATTTTGAAGCCACCTCTCAGCTTTCACAAATTAAGAAAGCAAATGAAATTAATAGATGCATGGAATGTGTTTCAATGTCACTTCTACTCTGCATGCTTTTAAAAACATATTCTAAAATATGCTGGGTCCCTGTATCTGTAATTTAGGCTAGTTTATTCAAAGAAGGCTTTTTGACGACATATTCAGGGCATAATGTAAGCAGAAGACATACCTAATGTTCATATTAGGCAAAATAAGGCTACGTATGTCGAAAATAAGTGTCTCAACTGTTTTTGCCATGACTTATTCATACACTCAGCACTGCCTTCATTTACTTTACAAAAGCATCTATTCAAAATATTTGTTTCTCATTCCATCACCTCTCCACTTCTAAGTAAAATGAATAACACAATTATCATAAACATGCATTTAATTCATTTTGTCTTGCATAATATAGTAAGTGAGGGAAAACGTTTTCCTCTTGTGACTGTGGAGGAAGAAAAGGTATTACTTCATAGTTTTGTAATGGGAATCTTGCTATAAAGATCATAATAAATGAGTTTTTTAATTGTTTAGTTTTGAATCCCTCAGATGCCTTTGGCAGGTCTAGCTAATACTGAGAGTTTAAACTTAAGTTCTTATCTATGCCAACATTTTGGCAAAAACTGGCAGGATTAATAAAAGGGACCAAAAAATGTCCCAGAAACCCTACACCTGACCTATAATTTCCCACTAATTATTCCACACTCTTTCTTATACTGACAATATAAGTTATTCTCTTTTATTTAATCAGACTTCTCTCTTTTGAAGGGCAGATGTTTCCCCATTAATATGGCAGAATGTCTTTGTTTCCTCACCCACTGTAGAGACAAATGATTAGTACAATAAACTCTGGCAGTTTGCCTCGCAGTTACTTGGTGGAGACAAGTAAAACTGTTTCATGGAGTATTTAAATATTTCAAAATTCAGAACAAACCCCTCGAACCTATGACATTATCTGTAGACAGACTGACGTTCAACTCAAAGTTTAGCTTAAGTGTTCTAAAAATTGACTGCAATGACACTTCTGCTCTACACAGTTCTCTTACCAATTTAAATAGTGGTGAAATAACACCAGGAGGCAAAACAAATCTAATTTGATTTACATGTAAAATTGAAATAGCTTGCTGAACTTCTGTAGCAATACATCAGGGTTTAATATAGGCAGTGTTAAAACGTGAAGGAGCTGACCTTGATGGTGCTGAGTCATGTGAAAGATATTTATGACTTTGGAACAGAGCCTTCGAGATGGCCCCTACTAATGTAATATACGAAAAATCAATAAAAAAAAGACAGGATGGGAAAGAAGAGAGACTTTCCCTTGGGGAGGGGACCATACCAAACTTAACTACACAGCTGTTGTTACAGAGCTACGCTCTCCCAATGTTAGGAATAGTTGACAAGATCACATGAAGAGGAAATATCTGAAGCAAGACAAGACAATAACTGATGAAAATTTCTGGCAGAACTGAGAAAGATATGTCCATGAGAGACACTATTAGAGAGTGAGAGATATGAGCCTGGCATGATTCAGAATGTAATTCACCTTCTCTGCTGACACATCCTACTGAGGTATTCAGTGAAGACTGTAATTAGAGCTGAGATTCGATTCATCAGAAAATTTAACATATCAGCATATAAAAATAGAGACTTTAGACTAGCCACAAAAGGTAGATCAATTCTAGAACTTACTGAAGGTGAAAACTAAATTAGTTAATGGCAGGATATAAACAAGATTACTTCCACAAACTTATTAAGCTCACACTTTAAACAGTCCTGTTGATACAGTAGACTTGCAGGAAACAGAAAGGTCTGGGATTCCTTTCACAAAAAGAGAATTAATAGAGACTTGGACTGCAAAGACAGCTCTAGAGATGGGATTTACAATGCCTATGATGAATGAGAAATTGTGAAATTGGTCAGACTGATGAACAGAATGAACTGTGAATGGAAGGCAATTTTTTTTTTGCTAAAGAAAAATAATATCTGAGTGAAACACAGAATGAAGTAAAAGACGATAAAGGCACCAAAAATAAATTCAAGGAGGGAAAGATATAAGACAAATCACTGTGTTGCAGAAAAGGAAGTATACCACCATCACCTTATTGTGTATTCCAAACCAAAAGCATTAGGGGTGGTTGGGTACAGATTAAGTGGTTAAAGAAAATCTGAAAGTGAATAATTTGATTGTTTATTGGACTTGGTTTTGCTCCTGTCATTCAGAAAAATACTTAAAATAGTATTAAAAAAGCAAGTGTGAAGATGATTTGTAAAATTCTTTGTCTCCTAGATATTCCATAGGATATTTTGAGGAAAGAAAGCAACAGAGGGAAATTTTTTGTAAATGATGCTGTTATTTCTCTAACAAATCCCCTCAAAGGCTACAATCTGCTCAGTTTCTATAGTCTTTCAGCTTATTTTACACATGAAAATGTTTGAATTCACAGATTTATTTTTGTTACTGTGTTATCTATATCATGCTTCTTGGATGTTACTCCAAACGGATGAAAGCATCTTACTTTCTACCACATGCAATATCTAAGACAAACTGATCAGAGTTATTTCCTCTTCACCCACTAAAAGAACTATTAACTATATTATGAAACACAACACTAATCCATTATCTGTCTGCAATAGTATAAATATTAATATAGCATCCAAAGCATCCCTAGAAAAAAAAAAATATACACACACAAAGAAATATAATCACCCTAAAAGACAGAATAATATATCTGTTTTCTCTACGACACAGTGAATACAGGATAATTTCTTAATTCTTAGCTGGTATTGATTGGCCTCAGCTGAAATACTTGAGTTTCCTCAAGATCATGGCACGTTCTTCCCTTTAACAAAATGCACCAGTTTTTAGTATGAGCAAACATTTTTTAAAGGAATATTAAAAAAAAGCTTCATAACAGTAGAGGTTCATGTTTATTGCAGTTTTCTTCTAAAGCAGACATGAGGATGACAAAGTCCTCCAGAATTTCAGAGTATGCCCTCCATATGAAATACTTCTGTTTTCCACCAGTTTTCTCTTAAATGACAGTACTGAGATCAACACTGTCCAATACATCCCGCAGCCTGTTTTGATGTTACTTGTAAACTTTATTTTTGAATATCTCTTTTGTTGAAACAGTTAGAAACACTTGAGGCAGCCAAATTTATTAATACTGTACTGGAGAATACTTGACCGTCTACTATTATGTGTAAGATACCCTAACTCCTGTGAATTGTAAAAGTTACATGCATAGTAATAAGGCCTTATCCTACAAATACTTTAATACACAGTTCAGTTCCTCACTGACACAAAGCTACTTGCATGAAAACTGATCAACCGTTTAGATGACTGGAGGTTTCACAGGAATAATAACGTTTTGTGCTTATTTTGCAGTTCTCAGGGGTAGAAGTGGTATATGTGAACTTACAAGCTATGGACATTTTTTATAGTTCCTAACTGAGTAAAGAAAGATTTGAAAGAGTGTATTTAATTTTCTACTTTGATCAGACTGTTACAGGTGTATTATAGCTGGACTTAAACAAGAAAATTTTGTATTGAGAGGTAAAAGGAGAAAAGCAGATAACATACTTGGGTTCAGCAAGTCGCATTTTTCTAACGTATTGAGCCTTTCTGCTTGAGACTACTTAAAAAAAATCCACCATTAAAGACACTTTTATGACTATCTCCTAACAAACAAGCGCAGTCTTTGTGTTTGTTAATAAAGCGACACCTGCTACAATTCAGTTGGAAAAAAATGGTGCAATACTCTTAATGAAAGATTTTATGGCAAGCACTGTTAAACTATGAAAGATGCTAACACCAGTGTTAACTAACTATGGTTATAAGAATGTTTTCTAACTTTTTAAAACTGCACTCAACTTTTCCTGATCTTTAGATTTAATATTTGAAGCAAATCTGAGATACAGGTGTATCGGTCAAACTGGAATTCTCATATAAACTGTTAGTACTACTAACAATTTGGGCATAGTTATTTCTTTCTGTACATGAAGGCATTACGAATAATATTTATACAACACTTGCATATCTATGTCAGCTCAAAATACCTTTTGCCATTTATATTAAGATTTGTGTTGTTTTACCAAAAATGGTGTCACTAGCTACGACCAAGTCTGATATGTGAAGAATCTTACTGGCATGAAACACTCCATAAAAAATACATACTGAAAATTAATACAGCTCATAAATGGGGAAAAGAAGAATGATTTGGAGTAGCAACAGAAGGCATGTGTTTGTAAGAAGAATGTAAACTTTTCCTACACAAGCATTTGATTAAAACCAGCCTTCCAACAAAAAAGTCCAAGGAAATGTTCTCAGTCAACAAGTATTATGGTCTGGTTTAATAAAACAATGAAATTAAACACTTTAAAATCAACTGGTAGACACATATTGTCTTAAGTCTGCAGAAGAGTTTTACATGCAAAAATAACCGATGGGTCAATTCTTTAACTCCCTGTATCCTGTAATCTTCTACTTTAAAATGTTATTAATTTACAATGCCTTCCATGACATTAAATTTAGGTTAATATACTTACACTGATATATTTTAACAAGATAATTATGTCAAAGGTTATCATCAACAGTTCATAATAAAAAGTTACGCTCAAAAATAAAACTTATTATTTATAGTTTAGACTGCATAATAAAGTATTAGCAACACAAAATGTTAATTAATTTCTAATTCTCTATTCTTTTATTTAGATTTCATGAAGGTTGATTGGACTTGATCCATCATTTTACAGAAAATTAATTATTTCAAATACATGCACCACTTTATGCAACCTGCCTGATTTGCATTGAGGAAAATTCAGCAGAAGTAATTGAGGCACAAGCAAATACTGGCACTGACTGAACTCAATTTTCATTCCAAATTTCTGCAAAATCCCAAGACACAACAATATCAGATGCAGGGGGAAAACAAACAAAAGCAATGTGTAAAGGGAACATGAAGAGAGAATATTACAAGAATCAGAGAACAAAGGGATTGCAAAACTATTTTAGTGCCATAGATGAACAGTGAGGGCTTCATTCAGGCAAGGTGGAATAAGATATCATATGGCATCCTGACAATTGATGTCTTCATTTAAATGTAAGAATTTACATTCTAATTAGAAAGAATTTACATCTTAATCAGAGGCAGCTGTATTATCTTGTTACTGTTTTTTTCAAAGGTAATGAACTAAAGTACTGCTGTGCTTTTTCAACCAGAAACTAAATAGACAGCATACAGTGTTATTTTATAGCCTACCTGCTGTAAGCTGTTATTAATATTTTCAAAGACTAAATTCCAACAAAATCTTTTAAAATAAAAATTGTATTTGACATTGCTCAAACGATATTATAAAGACTTATTTAAAATATTTAACCAATACCCTTTCTAACTTATATTTTTAAGTATACGTAGTCATAAAGGTATCATTAATATGGCACCAATGAAGCACACTTTCCTTCTAGGCTTCAACTAATACAGTATAACATTGGGGGAAAAGAGTATTTGGGAATTTTTTTATTAACAAAACAGTTCCACAGATACTTCTCCACATTGTTTATATAATACATAAGGAAAAATCAATTAAACAGGCCCATTTTGTAGCTCACGTGTAAATACACTTTTAATAGAGGCCTACAGCTGCTTTTAGACACATTTTTAGACTTACAAAATCACGGCTTACCAGTTCAGTCTAAATATGAGGGTTTTGGCTCTTGCACAATTTCAAGAGTTTTGATGTCAATATACAGTATACAACCCCTGTTAGGGAACTTTAAGCATACAAGAGTGCAGTAGGAAGTAAAGATATTCTTTTTCCTGTGAAGAAATTAGATGTGGCCTGAGAAGTTCCTGGTTTAGTTCCCAGCTCTGCAAAAACTAACTGAAAAAATTTGTCTCACTAGTATTTTGTGTCTCCACATTTGTAAGATGTCTCTCTCTCAGCTCTATGCGTAGTCAGAATGAAAATATCTTTGGGGCAAGATCATTTTATTGCTACAAACCATGCAATGTTCAACTCAGTGGACACTTCCATAAAGAGTACTGAATTAGGATGAAAGGTCTTTTGTTATAATTGCTCTTCCTTTGAACTCTGGAAACATTATGTGTATTTTCATGTGTCTTCTAGTACAACAACAAATAAAAAAACCCCAACGTGGAATCTTCCATCAACTTGGATAACTAGGTAGAAATTACTGAAGCAGTTTAGTTCATTTGCCACCTCATGGGTTAAACTGGCACCAGCCAGAAAGACTCACATCCTGGGGTGGACAAACACACTGGCAGAATGTTTGAATCCCAATGTGCTGGAAAGGACCGGTTTTCTGATAAAGATTTGCCAAGTCCATCACTATCTGTGGCAAATAAGAGAATAAGCAGACTTGCTGTGCATTCCTCAGTGAAGGCAACTTCTGCTGACCTGCAGTCCCTCAGAATGTGACATGGAGAGTCAAAGAATGCAGATGTTTGGGGTTTATTTGGCTTACTGGTTCAGGCTAAATATCAACATGTATGGCTTCCCTGTGATTACAGATCAAATTTATGTGACTTCATCACTAAGTACTAAAAAGATACGATCAAGAAAACAAGGATGTTAGAACACAAATTATTCATCCTCCTGTACAACCAGGAACATTATACCTCTCAAAGATATATTGAAAAGTTTGTCTTCTCTTGATTTCCGTGGTTAAGAGAAGAAAAGAAATTCTCGAAAACCCATACTTACTTAACTTTTGAAGACGAGCCTAAATAAAAGTTTCACAGTGTATATCTTGAGAGGTAAAGCAGATCAGACTTTTTTTAAAACTCTGGTAGTTTTCTGAAAACTACAGCTAAATGAAGACGAAAGACTAATGTAAAATTTCTGCTGGAGACCTTAATTGGTCTTCGAAGAACTTTTTGATTCTTTTTTGAGCTGCTGAGAATACAAACCCATACACTAGCAACCAAAACACCCTCTTTCCCCAATATGTTAATGTTTTCAAGTAATATCACATAGTATATTATTAGGAATGGAAAGATATCTGACAAAATTATCAGCATTATCTTCTGTTATAATTTAGACCACTATTTTAATTTCTACAACTGCTTTAATTGCGTAACTAATTCGTTTCCAGTACCTTAAAGGGTCATTTTTTTACTGAAAGCCATCAGTTTCCACTAACTTCACTTAGCATCACACGTATCATATATTGTATTTTGTCATTAAAGTTCAAATTTTGAGTATTGTTCCCTTCCTAAAAATAAGACTGTGTTCCATTTAAATCTTGAAACTACGTTTGAGTTGTTTTTACTAACACTGTATTGTAGCAAGGCTTCACTGATCCTGAAATCAACCTGAATGTACAGCCAGTATCAGCTTTTTTTAATCGTTCTTTTTCTGAAATGAAGTAGAATATGAAGCCCTTACTGAACCCGCTTCTTCTACTTAACCATCTTTTAAAATGTCATCTTACATGTAATTTGTAATTTCTTGATTCATCGTTACCAGGCTTTTTTCTTAGCAGATCTTAAAACAAGCAGATCTTTGCCCTGTTTCTATCTATGGTTACTATAACAGCAAATTTGTAAATAAAATATGAACATTTACTATCATATACGTAAGTTAACTAATGATCTGAGTATGCAAGATAGTGCTTCACAGTAAAAAACAGCTTAAAATCCAATAAAGGTACCTAGTGAAATGCAATATTCCAAAATGTTACTATCTTACTGTTGTGAAGCAATTATGAAACTAAAAATGTAATGAGTTTCACGATATAATTTATTTTACACTTTGGAAAGCATCTAATCAAACACCTTTGGGTATATTTTAATCAGTGCTGTAATAATGTTTAAAATATTTAGAAGATAGACTTGAAAACATATTAACATCCCTAAGTATCAGAAAACAGAAAATTGCAGAAAATCAGAAATGTACATTTTTTTCAACTATAATAAGGACTTCTACATTGTATTAGATCTACTAATATTGAAGTGATTTTCAAATCTTTATGACTTTTGTTTTCCATGTATCTCTATGCTATTAATACACATGTAAACATAACCTATTACTGCCCCCCCTGCTCATAAAGCAATCACTTAATACAGCCATCATTTTTTTCACTATGTAATCACATTTCAAGGGTTTCAAAGTAATGTTATAGAGGTTAAAATACACCCACAAGTTCGATCTCATTATTACAAACGTTCCTTTCTGATGTGGTATTTTATTTTCATGTTTTCTTTTTTGGGGTGCATACTGTTACTATCACACCTCCATTTTTTCTGTTTTAAAGTAAATGACAATTACACTTAAAACAATGCCTTGTAAAGTTACTATTCAACAGTAAAAGGCTGAATTTTTTGCTCATATAGTTCTATGGACTACTAAATAGTCCACTACTCTTGCAAAGAATTTTTTTCTGGAGTCAGATGATAGACCTAGGTCTCAGGTTAGTATTGTAAAAGTAGAATGTACGTAATGTGCAATATTTTGAGCATGGGATTAAATCTGGGATTAATCTAGATTTACATTTAAATTAATGTTAACATCAGCAGGAGTTCTGCGGTTAATTCTGGGTGCACAGGCAGCGGGGTAGACTGAGGCCAGCTGAGAGTGAACTACTGTGACTCTTACCTTAAGGTCAAGTTTTGTTGAGAATATCTAATTTAGTTATTGGTGTCGACTATTTAAGCTGCACTCTAGCCACTATGCTGGAGCTGGAGTGGATGAAACAGTCACACCACGTAACTACACGAGCAGCATAGGTTCCTCCAAGTTTTTAATACAGTGAAGGTTTTCAGCATTTCTCTGGGCTGGTCGGCGATTGCCTTTTGTAGCTGGCATGTGAACCAGGACTGAAGCAAGGCACAGCAAATGTTTTGCAGAGAAAGCGTTTCAGGAAGCTTACATTTGTGCCCAGCAAAGAGCTCTAGGTGGCAGACAAGCTTCCATGCGGTTAATCTTGAGAAAGGTCCAAGAGCCATTCCCGCTCAAGACTTACAGGTACACCTCTAAGAATTTTCTGCAATTCATTCTGAAGGAAAGGTTACAGTGTGAATACCCTCTCGCTATCGCTACGTATTTTGACTGTTTTTAATCACAGGTATTATGAGTAAGAGATACATAAATTGTACCAGGAATACAGGGCTGATCAGAGGGAGAAGATTTGTTGTTCAGTTAACCAAAACCTCAAATGGAAAATGTTTTGCAGGGATGTTTCAGGGAGCGATTCAGAGTCCAGCCTAATGGACTTTGGTTTGTAAATCCAAATGGTAATCGATTAATTAGGCTTTAATTTGCAGCAGGGATTGGAATATCTTCATACATCTTTCCAAGCATTGGTCCAAGCCAATTAATGCCATATTCTACTGAAACTCTAGTACAAATAATTGAGAACATGAAGTGTAAAATATTTATTTATATTACAGATATCTGGGAAAAAAAGACTAATAATAAGAATCCTCCATACACAGGGGGAGAAAGATTACACATGTAAGAGTTTTTTAGATCCACAAACATGTTAGGAAATATACTCCCTTGCCAGTGAATGTTCATGCCACCTACCTTAAATCACGATCACTGAATTTGTTAACTAACTTTTTGTCCATTTTGGCAGTATACTATATTAAGTATATTACTTCTTAATATAGTAAGTAGCACTAAGTGTGTCACTAATTAATAATTCAGTTACCACTTTTTAAATTAAATTAATTTTTTAGTTTATCCTGTATCCCNTTTTTGGGTTTTTTTTTTTTTTTTTGCTTCTCTCCACTTCTTCCCACTCTGTTTACAGTCTTCTAAATAAGTGACCTTGGTTTCAAATATATTTAAGTGCTCTTTTAGTTCATATGAATGATTTAAACTCATTTTGACACACTATTGATAACACTTAAATTTATTGTAGCTATACTTTAATTCCTCTCTTCATTGTTTCTTAACACAATAAAAGTGTTTGACAAAGAAGAATATGATTTAATTTACATTTACTGCTGTTGTCTTCCTAATAACCACACTGTTAAGGTCCCACTTACTGTTTAATTACTTAACCTCATTTCAGGAAAAGTCATGATCCAAAGGGTGGTGTTTCTGAAGTGAAGTTTTTTCAGTATATCTTATATCAAGGTTGCATCTAATATAACACTGTATCAAACAGTTTGAAGCGTAAATTAAACACAATTTGCTCTTCTCACACTAGACTAATAATTTTTGAAAAGTGAGACATATTAAAACAGTACAAGAAACCCCAAGTGACCATTTAAAATTTTAAAAACAAATTTCAAACCTGCCAATTTTAAAAGCAGTCACACTGACGTTATACTATTACGACAAGGAAAAAGAGCACCATATTCCTTGGCTAGGCACTTGTCATATTCCCTCTTTCCTGTGAAAAGGATGGCAGTTTGTCAAAACCTCTGGAATCAACACTATGAAATGCGGAAACTTTTCTTCTGTCCACACTGAAGAGCAGTGGCATCTTGACTAAATAGCAGGAGAATACACACAGTCCAGGCTGGGGAATGAGCTATCTTCAAAAAGATAGCGTTCATGGCAGGAACAGGGCTGCTTCCTCCTCCATCAGACCCTTAATCTTTTCTTTGGTTGAGGCAAGTAGAATTGGGATCAGCTGATTAATTCCTGCTACACCAATTAACTTAATATCTCCCAGGCTTTCTAAAGAACAATTTGCTTTGTCCTCTCTCCTCTCAGTTTAGCCTGAGGTCCGTAGGGTTTATTTTGTTCAAAATCACCCTGTGGATCTGAGCAATCGCCTCTATTATTGATAGGTTTATTTCTGTCAAGTTAAACTGAAGAGAGTTCTGATAAAAGCCAGTGTTTCCCGACTCCCTCATGGTATTAAGGACACAGAGGCAAGCTGAGAACAGGACAGCGTGACACTTTTACCACGAGGAAGGTAAGATGTAGCTGTCTCATCCTGTTCAACACAGACACAGGCTGGAAGTTTAACTCCTCCAAGGAAATTAGAAATCTGAAGTCTTTAAAGGCTGGTGCCTCTGTGGCCTCTGTCACCTCCACTGCTGTATGTCAGAAGACTGAAGAGCGGTTTCACACCTGAGCTGAGACCTAAGGAAAATCCCCCCTAACTACTATCATGGGTTTAGTTATTTATGAGAGCTCAACAGACTATACTAGAAACAACTAAAATGCTGGCTGTAGGAATCAAAGTTGACGCTTACTACTTAAATTGGTTCACGGAAATATTGCTTATTATGTGCAGATCAACTACAATTCTAAATGGTAAATATGTAGCACACAGAGCTGATGTATGACCATGCCACGTCTTCCCTTCATATATCAGTACAGATACAACTGATCCTTTATTATGGACTTTTTCCTAAATTACATCCAAATGCCAGAAACCAATATGCTGGATGTACAAGCACTGCAATATGATTGAAATATTACAGAAGTAGTCACAAGAGGAGAAAAAAATAGAACTTATTTTGTAAAAGGTACTGATATATATCGGAATTTTAAAATTTACTAAACATCACTGCACTGTTTCACCCTTCAGACTAAACGGACCGTCAGATTCATTCTTGGTGTTCCTGCTGAATCAGCCAAAAATATCTGAATCACATCTAGGTCATGCACTCAAACTGCTCCCTGAACAGGCTACATCAGGGGAAATCCATTTGGACCCGAGTCATTAAGGGCATGGGAGAAACACTTCCTGTACATATTCACTGTACACAAAACTATCACAGTTATACAATTAATCAGATACTTTGGGGTTGATCATACTGTAGAGCACAGATTAAGGAAAAAGTAGAAAGTGGTTAACTTTACCCATTTCAGTCCTAATAATATTAACTAGAATAACAGTTAGGAAAGATTACGTTTTTAAAATTGGTTTATATGTTAAGAACTAGGAAATAAAAACTTTGATTGAAAAGTTTTAAAAAATAAACATAACCGAAGACAAGCCTTTTAAAAATCGTGATACACCTCCATATTAAAATGCTTATTTAAGCTTTCCCCTGCCAGTTACTATTGTCAAAATATACAGCAGTAGTTAATAAGACAAGACTAGACTTAACTATTGACTTTCGTAATAAAACATGAAGATAAAAATGAGGCTTGGTGTAATTTATAAGAGAGAAAATGATGTACTAAAAGCAAGACACTAAATCAATTTTAAACACCAAACACAATTTATGTCTGACTTTAAAACTCATCCTCAAAACATTAATCTAGACAAAGGCCAGAAACTGAATGAGGCATAATTTGTGAAACTGATACCTTTCATCACAACCTCTAGCTGAAAAGGTCATTAGATATATTATATCTAAGTGAGCAGCTTATCCCTGCTTCATTACTGATAATTAAGGCGAGTAATATTTTCTTGACAGTAATGTGTCCAGTAAGAGATATCGTCTAGTTTGCATAAACCAGACATTAATTACCAGAGTAGTATCAGAGATAAAAAAAAATTAAGTACCTGTGTAACATCATTTCATTATTTTTTCTTCATTTCCTTAAAGAATTAGCAGGCTCAGAAACATAATGAGCATATTAAGAAATCCATTTTCAAGCATTTATTAAAATCCTTTATACACATTACACAAATATATTTCTGTACATACATAAACAGAAATGAAGGCATCTCGAAACACACACATTATTCTGATATTTTGTCATCTTGCCTTACTAGAGCAACAGTAGATGGTGAAGTACAGTGATCAAATAATACATTCATATTTGGACTTCATTTCAAATGTGAAGGCTTTCACATAGTGGAAATCACAAATGACTCCAAGACCTCTGATCTGCAACTTCAACTCATGTAAGGGCTGTTTCACCTTATTTGCATAACTGGTAGTTTTGTTATTACACAGAATAGCATAGGTATCAAGTATCCATGGGAGGACGACAAATTTGGCACCTAGTTCATAATCTGTTTAACAGTTTTCATTTCTCAGTAGAAACATCTCTCAATGTTTTTTAAAAGCTATGTTGCACAGTGTTTGTAAAATAGAAGAAAGAAAAGATTAATTACCTGGAATGGTTTATTCATCAAGGTGTGCTATCTATCATACTTCACTCTGTGATAACCTAGACAAACGTTATCTAGAGAGATTTTACCCTTAGTCATAACACCACATATAAATGCTGTTGTCACTGCATGCTATGCAGAAGCCATAAAAGTGGTACCCTACCCTTTTAATTTCTCTCAACTCCAGAATCCCTGAAAATGTGTGTATTTGACAATAAAACCTGAGAAACAGTTACAGTGTAAGGCGCTTCTTGTCCCCATGAACATCTGCATTATCAGGGCTTCGAGCAGCATTTCTCACAAAGCACCATTAATTTAGAGGAGGGTCCAAGAATCCCCTGTTGGACAGGACATTGTTACCATAAAGCTTGCTCACTACCGTACAGAAAGAAGCTATGTGGTGGTCTCAAAAGAAGAAATTTTTAGGGAATATAGGGAGGATATTTCTAGGGAAAAAATATCCAGTGATTACCCAGTAATTAGGTAAGGTAGAAAGAAGATGGATGGGAAGGAAGGGAAGACTGTCACAGATCTCTGAGGGAATGAAATAAGTTGCCACGACATCTTGTAACAGGAACAGTGTGGCCAGCAGGATTAGGAAAGTGATCGTCCCCCTCTACTCAGCACTGGTGAGGCCCCACCTCGAATCCTGTGTTCAGTTTTGGGCCCCTCACTACAAGAAAGACATTGAGGTGCTGCAGCATGTCCAGAGACGGGCAACGAGGCTGGTGAGGGGTCTGAAGCACAAGTCTTATGAGGAGTCTTATGAGCGGCTGAGGGAACTGGGGTTGTTTAGTCTGGAGTAAAGGAGGCTGAGGGGAGACCTTATTGCTCTCTGCAACTACCTGAAAGGAGGCTGTAGAGAGGTGGGGGTCCGTGTCTTCTTTCAAGTAACAAGTGATAGGATGAGAGGAAATGGCTTCAAGTTGCACCAGGGGAGGTTTAGATTGCATATTAAGAAAAATGTCTTGACAGAAAGGGTTGTCCAGCGTTGGAACAGGCTGCCCAGGGAAGTGGTTGAGTCACCACCCCTGGAGGTATTTAAATGATGTGTAGATGTGGTGCTGAGTGACATGGTTTAGTGGTGGACTTGGCAGTGCTAGGTTAATGGTTGGACTCGATGATCTTAAAGGTCTTTTCCAATCTAAATGATTCTATGATTCTAAAAGAGAGCAGGTTGACCTGAAAGACATTTACAGAAAGAGCTATTACCTCTGTCTCAGTTATGCAGTACATAAGTAGTACAGAAGGGATATACACATCCCCTTCTATAAAAGTGTATGCAGTATTTGGAGAAGGCAGGGCTCACACATGCATTTCTGAATTCTGCTAGACAAACACCCCATGGATACTATCAACTGTCAGCCCATACAGCTTGCATGCACACCATCAAATATAGTCAGAGGAGCACCTTTACTGACGCTATTTGTGCACGTTATTCTGAAACAGTATATGCATCAATAAGTTGACTGACAATGTGTTATCATCATGATCATTTGTGAAAAACAGACCTTAAATACTGGAAAGTTAATTGAAAGATCTGTTTTGGGAGAACCACCTAATGATAAACCAGCATGAAAGCTAAATTAAGGCAAAGTGGGTGAGTCTCTGGAAAAGGCAATGAATAAATCTTTCAATAGTAATTGACACTATTCAAATTCATTAGATTTGATCTAGTCTATTTTTGAAATTTGCAATGTGCAAAATGACCATTTCATCACAGGCATTGGAAGTCAAAATCATTACTTGGGTTAAAGGAAATGTAAGGCAAGTGAGGGTAAGATAATGACCATGCCTGTATATGCTGCCCCCCTTACTACTGAGGTGAGCGGAAGACCATCTTCAGTTGCAATTAATGTTTCTTCCTCCCTTCCAAGGGCAAAGACCAAACAATAGTGGCGAGATGATCATTTTCTTAATGTGATCCTTTCATATCATTCTAGCAGTCACAGTAACTTGTTCCTTTTATTAATATTTTATTGTTCTTACTTTCCATCTTCTTGATTTGGTACAGTTACCATGATATGTTATTCTTCTAAGAGTATTAGTAACAGATATAATGGAATATTTTTTCAAATAAGAAATGTAATTTCAGAAACCTTGGGAACCTCAGCGTATATCAAAGGTGTAAACTTATGCTGACAACTCCTCCTAATAAGTCTTTGCTTTTCACAGCTTTCCTCAGTTTAAGAGGCAGAAATTAGCATTCAGTGCTTAAAATGCTACCACTACATCTTCAGCTTCTTCAAATCTGAATTCAGAAAGGGCAAAATTCAAATTAAATTTATCAGCAAACTGGGAAAAAAGCTCACAAATCCAGCAACCGTTGTCAGTTATAACACTAAACCTGCAATTGCATCATTACTCCAGTGTTAAATTTGTTTGGAAAATAGATTGAACTATTCTGGATGACTGTATAAAGAATGACAAGAGATCGAATACTTAAAAACCCAAATTTTGATTCCAAGTAAGACACACTATTCTTCTCTCTCTCGTACACTTAAAACATTAAGCTTAAGATGTGTTTTGAACACTGGGGAAACATTTACAGACTCCCTGAGGATGTTTATAGTAGATTTCTTCTAATAGTACAAGGATGAATGTGTACTCCTGATGTTCCCACACTTTCCCCTGTGACAGATATGGAGTAGTAAAGGGACCAATACAAACCAGACAGCTTTTCAGCAGTTTCAGGGCATATACTTGAAAACTGCATTTTTAGTTCAGGTTTTGACAAATGGAAAAATCATGTTTAAATTTCTGACATCAAAACCTGCAATTTCATGCTTCATCTATACAACATCCCTTTAGATGTAAATACACAGGAAAGTAAACACCATTTAAAAATTTTCCCCTTAAGTTCAGTACTAGGCATTTTCTCATATTAATTATCTAGAGAAAAAATGTAGGCAAAATTTGCAATAAATCTTTAAAAACAAAGGGCTTTGGTCCTACATTCTACTTTAATAGTATACATTACATACTTGTAGTTTTGGCATCTATATTACCTTATTATATATTTCTTCTTATGCATAGAATATTGTAACAAAAGTTAGCAATATTACATTAAAACACTGAAGCAGCTAAAATTCTGCTTAATTTACAACAGTGACTGATACAAACCTGGCATACATCCTGACAAGGAGCCCATCTGACCTGTGAAACTAATTTCCTTGGTGCAGCATTCAAAAATGAATTTGTGTCAAACAAGAAAAGCCAAACTATTCCTAAGTAATATAAAATTTACTATATTCCAGCATCTCGAACAGTGTCTGAAACACTGCTCCAAAAAAGGAAAATAATTTTTGAATACACTAGCAAGTACAGCCTATAAAAATGCTTCAAATAAGTGAAGTTTGATGATCTGACTGGATGAAGATGCACACAACATGATAAAGCAAGACTTTATGAATATCACAAGCATTTTCCTGTATAAATTTCTCACACAACTGCTTTAAACTCTTCAAATTTTGCATTTCAATACCAGGTTACAAAGTTCTATCTAACACCATTTTTACTCACGTCCATATGATCAGAATCTTATTTTAAGGAAGTCAGTAATCTCTCTTCATTTATAAAAGAAGATTCAAAGCAAAAAAATCAAGACAAAATCTAACCAAATCTCTGATACTTGTGAGATCAACATGAAGAATCCAACTTCATATATGGATCCAATCATGTTAGGTAGCAAATTTGCTTTATCTTAGAAAACCACTAAAAAAGTTGGATTATTTATGTGATAATTTATTCCTGGCCTATTCTTTGGATAGACGTTTCTACTTTCGTTGTTTACTTCTTAAACTGCAGACAAAAAAGTAGGGAAGGAATCAGCGCAGAATTCAATCTGGGAATTTTTTGTTCACTCAATGTGTAACTGAAAAATGGCAATTTTTATAAATGCAATCTCAAAACTCAGTGAGTTTACTATGAGGATTAGTGCCTAAATTTCTGATTTTGGGAAAATGTTAAAAAAGACAACTAGTTTAATGTAAAATCATAGCTACTACATGAGCTTAGTCAACTACTTTTCTACAACGTTCTGTAAGGCTGTGTAATATCTTAATGCTCATGTGGAACAGCTGCACTGACACAATGGGCTGCAGACGTTTTTACTGTCCTAATAATCCACATATTAAAGAGTCCCTAAATACTCATTGATGCGACAGACCATAACAACTCCCATGGAGCTGTTACAGTTTATCAGGTCAGTGATCTGCATACTGAGGATTCCCCAAGTACTCATTGACAGGTAGCATCTCATATACACTTGTACTAAAATAATAATTGCTTCAAAGGAACTGTTAAATCCCAGTTGCAAGAACAAATTAATTTAAAACCACTGAGACAGCACTTGGCTTTTTCTAAAGATCTGACAAATCTAGAAAACTGGACAAACCAAGACATCTGAGCAGAACAACTGTTTTCAAATACTACGGCTGTATGGCATTGTGGTCAAAAATACTACCCACCTTGTCTTCACTGAATTACAACCACTACCTTTCTGCTAGGCAAGGGTGACCCAAACCCTGTCCTTGACACTGTTAGAAAAGAATGAATGAAAAACCTGGTACATAGTTAATCATGTTAATTGAAGCCTTGAATTGGTTGTTCCCTATGTCCTCACTTTCTTCCCCTGTGTAGTGTTTTCTTCTGTCATCACCTCAACTATAAATCATTGAACCCAGTATTTCTCTCCTTTCTCTTTTCTTCCATATCCCAACAAGTGTTTAGCCTTGTCACTTCAGATCCGTTTAATTTCTTACCCTGTCATTTCCTCCCACTACATTTATGCTATACAGATTAGAGGAAAAACTCATACAGAGTATAGAAACCTTTGCACCCAAAAGAACCTATAGTAATTTATCTGCTCCCACCCACTGCATCACGCAATAACACAACTGGTTCACACTCCAGACAACTTTGCAGCGGCATCTGAGCTTCAGACAAAGCTGAGCATGGAACCATCCACACAAACAACCAAAGAGAGTGAGTGACTGCATGGAAACTGTCTACAGTCAAAAGACAGCTCCTCTAAAGGCAGAGATCTAGAATAAAAGGCTGCTTCACAATGTTAAATTAGAATACCTTACAGTCTATACCCATGATGAACTTCAGCCTGATAATGTTACCCTCCGCCATTTGGTATAGGCTGCGGTATATATATCACCAGGATTCGTCAGGGCTAAGTCTGATATTCTTACTGGTTCTTACATAGTTTGGTCCACAGGGCTCTGAAATCATACACTTCAAGTATTATTTATAGTCCAATCAAGAAGGAAATCAACTACATTGCTTGTTTATGTCACTTGCTTTTTATGACTCATTTATGTTACGGCTACCAGGACACATAGATCTAGCTGACATTGGTGGTTGTGTGTTTGTGAAAACATTCTTCATGAAAACTGTACTTCTAAATCAGATGAGACCTCAATCAAATTTACATTAACAGTCAGGGGATTCGCAGTATTCTTGCACAGAACTCAGCAGCTGAAAGCTAACAGTCAAACCAAGGAACCAAAACAAGAAGTGGAAGGAGTATCAAAACCCCCTCAATAGATCCATGACTTTCATAATACTGCCTATGATAATGGATACAAGGAGATTTAATTAAAGAGAGAATATGATAGCTCATAATAGTCTAACACTAGGACTTAGACACTGCAAACTCAGATTGTGACAGTTCATTTCTCAAAAGTTAAATAGCATCATAAAAATTAAGAAGAAAGCAATATTTCTTCCCTTAGAACACTCCCAATAGGTAACTTTTCTCCTCAGTCCATATATTTTTATGCTTCCCTTGTCAAAATCTGAATTAGTTCTCTTAAGTCTTTTTCTTTATTGTCTTGGTAAATCCAGTCGTATTCTAAACATTATTCCAAAGACTATTTTCCTAGCCTGGTGCTTTGGTCAGGAACACCAACTTCCTCTGCCCGTCTATTATCCCAGACGCACCACGTCTCTTAATTTTCAAGTTCCTTGCAATTTAATGTCACTTTATATATCACCTCTTAAACAGCAGCATACTTACTCTCTATTTGTGAAATCTATTTCTTGCTTTCTCTTCTTAGGTTTGGGATGCTCTGCATATGAAAATTCACAAAACTATCTTATTATACTTCTTCAACAAGTCCTAAAAAATTTCATCTTCTATGGGAACCTCTTCTCTCATAGAACTTGAACGCTGAACTAACTGAAGACTCAGGCTATGTTGATGAAATGCTAACACAGCAAGTTACTGGGTTTGGCCTCTGCTTAAGAAGATAAGGACTGACACTGTTAGCCTGAACAGCTCTCCCAGCCTCATCCTAACAGAGCTGTAAAACACCTGCAGCCAAAGGATTAGAGATAGGGTCAGAGTGTGTGTGTGTACATGTACGTGTAGCTTTCTCCACAGTACAATTAATTTTCTTTGCACAGTCTCACCTGTAGTGGGAAACAGAGTCAAAAGTCATGACTAGCAGAACTCTTTTCCAGCTTTCTCTCCTGACATTGCCTTTCTTTTCCTTCTTCTCTTCTTTTCCTTCTTCTTTTCTCTTTGCAAAAGAAATAGGAGAAAATGCAACCTTTTTCCTCTTCCTGTATATCTCAGTTGAATAAGAAGTTTTTGACTGCTGCAGGGCTTGGCAAAGATGAAGAAGGCAACCATATAGAGAAAAAAGATGGAAGGTTCCCGGGGGGGCTGCTGGAGAAGAAGGTAGTCTTAGAAAGTAGCATTTTACAAGAGAGGGAGAAAGAGAAACCAGGAGAGTTAGACCAGGAGCAAGCTTTTGTCCAGCTAAGATATAAGACCAGGGAGACTCCTTTAGCCTTAACTGTTAGTCCAGAACCACAGGGACTGAGATCTAGGTTTTGATGACAAACTTAGGAGAACAAATGAACCCATTCACTCAACAAAGCAACACAACACCCTTCCAGCCGCTGAGAATGAACTTCCTTGCAAGGGAGAAAGAGGTGCACTTTAACAATGAGATCTACTCATCATCTCTGCTGTTGTGTGGAGCCTGGTATGGTTAGGATACCAAAAATCTTGGGGTTCTGCAAGTAAGATGGGAGTAATGGGGACAGAGATCTGGCAAATCAATGTTTTGCTTGTGACCTCTATTCAGCCAAGTGGTACATAGCCCTTAACGCATTTGATGAAATGTCCCAGTCTGGGTCCAGCAGACTATAGCATTCAGCAGACCACCACTTAACTCCCAGTGTTCCAGTCCAAAGGTCAACTGATTTATGTTAAATAGAAATACATTCTATATATGTAGGTGGTGATATATGTATCACTGTCTGAATGACATAGCTTCAGAAACAGGAATAATTGCTTCTGGAATGCGAAGTGTCTGAAGAGTGTATCAAATGTACCCGGGTTTGCACACTGTGTCCTTGTCATTTAGAAGACACTGTGTAAGTATATCACCTTCTATGTTTTGATAGAATGATGACAGAATGAAAACCCAGGCCCTTAACTGCCCATCCAATCTGAAATCTATCTTGGTGAAGGTATGGTCTCATGACTACTTTGTCCATCCTTGCCCTAAAAAATTTGATAGCCTAAACATTAGGGAGAAGACGCCTTGACCCTTAGGTCTAGACTCTACTGCCCAATCCAAGTTGCAGCATGACAGGCAGTATCTTGACTGTTCCTCCTCAGTCAGTCATCTGTGTAGTGAAAAGGAGACATGCTACTTCAAATGAGCAATTAACAATTGCCCGTACCTTTTTAAAAACTTTTTGGGACTATAACAAGTCCAATGACAATAGTTTTGACACCCTGTGAAATGAATGTATCTCTGATGACGCACTAACACGTCAACAGAAGCAGATGTCCTGTGTATCAAAAGACGGCAAAAATCCTCTTTACAAATAAGGATATAATGCTAGAATCATCACCCTCGACCTGAATCTGCAAATGAAGCGCAAGTTTAGGGTGGGCCACCGTACTTCTTACTGCTGTGCACAGAGAAACCCTTCCAGTAAGAATCCTTGATTCTTAGGTGCTTCATGACTCCAACCGACAGTGGGTTTGTCTTCTTTTGAAGTAGATTTATCTAACCAGGGTCCCTAAGCATTACAGGACATGGAGACTGTGTAACAGCAGAAAGACAAAATGAACGGAATAAGCAATGGTGACAGTGTCCATAACTCATTTGTCTTACGTAATCCACAATGAGAGTAGGCCTTTCTCCAAGAAAGTGCCAAGGCAGCAGAAGACTGAAGGTGAAAAAACCAAAAAAGGAAAATGGTTCACAGATTTCTGCTGAGAGGAGGAAAGGCAGTGTGATGAAACACCTGATTCCGTAGCCCTGTATCAATAAAGTGGTTGGATTGATATGTTTTTCTGTTCTTTGTGATTGAAGGCAGTCTTTGAATATTTATGAGGAACAGGCTTCAGTCTGTGCAAAAAGCTTTTTTCTGTCTTTGTCTTCATGGGCTCTGGGAAGAAGCAAAGACATCTAAGGATAAGCCTAGAATTTTTAATGTTATGTAGAACTTTCATCAATTGTGGAGCTGAATGAAACAATTCATCAAACAGTAGTTTTCCAACCAGAGATTGCATTTCTTTCGGCAATTCAACACTATTAAGTCACAAGGACTCTATGTTGCTAAGGAGTTCAGAAAACAGTCAGTGGCAGTGCCCACAGAATTTGAAGCAACTTGGTTTGAAGTTCTGGACGTCAGTTGAACGTCCATCCCAGAGGACAGAGAATCCTCCTTTGAATCTCTAAGACATAAGACTGACTAACTGCCTTTCTTTTGTTAATGAGTTCATATTCATAGCAAGCCAAGACAGCGTGGTTGCTAATCAAGTGTAGCAGTAAAGAAGTTAAGGCATTAATCCAGCTGCTAAAGGCATTCCAGTATCTGGGGTCTTTGTCTGAAGAGCAAAATTACTTGGATTTTCCTACGATGATTCTTAAAACAAAGATGAGGAAGGTGGGCAGAAAAAAAGAAATACAGGATGAACAGGAACATCCACCAAAAAACAGTGACCACAGCTCAAAGATATAAACTATGCAGCATTATATAAAGTATATACATGACACCTGCTGTCTATGTGGCCTGGTTTATCACTTTACATCTAGTTCTATTTACTTTGTTTTTACAGAGTTCACAATTGCATATAAAGTACACCCCAACACTAACATTTATAGTATGAAAGTTGCTAATTAAATGTTTTCCAATAGCTCTCTCAAAGTATGGTAGTGTTGCAAATTCAGCGGAAAATGCTGGTAAGTAGTTCAATATCTGTAAGATGCTAAGACATTGTTTTTAAAAATTAATGGATTCCCAAAATGAGTTTTGAAACACAAACATGGCAACATATCACAATAGCACAATGTACTGACAGACTGCTCTGATGGAAAAATCACTATTCAGTTTCAAGAGGGGATGCTATCTTTTTTTTGGTGGTTTTCTGTTATTCTACTAGACGCAACATCTTTTTTTCCATGCTCTCTTCTGCTAGCTCTTATACTTTTTTTCAAGACTTCTGTATAAGTCAGTCATTATGGGCAACAGTACTGTAATTAGTACTGTTTGCTCTGCCACAGATCATACCCGATGAAACCCAAAATTCTTTCAAAGTCCCATATGTTCTCTCAGCCATGTGCCTTAACTTTACTTTGAACTGACTGCACAGTCTTACCACATATGCATTTAGGATATACTATTAGTATTTTAAGCCAAATAACCTGAACAATGATCAGGTCTTTCTTAAATTAGTATGTAAACACTTGCTGAATTCAATAAATCCCTTGCCCTGAAAAAGATGTTTCTCTCTCTCGATATATTCCTGTCCTTTCTTTCATACTATAACAAAATAGTATGTTTGACACATTGTGACCGTTTACTGTTATGCCTATTTGGGCACTTGCTCTTATGAAAAAAATGAAAAGGAGTTATCAGCTGAATTCCTGGGGTCAAATTTAGCCACACCAAAGTACCTTTGTTTTTAAATACAATTGTAATCCAATTCCCTAAGATTCAGCCTGCTCCCTGAAAAGGCAAAGAATGCCTCTGCTATTATTTTACTTTCAGACTACCAGACTTTTTCTAAGTAACGGGTCTGAGTTTTATAGCCATATCTACCGGATGCTCATGCAGCTTTCTATTGATTCCATTTGCACAAACACATACAGGGTCTGCTCAGTTTCACAGATCAGCAGTCTCCGCAGGACAGTTTTGTGTAAACAGCTATCACTGCTTGCAAAAAAAACCCATCCCAAATGACTTTTTTGTACTTTTTTACATAATTTCTTTAGTGAACGGAAAGTTTGACTTGACACTTTCTTAACAGCTGTCATATCTCAGGAATCACAATTATGTGTGGTCCATGAAGTATTTTTCAAAAGATTGATAATATATGAAGTTCTATCAACACGACAGAGAGAATTACATATTCTCTTTTATAAAAATTACTATTTTTTTGAAGTAGAAGTTTAAAAAATCTATTCTATTTTCAGTCTCCGAAAGCAATAATTTAATTTCAAGTGGATTTTAAAATTATGCTTCTGTAATACAAAGGCATTGTAATGATCTCTTCTTGCTTCTACAATAACAAAGCTGTTATGAATCACCGCAGTGTGTGTAGATATGGAAATTGATGGGGAAGCCTTCCTTGAATTACAGACTAGATTTGCATCAATTTTATCTGCTGTTTGTGATGTTTTAATGTCTTGAAGAATTCTTACCAGTAGCTTCATTGCTGCCACTGCTGTAGTTACCTAGGATGCATGAATACCCACAGGACCTACAATCCCAAATCTGTTAAAGTACTGTCAGAGGAGCCTCATTATGATAAATAAGTTTATAATTCAACTTTCCACTTTATAAGAATATATATACATACAGTATATACAAAAAAATATTCAGGTAATATTTAATTTGAACTCGGGAAACTTTCATACGTTGGTCTTACAAGAAAGTCTCATCCTAACAGAAGTGACCACCTCCACATAGCAATCTGTGATTCCTGCTGTTTGTTGCATCTCGATACTTTAGAAGTCTACCATAACAGTTATCTATTTTATAAATGTATTTAGGTTGCAACTTTCCAGTGTGACTTGCATTCACTTTTTCAAAACAGGAAATACTTCTTTTTCCCATATAAAAACATTCATTGTATCCCAACAGTCTTGTCTGATATTGATTTAAAATGTTTCAAAGACAGACAGATGCTGCCCTATTAAAGCCTAAAATGCCATGCACAAGTGGCATTCAAGAGGATAGGCAAGTTTTATGATCTAGCTTGGGCGCTGCTGATTCCAGTGGAAAGACCTCATGAGCTATGACACCATTTATACATGCCATATTGTGTGCTATATTTGAATGTGCAAACACTTGAAGCCTATGTCAGCAACGGTTGAAATGCTTGAATTATAAAAACTTTATCAATATGCATTACTCAAACAACAGAAAGAAATATATGGAAAACCTTTTTTTACTAAAAGAACTTCTTTTTTCCTGTAAATACTTTACAAAGGGCCACCTAATACTCTTATTTAGATTAACATAGAGAAGTTGCTGGGAAGAAATTAAAATAACTGCAGTTTCATCTTAAAATGTAACGTTCAATGACTACTGTAATTGCACATAACTACATTTAGAGATCTTAAGGTCAGAACTAGTTGGTGATGAGGGCATAACTGGGTGTGAGAAGACGAATGAAATGAATTTAAGTGTACAATGAAAGTTGACCGTATTAAAAAAAAAAAGTGTTTTTTTTTTTTAAGCTTGCTGCTTATTTTGAAAACAGATAATATATGATTTTTTCTCATTTTGGACAGTTTCACCTTTTCTTTACAATGCACATCCTTCTTGAATACCTAATATGATACATGAAATAACCTTACTATATAATTATGTTTAACAAACTATGTAAAACTGCAAGATGTACCTAAGCGACAGGAAGTAATAACCGACAGGAAATCATGCTTACAATGCTACCAAACAAATTTCTTCAGTAATTTCGAACTCTGGTCTCTGGTAAATACATCAGGCTAAGTCATCAGCACATATCAGGACACTATGACCTATTTGCTAAGAAAATTGGTGCAGATAACAAAGTATCTTGAACACTTAATGCACAGATTTATTAAAAAAATTTTCATTTTAAGGCTAACTGTTAAGAATTAGGAAGTGGTCAGCAAACTTAGTCCCAAAAGTGTAGTCGGTGAAGTTACCTTGTATTTAATATATTACTAAACTTAGGTTCTCATTCAAGTCATAAGTCACAGACCATTCTTGGGTAATTAATATGGCTGAACACAGCAGAAGTCAAAATCAGAGTACTATAAAACTGCATGTTATAAACCCGGCAATCTGTCTTTTCAGTCACTGCCACTCAGCACTCCCAGAAAGGAGCTGTCACGTACACTTCTAGATAGACAAGGAACTGTCGCACAGAACCTATCTAAGAAATCAAAATTGGAATATTGAAACCCCAAAAGAAAATCTAAGCACTGAGAAGTGACTAAAGAGCTCAAACTAACACAGAGGAATTTACCAAGACAAGCAAATATATACTTACAAGTCATGATAAGCAAAATAATCTTTTTTTTATAGACAATGTTTTCAAGAATCAGCAGTTCACCAATGTTTCAAGATTTAGATTTAAATATATCTTAAAAATATCCCAGACTGCCATGATCTTTGTTTTAAAATTAATTTTAAATGTGTAGTGGCTTCTAGTGTCAGATTTGTAAGGTTTTGCCTAAAAATTGAAAATGTTTAAGTAACCGGAATTGGGATATTTCATTTTAGAAATATACTGATAAGCCAGCATCAACCTCCTTTTAAGCAAGATTAAAGACAAACTCTCTAACCAGCATCAATCGTTACTTTAATAAGAACAGCAGGATATGGACTTTTCATTTTTCAATCTGTTGAATTTGCAGACCCCAACAATCCCAGTCACTCTCCCATAACTTCTCTGGTGCTGCAGTGGTAACAGGATGGAACTCCTTCGCCACCTCCAAACTCCTTTAATATTGTTTTATAGATCATAATACCAGTGTAGCTATTTAATATGTAAAAGCATAGGCTTGCAAAAGATCTCATTTTTTTATGACAACTGTTTCTCCAGATGTGGACAAGAACTATTATATACGAGGAAGGTCATGATGCCAAGTCATACCATAAAGCTTTGACGGCACACAGGAAAGAATACACAAGAAAATCTCAAAGCCACGCTAGAAATTTAAGAAGTTATTCTTTAAGAAGTCGTGGTTACTACCAAGCGAAAACCAAAAGTTCTAGAATCATGTATGGACCAAATAGTTACTACAAAGGACAAGAACGTGTTGAGGCAATATGATGCAAACAGCTGTGGTTAAGTGGCTGCTCTGCTTGGGCTACCAAGTCTAACAGGGCAATATTGCTTTTTGTAGCCATGAGAGCAAGTTTAGAGATAGCAGTATCTATGCAGGGCACTGTGTTGTGCCATAGAGATACAAAGAAAAAAGGTTGAGAACAAAATTAATTATAATAAATAAATGCATAAACAGGGAAAGCCAGACACAAATTATGGGTAGATTTAGTACACTGCTACTGTAACAAGTGAATTGAGCATGGCTGTATGGCTGAGTTACTCTTCCTGGCCTTCAGAGCAGCTGGTTACTAAGATTAAAGATTTTTATATATTCAAAAGGGTCCTGATTCTTCTGGACTTGTTGGCTGGAAACGCTACAGAAAGCATGATACCCATATTACTTAGCTTCCTCCCCACAACTAAAATAGATAGATGTACTACATTCAGCTGTCAAGCATTTAAAAAAGATTATTAATTCAGCTTGAACTTAATCTGCTGAGTGAAAGTGCTTGAAAAAATGTATTTCAGGTTTAAGAAAGAAGTATGACTTGATGCATCAGAAAGAAAATTAGGCTGATTGTCATGCCTCTATGAGTGCACCACTGAAACTCCCCTTTTCAGCACCAGGAATGGACTGTACATATTTGATAGGACAATCTGACTGTGGATCTTCATGCTGCTTTTGAAATACACAAATATAGCAAAACACACTGTTACACAAAACAGTGAGAAATCAAAACATATTCCAGAACGCAATTCAGTATTTTCTCTCTGGATTATCACAGAATCATAGAATATCTCGAGTTGGAAGGGAGCCCTATATCAAAACAGTATATCTTTTAACTCAATATATTGGAACTACAGGAGAAAATTCCAAAGAAATTATCTCCGTAGAAACACAATTTTATTACCCTAACTATTCAGAAAATTTGTATTTCACCAAATTATACCCGATGCTAATCATAGACATCACTAATGAAAGGTAGCACTCCTGATGTCATAGGCTATTACTCGAACTATTATGATAAACATGACTTCATACAAAAAGGACAACACTTAGCAAAAAGCAATCCTAGAAAGCTTTTTACTTTGAAGACTGAGTAATCTTACCCAGAAATAAAGGGCCCGTTTTGTCAGATCATATTTGCATAGACAGCTTTTCAAACCAGTAAGCATACACAATATGAATAAATTTACAATTTGGAAAAGAATTAAAAGATTTCTTATACGACAGAAGCAGATTTTTGCTTTGTCATTCTTTCTTAGGTTCTGTATTATCAAAGTGCTCCAAGCAGGTGAAAGCTTTGGTAAAGGTCAACACGGTACCAGGCATCTGGTCTGACGTCTGACTAGCACTACTGGTCTATTAATAGCATAACGTTCTAACAAACAATACATGACGTTTTAAATACCTCTTGAATTTTTCATCTCCTATACATCCGATATTGCACTGGTTTATCTGAGAGAAAGAGTTTAATGGTTTTAATGAATTAAAGCTCAGAAAATGCTTTACAAAACCAAAATGCTGCGGTTAGGAGAAAGCGGCAGCCACGCGTCAGAAAACAAGGAAGTCTCAGGAAAAAAATAATCTCTGCCTATACATGCTTTGCTAAAAGTCTCTTGACACAAATAAAAGGATCCTCCCCAACATATGGAGGAGTTGCTATGCCCTTCCGGGGATGGTCTGTAGCTATGTTCACCTCAGGCACGCCAAGGAGAGGTGAATTGTCAAATGCAATTTCAATCATTGGGTGGTTTGGTTGAGGCAGATTAGTTGTACGCAACCATGATAGATAGTTTATCCCAGCCCCAAACTGCCGCTTGGGAAATCTTGCACGCAAACGAACAGAAACTCAGTCATTATTAGCGTCAAGAAGGTATACGGAGGCAAAATTTGGTTGGCAGCCAGGCAAGATGAATCAAGGCGAAAAAGTGACCAATTGCATGTTCAAAATGGAAATTGATAGGCATGTTGTAGTTTGGAAAGATTTTAAACACCAGAAAAAGTCATGCATTATTAATTATTCAGAGATAAATATTTAAAAAGCCTTTCTCTATGGAGAAATATGATTTTTTAAGTCAATGTAAATTACATGTATAGTGTCCTAATTCTAAGCTTCTTTATCCCAGAAGCTTCACTCTGGCAATTCAGAGCGGTTCTTATTATATAACTTCAAATACCCCTCTTCAGTAAAATTATCGCAAATTAAAAATTATCCACTGAATAAACATTTTTAAAACAAATAAAAGGTATATTAGTTTTGCTGAATTTTTTGTAAGCAAAGCAACCATTGGCACCCTTCACAGTGGAGTATAACGGTGATATTTATCACCTTTACCTTTTCAAAGATACCTAAATATTTAATGAACAAAACAGTAAAATCCACCTGTGTGAGCAATCACAATCCTTGGTTCTCTAATAAATAGCAAAAAATTGCAAAAAGAGAATGTCCTCAAGTTTCATTGCCTGAAGTGATATGCTCTGACAAATCTAACAGCTCTTTCTGTGTCATTCCTAATGCACTTGTCACTCAGTATTATCCATCCTCATTAATGACAATGGGAAAGTTTATCTTGGGAACACGTTTTAAATCATCCACTCTTTACAATGGGACCATGAAATCTCTTACAAAACATGAGGCGGGAACTACTCTGACAACAAAACCCCTTCCTGGCAGCTTTACTCTTAATTCCTGTTCAAGGAATAATGTGTTTATCATACAACCATACGGAACAATATATTAGATGAAACTTGAAACAAGAATAGCTGGTTTGATTTTTCAAGATAGGAAGTAATTTTACAATATTTTTATTATGCTGAGAACAGTAAATCTTTTTGGAATGTAATTTTGTATGGAACTATACTTCCTCTTTGAGGGAAAAAAAAAGCTTAAAAAATACTCATAAAATAGTTTGAATATTCACTAATCAAACACTTCATATAAACAGTGATACTTCTCTCAATAAAAATGACCTCTGACTATTGCTGGCTTTGTACAAATTCTGCTTTATTTATAAATATTTTTGCCAGATGTCCAGATTGTACATATAGCAATACTCTAGTTATGCCTATTTTTTGCCGGTAAATATTCTGTTTTGATTATTGGTTTTGAAAATTGATACTCCCTATGTCAATGCCATGCATTTGCAACAAACGGGATGTAACTGTTTCCTTTACTTCAGATGCTCTAATGTAAAAATCGCAACATCGATTGCTTCTCTTTTCATAATCACATTTGTAACACCACCAACAACCTTCCACGAAAGCAGCTGTTAACATAACTGACTTTCAAACATGTCTTCTTTACTGCCCCTTCAACCTTTTGGATCAATTCATAAAGTAACAACACAATTTCAAACACAAACCTGAAAACCAAAAAATAACAAAACCTGAATAAATGCTGCAAGCAAATGTTGCAGATACATCTATTTGCGTGAGCATAAACAACTCAACTGGATGTGCAGAATAATATTGTCCTGAAAGATGCAGATACACACCATGGTGTGGATGAGCAAGACAGGAGAGGCAAAAGTAGAAGAGAGTATGGTACGCGTATATTTTTTAGTTCAGATTACACAAGGAAAAAGTGATTGTTATATAAGGATATAAGTAATCCACTGACCAAATCCCTTCAAGTGAAACCCTTCTACCTTAGAGCCTTACTCTATAAACACAGCAAAAATTTTCCTTTGTAGGTTTAGGGGTGTTTCAGTAACCTGAATCTAACTCGCACGGCTTTTTCAAAGCCAGAATGCCCTTTTCAGATCAGAAAGAAATGAAAACAGACACAAATGCACCTCCAAACTGTGTCTTTTCCATACTGTAAGTGCGGTCCTGAAAGTTCCTAAAGTATCCCGTATTTTCTTAGGACAGACAGAACAAAAACAAGCCAGTTCTTCCTCTGCTGTTTCCAGCAAATCGAAACATACCAAAACAGAATTTTTCAGTGTATTGCTCAAGATTTTAGCAGGCAGTAGTGATTTGTCTTCTTACTCTGCAAAAACTCACTTTATTAAAAGGAAAATTAGAAATAGTGTGGCTTTTTATTTAACTGATGAGAAATGAAATACCTCATCGGTAATTTCTTATCAAAATGTAAAGGAAACTTAAAAAGAACAAACCTAAGCAGGACACGAATAAAATAAAGCAAATATATGTTAATGCCCAGATATTTAAAAGCAGCTACTTTAATGATACAAGTACAAAAATAAAAATTAACCTAATACATCTAAAGATGATCATAATTTACAAAATGCCTCTTTACTTAAGCAAAATGTGAATTCCATTTAACTGCACAGCTCTTCAGAGCATCAGGAATCTCTGTTTAGTTACTTACTGGAATATTTGCACACATTCAATATTTATGCTGTCTTTCTCTCTATCCATTTTTAAACAGAATTAAAGGAGTAGCTAAAACTCTGCCAATAAAATGACAGGAAGGCTATTTTTAGTCTAGATGATGTAGACCAAGCACAAACAGCCCATGGCTATGCTACTATTGAGGATCAGATCTAAATAGAAATATAAGATTTCCTTCTTATTAATTCCTTATTTTAACAGCAACAAGAATTACAAATTAAATACTGCTTCTTATCTCTTAAACGCTCATACTAGAAGGAGAAACATTTCTCCCTGTCTGATAGCAGCAAAAGCTCATATAACTCATGCCACACTACTCTCTGATAGCAAAAGGTTTGTGAAAGGACATTTGAGGCAACACAGGAAATCTGTAATCTGCCCAGAATTACAAAGCCTTATACCAAAAGGTGGGAAGTACTGATTAAGAAGTATATGGTGTTGCCTCAGGGGCTTTAGATTGCAGACCCGAGGCATAACTGTCTTAAGAGACTACAGTGTTTATTGATTAAGCAACACATTACTAAATCCCTGATAAATCAATGACAGAAGAGATGCCACCAATGGATAATACCACATAATAAAGTGCTGAAAATAAAACACTGCCCAGTTAGTAACATATGGCAGCTCAAGTGGCTGAGGTATGTGTTTATTCTATACATAACACATACTGTATATCAAGATGGGTACAAGCTGTGGCTATATCTAAGAGCAGACTTTCCTTGGTCAGTCCCAAGAGTAGCTTCACCGTACCCTGCTTGGTTCCTACTCTGAATCTGCAAGTGAGCACTATGAATTCGGGACACCTACAGAAGAAAAACAAACAGAAACCAGACAGAAAAAAACCAAGATCAAGGTCTTCCTTAGCTTACTTTTTTCCACTCTAATATGATACATGAGATTAAAAAGGGATGATCATTGTACTAAATCACCATATCCTGCTATGCTTTCTGCCAATACATGGGTAACCATACAAACTTCAGGCTGCACGTAGATGCCGTCTCAAAGTCAAGCAATACCAGTGAGACTCAGTACACAAGCAAAACTTTTCCTCTTGTTCATCTGATTGTGTGTTGGCTCACAAATAAAAGAAAGAAAGGGTGCACGTCCAAAAAGGATACTGGAACACTGTAATCCTTGTGGGAGAACAGCGGAATGCGATTGCCGTTGTTGAAGTTTTTCTGCCGCTCAGAGAGCCCAAGCCTTTCTGCCAACTGCACAGTTCCTACCTCCTCCAGCTGGAGAGTCTGGAGCCAACTCAATGACAAGGCAGGTCACTGTATAGCTATTATCCAAACACGTGAAATGTTTTGCTTACAAATGCACCATTAAGGTTCTATTCAAAGCCCCAGTAGATATTCTGGGTATATCACGGAGACTTCAGAAGTCCCCCCAAGACCCAGGTACCACAGCCAAGGTGGCCACCTCAAACGTTCATATGCAAGTCACCCAAAGCCTATTTTTTTCAGAACAAGTGAAGGTACAGCTCCTTACCAAAGATTACTAAAGATCTTAAGACTTCAAATAATAAGCAATTGGTTTATTTTGAGAATAGCAAGCACTGATCTGGATGCAAGGCGAAACTGATTTCTCTTATGTGGCAATACTCACATCCCCCTCCCCCCCGCCTTAAAAGTGATAAACTGTTCTTTATTTTTGTTTTCTGCTTTTACTTCTAAACATGACTCAAGCAGACATACCACCCAAAGATTAGTGGTTTAAGATGAGAAAAAGGTAAGTCCATTTGGTAACTGTTTTGTAAACACATTAATTTTATCAACATCAGAGTGAAAAATCCTTTGGTAATTTTTGCTATATCGGACTTAAGCAGGGTAAAAGAAGTTGAAGAGCCCAGAGAGAGTATTTTGATAAGCTAAAAACCATAGGTTCCTCAAACCTTAAATACCCGAAATGAGGCATTTAAAGAGAATTACTTTCAGCGAGCACTACCAGCTGTTTTCTGAAAGTCAAGCAGTCTATGGCTGGTGTAAACTGGCACCCAAATTCACTTTATTTGTTTATGTATTTATGGACATCAATACAAAGCTTCAGTTATTGTACACTATATAATTACAGCTCACTTTCTTCAGAAGGAAGGAATGAGGTAAGAGGGAGCTGAACCTCTGCTTGGTAATGGCATTCAAATTCAAGCTATTATTCTGAAGGGGGTTAATATTATGTTAAAGTTAAGTTGGCCAGAAAAAACCCTTTACGTACAATAAATAATATTTTTCTTCTTGGAGACAGTCTCACTTGGTATTTTGAAAGCTGTTGGGTTTTAATGTGCAATGAGAAAATTTAAATTGCACTATGCATGATAACAGAATCCTCAGAAAACCATATGGAATGCAACCAAGAAAAAGCACATTTTTTAAAAAAATCAAACCCATGCAACTAAACCAACTATGAGAAAGAGAGCAATAAAGATGGCATGACCAAAATCTAAGTTTATTTATGCCTTAGGCACTGTAGTCCTCAGCCATTTTGCTTATGACAATCTACTTTTTGCACACTCCTCTTGGCCAGGAATATAAAAATAAAATGTACTCTGGAATTCAGTTAGAAATAATACCCCATAATTTGGCCAAAGAAGAAAGTAGTATTTGTGTAATGGTTACAGAACATTTTTTTTCTTCACCTACAGTACTTTGCAGGCTATGTATATTTTTTTCTCCTGTCTCTGTCTGGCACTTTTGTTAAGTCTTTCAGACTAAGAATAATAAGACTAGCTTGCCTTCAATAAAAATAAAATAAAAAAATGTTCCTGTATGTTAATAGTTCAGTAAAGGGTAATATTCTTTGTGAACCAGTAAAATCAATAGATCAGGAAAATGGTACAGAACACTTTTTGAAGAGATGAAAAATTTAAAGAAATGATAAATTTATGGTTTCCTTACAGATTACCATTCATCCAAAATCACTAATATTTTCATATGACTGGAAATGTTAACCTTAACCTTGAATTTGCAAAATTACAGTCAAACATTTTAGAGTTTGTTTGATTAAGCATGTTACTAGTCATAGCAAACATTTGGCCACATTGCTCTGTTTTCCTACAAGATGACTTTTTAACCCTTTCCAAGTTTTCCATGGGGCTATCTCAGAGTTTCCTCGTTTACAGAGTACTTTGAATCACTTTCTACCCAAAGATCCATAATCAAAAGCACAACAAGCAGTACTGAGATGAGAAAATCCAGATGGATGCCCGTCTTTCATGCCTATTCTCAACTTTTCAGTAACAGCCCTGAACTCTACGTCAATGCATGTCAATAGGTTCACATATGATACAGGCCTGCGGTTGAGGAAATGTGACTGCCTATAAGCTTTAGTTTTTATTTTCCTGCATTTACAGAGTTATATAAAATTCAGAGATCTGCTTTTTTTGTGTAATGGCATGATTGAATTCGCTATTATTTGAAAGCCAGAACATTATACAATTATGAAATGTATTTGCATTAAAATTTGGTGGTATTTTAGAAAGCATTTAATGGAGGTGGCACTCAGCTCCTGCTGAGAACTGCTATGGATATGGTGTTTAACTCTTTTTGCTTCTTAATAACAGACCATCAATATCTTTCTAACTTATACCCACAGTCCTTTGTCTAAAAAGCACTACTACTTTAGTGAAAAATATAATCCTTGTAGTTAAAGAGTTTTTAATCTTTTCCAACCAACATTTTTAGGAAAGATCTCTTTAGCCTACCTGTCTTCTAATACTAAGAAAGTGGGAATATACCAACTACTTTATTTGTCTGGCAAACACAAGATAAGTTGACCCATTTATTTACAGACTGAACAAGGCCAATCCATTTCATGCTGCAGCACTGACCCTTAGCACGGATCCTGTGAATGAGCAGTCCATTACAATATGTACCAGTGACCTTTAATTGCATTAATGGCTTTGTTGCGTGTTCTTCCATTGCGACAAAACAATTATGGTATAAATATTTCTAAACAACATAATTATTTGTTTAAATAAAAATATATGAGTTCTCTTTCCTGACAAGGAACTGCAGATGCAGTGTATTATAAGTATTAAAGTTCTGAAAAATTGAATGGAGTCCTCATGTTATACTTGTATAATGTCAAACAACCCATAAACCAAAATTAATTATGAAATAAATTTCAGGATATTACAAATCTTCACATGCAATCTAAAAGTTAACAGTACCATCCTGTATTAATCTTCAGAATACTGAAATAATTTAATTTACATTATTCGGTATTACACAGTAAGAAGGTGCTATTTTCGAATTAAAATTTTCCACATGTTCACAAGATACAAGTGTTCTGAAATTCCATGTACCGCATAAAACTTATTACTTGATTAGCATTCAGAAGGTTTTTTATTTTTAAATAGGAACACTCCAAGTATTGTTTTACCTCAAGTTATTATAATTTAAAAATATCTTCCAAAACTTTATCTAAATTGTACTGTCACAATTTTAAACACGTTTATTTATTCAAAATTGTTTGAAAGAATGTAATGCATTTCTGACAGGCAGTCTTTTACAATATTGAAATCAAATCCTTGATTTCATCAAACCCTTCATATTCTGTGCCTTATTCCTGGAAGGCTCATGCCAAAATGATTTAGTTTGATTTTCTTTAACAATGGTAGGTTGGCTTGACAGCATCTGACAAAACAATTCAGTGAAGTACACCATACCAGGTAAAGAGAACCTGAACTGGCTACTAGATGAAATAATGCAGAACGGAGCTTGGAATTATGACAGAATTAGTTTTGCAGGAGAATCTTTTGGAAGCATTATTAATTTTAAATTAAGAAAATGTTACAGTGTTATAACCACTATCTTTTGATCTATGTTTAAATAAGCCAGTGGTAATATCTTTATTAATATCATAGGGAAAATGGACAGGAAAAATCAATGCAACAGTGGTTTGACTGGCATAAATTTCAGCTGAATTTTTTTACAATGTTTTACCTCTCTCCATTAGAAAGTTTAGTTTTATATGCAGAGCTCCCTGCATTTGAGTTCCTGAGCTGCAGTGGAGCATCCAGTACTAGAGTTTGCCAGGTAAGATGCTATCTGCTCAAGGCAGGCTGAGAAGAAAGAAGTTTACCATGTGAGCCCCAAAGGTACTTATGTTCTCAAATACATGGGGACAAGAGGCCTCAAAGATTTTATTACATTATGAAATTAAAGAATACACTTTGTGTAACACTTCAGAGAAGTTCTGCATCACCTTTGAACCAGGAATACCCGTAGAGTTTCACCCGTGCTCCAGGCACTGGGCAGCCAGCCAGTCACAACCGTGTTACCCTCTGGCTTGGTAAAGGCAGGTGCCATTCGGAGGTTGGAAGGTGCTAATACGGGCTCAAGTCTCGTAACGTCACCAGTGCATGATCTTAAAATACAGAGTTGCTTTTATCAATATACGAAGGTATACTGACTAAGTTCCCAGTATTACAACATGTATCGTGTAGCATATATTAGCTTTGGTGTTACATTGTGCTAACTTTATTGCAGCGAACAAGAACTCATTTCCATATTTTACAGACTGATTGCTATAAAACTATCACCTTAGCTACATTTCTAATAAACCAATGTTTTGCCTTTTGTCAGCTCTCAGGCTCACAGATTCTTTTTGTTAAAATATTGCCTAAAATAGTTCGTTAATTCAAATGAGTTTGTTTACTTACAAAATTACTCAACTTTATAAACATCAGTGAAATATGATCAAGATTAGGGTGAGTCATTAATGAAGGCTGTGTCAAATTTTCTTGGAAGAAGCTTATAAGAAGTGATGCTATTAGAGGTACAGCGGACACTTTCTACTTCTCACTGATAGAGAGGTTGGTATGGCACGTGTGCATGTTTTAAATATATGCTGATCCCATAGGTACTGGTGACAGGGTTAATTTGTTCCTCCAGAAGAAATAGCTCATGAATAACCCTAAAACATTATGTCCATACCTGTTCTTGATGCATTTAATGAATAATTAGAAAATGTTTCCGGAAGCACAGTTCTAGCACTCAGTGACATCACCATCTCCTGAGTCACTCTGGAACAAACTTGTGCTATGCTAATAACACACTGAAGCACTGCAGACATCAGTTCTGACTTGGTCTTACCCACCTGCTCCGGTAAATAATCTATAGCAGTGGCTAATTGCACCTCTCCTTTGCAAACAAGAAGTTTACCACAGTATAGTCTGCATAAAATAAGCAATGAAAAAAAAAAAAAGGTAAAAATACAGAGATTTCAGATGGAAGCTACCTAAGACGTATTTCCTGGTTTTAATTGCCAAATTCATCAGCTTAAAAGAAAGGAGTTTTAAGTCTTCTTCCAAATACCAATGCTGGACACGTAACATACACATGAATATCTGGAGTTGCAATTAAATCTTGCTTATTTTGGCAATCATTCATTTTCTTTTAGTCCTCTATTGATAGATGAAGAAAGGACATTATTTTAATGCCTTTGGAATCACACATTTATTTCTAATTCTATACAGACTCAATTGCTGGTTTTTTGCGATTATGTTTCCTTCTAATGACATAACGTTTTACTCTGGCAATTACCCCTAGGAAAAATGCACCGCAGAGTGTTCCATAGTGGTCTGCCTGCCACTGTGAAACCAGCAACTTTGCTGCCACAGGACTCCTCTAATTCTGACTTTTTTCTCCTCCTCTTAGGAAACACCTCTCAGAAAAGAATCTCCTGAACTCATACATTAAGCTCTGGAAACTTACTTATTTTTGCTGTGTGGCAATTCTTTATATATTATATGACACTTGGCTTTGAACTGATCTGTCTTTTAAAGATTTTTATTCTGATTTGCACAGGTGTTATACAGCCATTAAAAAGAAAATCATATTAGCTGGCTCTTACTTGTGCATTGATCAAAATAAAAAAAAAATTTCACAACAATTTATGAGACAAACTGTATTATACAACTTGTAGGAAAAAGCTTATTCTCTACACTACTAACAATTGACTGCTACCTGAAGACTTAAAAAATCAGCAGTAAAGCAAAACTAGGGAATCAAAAAAAACAACTCACAAACTTTCCTATTTGCAAACATTTACCTGAATTTATCAAAAGTTTTAACTTTAAATAGATAATTTCAGCGGTTTATGTTGACCAGACAGTAACAAAGGGAGTTAATCAAATATGAATCTTCTCCAACTGTCTTGTCAAACCAGGTAATGATGTTCTGCCAGCCAAACTCAGAGGGAACATGTGAAACAAATACAAAAGTAAACAGGCCTTAAGCTGCCCAAGGGAAAGTCAGCAAGATGGCAATTTCAATCATTTGGAATAATACTAAAGCAGCCTTAGGCTTTTCTCAGAATGGAAACATGTCACTGTTACTGCAATATTTCAACAAATCAGACTGCAAAAGAAAGGAACACTTATGTAATCGCAGCCGTGGAACAGCGCTTTACTCAATGGTGAGATGGAAAATAATTAAGAGGAAATTCCCTTTTTACGAGTAATTGTAAATGTACCTAAACAACAAAGACAAACGATGTTTCCTTAGAAATTTTGAGGAGTGAAAATATCAAATTTAGGCTCAGATTCCTTTAGTTTTGATACCGGAGGCTTTGGCACAACAAAGATAAAGTTCTATCAAATAAAACTATGAACATAATGTTCCTACAAAATGTTGATAAAAGCTACATTCAGAGCTACAAACAAAGCAAAAAGCACTTCAAGAACAACTCTGCTGAAAAGTTTCATTAAGATGAACGGGTTGTCATATCATTTAACTGAGAAATCAAAAAATATTTCAAATATTTGGGGAACTTACCTAATCAGTAAACTTTCAGTATGTGTCTAGTCATGTAGCCATCTTTTAGTCAATCATCAGAAAATCAAAGGCAAATTGGCATGACTCAACCCAAACTTTAATACCGCATGATTGTGTCGTGTAAGCTTGTTTTGTGCGAGGGCTGCTGTGGTTTTAGCAGAGAGATTAACGACCGGACCTAAGCTGGCCTCCAAACCTTGCCCTGCTGATGCCTCAAGCCCTTTGAAGTCTGACCATCATACCTGGCAAAACAACAGTGGGAACTAGGCTGGTGTCAGATCTAATCAAGTTTCCTGCCTCAGCATAGCTAACTATGGGGTACACTAATTGGCCCAATTGCGGATTATACCTTTTGCTACAGATTCAAGACAATAATTTAGTCAAATGATGGTTTTTATCTCCTTCTAATTAAGATTCCAAAGTGGGAAGAAATAGGATTAGACAGGCTAACTTCAAAATTGTGTCCTTTAAAGTGGTATGCACATAAGATAGATCTCTGATAATATTGCATGTAATAATATATTGCGAGTAACTAACGTGTGAAGATTTGGGAAACCTTGATATAGCTACTGCACCTTTTACTGTAAACATGTAAGTTTTCCTGGAAAGGGTCTACCTCATAATTTACAAATGGAAAATGAATACTCATAAATATTCATTAAAAACCATTTTCATCCTGAATTTTAAAAAAATCCCTTTAGACTACATTTCAGTCGAGCTCATTTTGACGAAGAAGATACAAGAAAAACCGAAACAGTTAAATGATTCTGCAGACTATAAAGAGGCGGAGTCCCTTCCATAAAACTGCAATCTAATAAAACAGATCTGACATTTAAGGTTTTTTACTGATGAAAGCCAAACCATAAAGAGTTATTTAACTGGTGAGCAATACAGAGATGAGCAAATCCATGTCCCATGCTCTTATTTTAAACTGTAAAAAAAGAATGGTCTAGTGATGAAAACCCCTTTTGGAGAAATTTCGCCATAAATCATAGGCTGTGTATTTCTAACTTTTCTTATGTAATTTGATTTTTCAAGTAGGGGTGAGTATTTTTACCCTGAATTGTGTATATAAATAAGCAGAAGCTTTCCAAAAACTGTAACATACTCAAAACATATTTTTCTTTTACATTTAAGCTACATACTAAAGAAGTCATAAACTTAGCTGTACTTTGTATAAAGCACACTGTTGTGCTGCTTTATGTTTTTACCCCCAGAACCAAACCTGACTGCTGACTCATCACATTCTAACGGCACAAACCCATTTTTGAAGACTGTGTTCACATCCCTTCTTAATTCAATTTTCCCTTGTTCCCATTTTCTTATTGACTTCATTCCTCTAGTCAGCCTAGCTGCAGTCTGCCTCCCCTAATAGTATGAGGAAAAAAACATATGTATTATAGATTAGTGAAATGCGTACGGGAAGATCACAGTAGGACAGTGATCTAACATGTTCAAAAAGGGCTAGTTTGTGTCAGTTCAGCTTATAGAAAGCACATCTCTAACAAAACCTGAAGTTATTCAAAAGGGGCTGCAGTTGAGCAGTGAAGGGAGAAATTACACAGTGGCTCATCTACGCATGTCTAGGGCAACAGGTTGTTTCAAGAGTTCCACTACACCCCCGTTTCCAACACTTCTGCCCCATGGTTAATTCAATTCTTTTTACAGAGCCTCCTGCTAAGTTTTTTTTTTTTTTTCCCTTCCAGATTACATTACAAAGTACAATACCAAATACGTCTGACAGAAAAAAATTATATTCTGAGTCAGGATTCATCGTGAGGAAAAAAAACGCAAATATGCTAATTCATAGCTAGAATAAATGAGAATTTACTATGCTGTGAAATGAGGGTGCATGCTTCTCTGCACTTCTGAAAACAGTAAGAACATTTGTATTTTAAAACCAAACACAGACTATTCAGGTTTTTATTTCTAGCGTACTGCTCAAAAGCAGTTGTTAAAATGGTTTCATACCTCACACCGCCTGGTTTCACTAACCACTTTCTCTGGAAAGTGAGAAACTTTACAAAGGAACGTCGTGGGGAAAAAAGCCCTCCTTCACATCTTTGCCTTTAAGTGGCTTCTGAAGAGGATACCTCTAGTTGAGAAACTTCTAGCACTCATGCAGAGATGACCTGCACGAAGAACTGGCTGCCCGATTAACTATTAACTACTCTCAATAGGATTAGATAATTAAAGACATTGATGACCATTAATTAGGAGGAGGGCACCTTAATTTGTCACTTGATAGGGCCCTTTCAATGATTTATAGGTTAGGGCTACTTGCAATTGTGAAGGGGAGGAGGCAGTGAAGAGAGGGAACCCTTAAGTTACCTTATCAAGTGGCCAGCTAAAAAGGGCAGAGGGTCAAATAAGGGCCAAAGTGGTCACTTAAGGGTGAAGTCCCAAACACCAAAGCAGTGCCAAGCCACATTGACCATCATTTGGTGATGGAGTAAAAAATATGCTAATTTATTGGTGGCAATTCTCTCTTTTTATGGTTTCAAGCAGTTAAGACAAGTGGCCTGCTTAAGAGCTTTTCATTTGAAAAGAGATTAAACAAAATGGTTTGTCAGGGATGCTTGGCTGTTTTATGTCTTTGTTAAAAAAAAAAAATTTGCCCAGACTGTACCGATGACTATTGCATCCCCCCGAAAGACATCTTCCATCTCTAAGCATTACTTGGTTAATAAATACATCAGCTCTAATTGCTTAATAGTGCTATGTTCATTTGCTCTTTAGCAAGATTAAAATGAAATACATCTTTTGTATTACTGCCTTCTATCAGGACTGTCTGCATAAAGGTCACAGAAAAAAGTTTAAATTTAGTAGGAAATTTACTTAAGGACATTAGTGTAAATGATACTGTGTTTAAAATGACATAAAAGAGCGAAAGGTGATTTCAGTAATGCAAAGAAAATGGTTTCTGAATACTGATAAGGACACTTATCCCTCATACCACACACAATTTTAGGCAGCATTATACATTAAAACCCTTCTACTGGGGTAATAACATGTAGCTACTTTCCCACCCACTAACACAAGTAAGAGCAAGTCATTAACATTTAATTAAATATGCTCCTGACATCCTTAGAAACATGTCACGCTTTGTTATTGAAGGTTGTGGCCTACTTTCTATGTACATTTTAAACCAAAATAAACTATTTATAACGGACCGATTTAGTGCAGCAGACGAGACATTTTTAATTAGAAGGCATATTACAATATTTTATAAAGCCGTTTCGAACAGCGAAACCAGAATGAAATGAATTTACAACATCTGATGCACATTTTATGTATTTCACAAAACGAAACAGAAGAGATGGGATTAGCTCCACCTTTTGGGTTCTAAATAGTGAAACAAAACTGTTTCTCTTACCTCAATGGTGAACAGCTTCCTTTTTAATCTAAAAGCAAGGTCCTTCGTGTCTGACACATCACAGATCAAGCTATTAAGCCGAGGAATCTGATGTACATGAACCAAACCTTGTGGAAAGCGAGAGTAAAGGAGAGAAAAAAATTAAGAAAACGCTGTCATCCAGATGCATAAATTAGAGTCTTACAGCAGAATTCTGTATATTTACACACACTCATCCTCCCCTTTTTAAACTGGAGCTTACTACCAGGAGCAATGAAGCAAACGGTGCGATTATACTCAAGTAATCAAGCAGAATAAGATAAACAGAAATCCTTGTGCGAGGAAAACTAATTGCACTTTGGTACAGAAGTACAGATGTAAAGAGGGATCTTAATACTTGTCAAAACTACAGCCGGTTTGTGTGTGATTTTCTCTTGTATTTACAGTAAGCAAATATGGCTATCACCTTGCATGCTGCCCACGGCACCACTGAGTGATCTTTATTTTATTAAATGCACCAGTAAGCAGCCAGCAAAACAAGGCTTATGGGTTACTGATAACCACTGAAGCTCTAATGAGAAGTACTGCGTTTTGCGCCCTGAAAATGACTTTTGAAAAGTTTCTGGAAAACACCGATTGAGACCACGCTTTTCGAGAAATGTTAACCCCTATGCCTTCGGAGGAGAAATACGTTTTCTTCACGCAGGAGGCTTAGATAGCTGTTCAGATGCTTTTAACAGTACTAGGTGTACTGCAAGCTCTGCATTCTGTCAGCTGCAACTCAAGCTGATTTTTTCTGACAAGGACGCTGGATGGTTTTTGTGCAGCCTAATATAGTCTCTGAACAACCTAAGGGCGATTTTCTACATCTGAAAACCAGGAAAATTCTACAGGGCTTCTCAATTACTGGCCTATATTTGCTATTCACAAAGCCAGCATCTAAATGGAAATACAGAACATTTAGAAAAGACACCCTACTTGAAAACGGCAGCTGTGAGAAAAACCCCAAACACTAAAACCCTGATTTAAAATAAGGCAAGTATTTTTTCAGGGGTTTGTTTATTTTTTAAAAGGAAGAATAAGGGAATAAAGTTTCCTAAAATTGAAATACTTTAAAAGGCGTAATTTTTATGGGGACTAATTACAAAAATTCTCGATAATATTAGAAAAATATTTTTACACATTGAAACCTTCTATCCCTTCTTCCAGTCTGGTGACATTTAAGAATTATTTGTTTGGCTTTTGAGTTCAAAATAGAATTATTATAGATAGGAACAGCAGGTATAACACAGGGTTGCTTACATACAGTATTCTAAAAATTTTTAATTCAGGATCATCTATATAATTCTTTTGTTATTTTACTGACTTTTCAACCATTTAACTTTGCAGGCAGCTTAATAAAATTATTCATGCAGGATTCATTAAATAATGCAATAATTTAATCAAATTTCTCCTCAGTAATGTCAAAATCTCCTATCATCTGCAAGAAATAAATCATCTTAAAACATATGCTTAAGCAGAAAGACTCTACAAAGTTAAAACCGTTAAAAATACCTATTTTTAGAATGTTAAACTAAGGTTGCCTAAACCTCAAAAGCTATGTATATTGGCATATAATTTTTATTAAGTAGTATCAAAAATGATTTAGCATACATTTTTGCAGGAAACCAGGAAATAACTGCTAAAACACACATTGTCTTAAAGGATCTCTTCAGTACTTAGAAAAGGAGCATCAAATTGACAGAATTATGTTAGCATAAACAAATGCCACATCCCGATTATACAGTTGGAAAAATAATTAGGCAAATTATGCTAGCTTTTGTTCACAGTTTCTTTTTCATTCACCTTTTTGCAGCTAATGAAATGTGCACTATTTTCATAGTCAAAAGGATTTTTCTCTGATTTATTAATTACAGCCTGCATACACACAGTGGTGTCTCAACACCATCTTTGCTTCTTTTTCTGTATCTTCTGCTATGGAAAACACTGCCACATTCTCCCATGTTTACAGCAGGTTTCGGATAAGCAGTTTACTTTCAACTAAAGGTTTCCATGGAACTACAGTACTATCACGATAATAATAGCTGTAATTTATGCACACTCAGAGCACCGCTCTGGATTAGCTAAAACTGTTTGCTCTTCACTGCTTTGGCTATGCATAACTTCTAATATTTTAAAATTCAAATAATTCGGCTGCAACAGCTAACAAACTCTTTGGGAAAGAAAATGCAAGATTAAACACCATTATGCATTTTGAAGATAAATCACTTGAAAGGCTTAATGACTTTTTACCAAAATCAGTTTCATATTTTAAATGCCACACATATCCACATTCATTTCTTTAAACGCGTAAGTGCCGTAACTTAAAGCTGAAAAATAGGACGTTATTTTTGAGATGAAGTTTACACAGCACGTCATTTAGCAGTTTATTCACCTTAATATAATATATGTTTTTCCATGTTCTCTATTTAAAACTTGGCAGATCAAAAGTATTGATTTCATGACAAGTTCAGCTCGCTGGTCAGATGATTGCCAAGCCTCCTCTGCATGTGAATTCCCCAAAGCCTGCCTGTTGAGATGTACGTCTGATTGAGCCATGCCTCAGTAATACGCCTTGACAACAGGCAAGGAGTTGCCATGTTTCCTTTGCAGCCTTAATGCACTTTACTGCAAATTTTCCTAACTCAAGACTGGTTAGCAAGGAGAAACATTTAAGAGGTATATTCCGAAATGAAATCAAACGGTACTTCATAGCAGATACCCAATTGGAGGGTAAGCCGCTAAGTGCCCTAGAAACACTCAGGGCAGACTTTTTGCATTGCTAAAGATGGAACTTACCGTGGTAATCCTTGTATAATGGATTGGTTTCTCTCTCAGAGCCAATAAATGATTCAAGACCAACTACCGTATCTGACAAGTTTGTTACACGTTCCATAATTGCTTTATTCTGTAAGACATGGAAACAAAATACACATCCGATGTGATGAAAAAGGTAATTAATGCTCATAGAGTAAGCCTTGGTCTTCTCAATAACAAACTGCAGAAAAAATAGGTCATCAATACTTAGAAATTACATTAGAGGGCTTTTTTACTTAAAAAAAAAAAGACTTGAGATTTCTGTCTAAAGGAAACACACATTTGACAAACAGAAACCAGAAAAGGGCTAACTCAGCACTAAATTCCTAAATCTTCATAAAATAAGTATTTGCTCAGGTATTTACAAGCTACGTGGCAGTTAAGCACCTCTCATTGATTTCTACTATGGGTCAGATGCCCAACTTTTGTTTGTGTTCTGAAAACCTTGTTTTCTAATACACTTAGGCATATCACCACTAATACTTTGAGCAAGCACACCCCACACGATTCTTCATTTTGGCCATCAGTCAAACAACATGGAAAACCAAAGCATTTTCTCCAGCAGTTTTCTTCCTAAAAGTTCCTCTCTGCACAACATACGAATCTAAAGCTTCAAGTTGCATTACCATTTCTCAATATGTTTGTGATTTATAAGTGATGCCTTACGTCTTGTGCAACAATGTACTGTCATGTGCCTCAAATAAACCATTTGCCGCATAGTTTTCTTTACTTGGTTTTATATAGCAGAAAGCAACATTCAAAGGTCACAACAGAGATCTTCAGAGGTAACTCAGGATAAAATGTTCTTAAGTGCTTTGATGATGCCAGTATTTAATGAGCAAGAAGAAGAGACAAATCTGTGCTAAAAAGCAAAATATTTCTTTAAGATAAGAAGTAGTTATCTTAAAGCTGCCTGGACAGCTGGTATACTCTTGCTTGAGGGCTGTAGCTGCTATACCTATCACACCATCAGGGTTATCGAGACCAATCACCTCAGAATACCCATTCCAAGTATGAAGAAATAGCTCTGTAGCTCCAAGTTATAGGTTTGTATTTTTTATTAATTTTAAAGCATTTTGTACATTCTGCATTTCTTTCATAAACTATATGACTGACGTGTATTATGAAAGGTCAATTTAAATACCGGTAAACTATTTCACAATAATTTATGAAGTAACTAGGAGCAGAGAGAAGGGAAACATCCCTAGATGTTAGAAACATCCCTTCCCTGTTAGAGAAGTCAGTGCATAGTGCTGACATACAGGTTTATTAAAATGGTGATCAGTACACCAACTGCTTTCATGACCCCACATTTCAATAACAGCGTATTTCCTAGCCACATGTGGAAGGTGAACATTTCCAACTCCTAGCAAAGAATAATCTGAACTCTGTTTTTTGACCGCTACATAAAGTAACTTGTGGCCTCTCCTGCACAGCCCAAGCTGCTCAGGTTACAAGGCCTAAATCCACCGATCCCATGGTACCTTTACACCCCCTCCCTTCCCCACCTTATGGGCCAGATGGCATTAAATCCTGGGGACTGGTCTCTTTTCAAAGCTGCTACTTGTGCACAGGCCAAAATGATCTATCCCCATGGAATCAGGGAACTTCGATTTTACCTACGAAGTCTAATAACGGGTAATGATAAAATAGTGTTATAATACAGAATTTCCTTTCTAAGGAATAACATAAGTGATCCAAGGTAGAAGAACACTGCCTACACACTAATCCCTAAACTTCTTTATTATATCCACTCCTGAAATATTAAAGCTGACTTGCAAATTATTTCCTCTTCTAGGAAACGCGCTGAAAAAACGTTTGCTGTCCATTAATGTTTTTGTTTGCTGGCCTTGATAACAATGGGTTACAAAAACTGTGGATAGAAAGATGCTCAACCATCAGCAAGGTATCCTCATCATTAACAGTGCTGCACATCACAAGAATAGCATCTTTCTTATTGGGTCTTAATTCTGGAAAGATTAAAGTGAGGGATAGCAATTCAATATTTGCCTAATGATACATACTTCCGTACGTTGGTTTCAGCTCTTCTTCTTGACCAGGTTTGCTTTCTTAAATTGTAGTCTGGTTACTCACGTTGATTTTGTTTTTGCTTTTAAAGTGTGTCAAAATATTCTCCTGGCTTAATGCAGTGTATCTTGGGAAATACTTTGCACAGTGAATCGCCACACCAAATAGACATTTGCTTATGTGGCATTGTTGCCATAGATCTGTATCTATCATGTATTTTCTAGTTTGCAGTGTTCAGCACATTAATGTCCAATCAAAGCTGACGTCAGCACACAGATAGTTGTGATGTATGGCATACTGACATAAACACACAAATCATGTTGCCCCATCTGGGCTTGAAAATTTAACAGAGCTCCAGATCTTCCTCCAGCCCCATACAAATCTACCTCCTGCTTCTGGCATAAACTTGGCAGCTCTGGAGGTGAGCCAGGACGTGGTTAGGAGGGAAGCCAGGAATGGGGAGATTCAGGGAAAGAGTTTGTTGGCAGCCAGAAGAGGTATTGTTTTAAATTACACTAAAAAATAAAAAAAAAAAACAAACCCAACCCGGTCCTGGAAAGTTTTCAGTCTTGCTAGATGTACTGCAGTTTTTCTAAATTAGTTAGTTCAGCCAAAATGTAATTATTCTAACAACATGGTAGCAACCCTGTTGTGCAGGCTGGGCTGGGCATCCTTTCTATATCTTACTTTGTGCTCACCGTTTTAGACAGACATTTTCTTTTAAGTGCAAACTTGCAATATTTGGCCTCAACCAAAGTGTACTTTCAAAACAACGTCTCAAGAAAAACCATGTAGCTAGTTGGATATGTAAATGGAAACTATACGTTGTGTTTAACCAGCTTTTGGGAAGGGCAATTATGGAAAAAGATTGCTTTGTCCTACTAATTTATTTGCAGAATCTACATAGGTTTGAGTAATCATTTGTGCATGTTTAAAAATACTTGTTTACAAATAAAACAGTTCAAAATGTATCACCTTCTGTGTCTGAGTTTAAAGCATGGTATTCTACCAACACAAATATGCGTATATCCTGTATGCTCAAACTTACAGACTGAAATTAATACTGAGCGTTTCTACTGGACTGAGTTCTTAATGTACCACAATTTTATCATTACTACTATTAATCAAATCAATCTTGGTTCATCTGGATTCCGTATTAGGAAAAAAATCTGTCTTCTCTACTCTGCTCTAATTTCTAGTTCTCCTCTGATTTCCTGTCAAAATTTTTCTAGCATCCAGAGATATGTCCTCCCATTTTTATTTTGTCAGTTTCTAAAGAAATTAAAAACCTCACAAAATTTACGTAATAAAAATATTTAAATTCTCAGTCCGCGTGCTGCATTAAGTAAAGAAAAGTCAAAGAATGGGAAATTTTCTTAGAATGACTTCAACTTTTCTATGTAGTACACAGAAACAATCTCAAAATTTAAAAAGAAAATAAGAGACTCATGTTAATGGTTTACAATAAAATCCAACTGGCACCTGTATAAATACATTACACTTGAATCACATGGGCTTCTTGTATTTGCATTTGTATTCTGATCAATACATTAACATAATTTTAATACTAATTTATATATTGAATTGAAAATAAGATATTTTAAGACTATGTCTATTTTCAAAAGACATTAGGCCTACATTTTGGTAGAGAGCTACATTTGACTTCTGTACCTTTACATTCTGGTAATCTAATCCCATCACGGATTTTGTTTTAAAACATTTAATTAAGAGTTAATACCTTGAATCCTAAAACGGGTTTCATTACCTATAAAACTACTTACGAATGGCTGCTGGCACTGGAACAAACCCCAGTTTAAACGGTGAGTTGCATATGTGCCGTATGAGAGCACAGAATTTAAGGATGAATTCACATACTCCCCCCAAGTCTAGGGAAAACTGTAATTGTGTTGTTACCAACAGGTGAGTCCCGTAGTCCTGACGCTTCATTTCAAAGAAGGTCTCAATAATAAACAGCAAGCAAGTTCACGCAAAGTAATATAAACCCTATGAACTTAAAGCAAATTTTAGTGCATAGATTTTCAAAAAAAGCTCAAAAATTGGTTGTGCCTTTTTTTGTTTCTGTTACATTCTGTCCTAAGGCTGAAGTAAGCTTAGTGCTATAACGTAGGCAGCCACATTGGACTATAATGAAACACTGGCTGAGTATTCAATAGATGAAATAATTCTTGATATTTTCTGAGAGTTTATCACACGATGTGGTAATGACCTCACAATATGCAAATATTTACCGTTTGTCATTACTACTTCATCTCCAAAGGATTTTAAATTGAAAAGATAAATTGTTAATATTAAGAAACATGGCTTAAATATTTATCACCATTTGTTACTAATTACTGCTCAGAAAATCACAGAATTACCCATACATTTTATTTTGGTAAAAGAAGTTAGGTATTAGACCCTTGTACTAGTTTTATAGATACAGTTTGTGTGCTCTTTCATTATTCACAAATCCTGAAACTAAAAAGATTAATAACCGCTCTGCCAAAAAGTGTTATATCAGTAATTAACAAAGACTGTAAAGTATAAAATTCTATACTTATTCTGACTCCAAGTTGATTAGCACTGCTCACAGTGATTGCACACACTGAATCTACAAACTGAACTTTGAATTTTGGCTCTAAAATGAAAGTACCCTCAGAGCACTGGAAAATAAAATGAGCAACAGTACATGAACAAATTTTGGTATGTAGAAATTTGTATCGATATCACAAGAAAACTGAATACAAGCGTGATGCCTTTGCTGGAAGACAGATATCCTAGAAATATACTTCAAGGATTTTCTACAAACTACAATGCCTTCAGTGATGAGAGATCCACATTTAGGGATTTTGACTGATGAGGCATCTTCTTTAACCTTTGAAGAACCTTACTGACTACAATAGAACTGAAATATAAATATCCATTCATATGGCTGAAATCACACAGGCGTTGATTTTGGTTGATTTGTTTATAAGTACACTGTATTACATTAGCCAATTTCAAGCAATGAATAATATATTTGAACAATTTTATACAAGTTACAGAAGCAAAGAAAGGACATGTAGTGAAGACCCAAGCAGGTAATTAGATGCAAGGTACTCGTAAAAATGGGAAGGGAGCAACAAAGCATCTGCTGGCCAGTATGTTACACAATGTATTAATTCCAGATTTTGGTTGTTCTCCTAAAGCTGCTTTGAATAATACTTGTCCTGATAGTCTATATAAACTCAAGAGCCTTTCAACTGTGAAACTAGTTAGAACTAGTATTTTTGTTTCTTAAAAACTCAAAACATTTAAGCCATGGTTCCCCTATCTTACACCTAAAACAGTTACTGCTATGGGAATGCTGCAATGTTATTATCAAATACATCAGATGAAAGTGGATGACAGTAGTCAAATAAAAAAATCTGGAAATTTTTTCAGGAAAAATAATCAGCCAGGAAATAAAAACTAAATATCACACACCAAAAAAAAAAAAAATCTTCGGATCTTCACTGAATATAGATGGCCTGGACTTGTTTATTACTCGAGCTATAAAAGAATCTAATGCCAGCAAATCTTGGCACCCTACAAAATAAAAGATATGTCTGTTTTGCCTTTGGAGGGAAGACCTAAAGGCCAACAATGAAATGAGCGATGACTCAATATAGATAAAACAAGCAAGTCAATAACAGTTGCTGCTGAGGCCTACAAAATCGAAAGTGAGAACAAAGACTATGCAGTTGAAATCAAACTTTCCATCTGTTGATCTCCAAGTGCTTTATAAAGGATGGGCAAGTGCTGCATTCCTCATTTACAAGTCACGTAACAAGCACAAAGATGTCCTGTGAGTTGTCCAAAGTCACAAGCCAGTCAACAGTGAGCTGGGAACTGAGCTCAGCCTTTCCTTGAAGCCCTGTTTACCCCTCTCTATTTGAGGCTTGGTTTAGGAGGCTGTGTCTATGGCTTTGGGGTACCAGGGAAATATTTGGTGGTATCATGAAGATGATGTAGGAGTTAAAGCCCAGAAAGCTGGGTGCCGAAAATCCCATTATTATCTGGCTGAAAGAGGTGACAGATGTACAGGGTATTAAAGGGTGACACTTTTTGAGCTGAATCCCTGTTCAGTGCTTTTCTCTTCTGACTATTTCCTTAGCATTCAGTAGCTGAAAGCACAGGCTGCATGTGACTCAATGGTTCTGGGGCTCTTGCATGAGTCCTGCTGCAGTGGGTAGATGAAATAAGCCTGATTGAGCCCTTCTTCAGTGAAGGGTGATGAGCTGAGAAGAAATTAGTACAAGATCTGGGCTGAGATGAGCCCAGCATCTCCCCTGAACACTATCTGGTCCTTATTAATGAGATTTTCTCATTGTTATAAAAGCATATATATGGGAAACTGTACGTTATTATTTGTCTTTATCACAAAAATGAAATGACCATTTGAACAGATTTGTTTGCAAAATTAAACACATAAAATATTCAATGCTACAAGTTGATCATAGTGTAGCATAAAATACAGATGCAAAAGTAGACTGAAAGAATGAGAATCATATTACAAAAGAGCCATAACAAAACTGCTGAAATTAATGTATTTGAGACCAACTGGCTTAAATAAAATCTTATGACTCCACCAGCAATTATTCATTATAAGAAAAAGGTTTAGGAAGCCCTTTTGTTGCCATTTTCCCTGCAAAAAATGTCATTGCGGTTTGCTTCCCAATTCAGAAAGGCTAACTATTGCTGCAACTTTAATTCTTTAAACAGTGAATCGCATTTTATTCACAGGTGACCAAAAAGATCCTCCGCTATTATTTCAATTAATAGTACACAAATATCAAAAGGAACATCTAAATGATGCTGGTAATCAAGTGGCAAGATCCTGAAATATAAAATCATTTAGAAAGCGAATCTCTTATTCAGTATAAAATTATAGGCTGTCATCAGGAGCAGGCTGGCAAATCTAGGTCCAGATGGGAAACTGGCTGGGCAATAAGAAGAGGTAGGGTGGAAATGATGGGTAGGCTGGAAACGATGGGAACCTAAGGAAAGACATGACTGCTCCCTCTGCTGGCAAGGTTCTCACCTGCTTTAATTTTTAACTAATGAGTAGGCATTACTTTAATTATTTAGGATCTAGCCAATAAATAATGCAGAATGTTCCTTCCTCAGTCTGTTGCTGTGTGTTTGCACATTTTTGAACTTATGGTGCCCTGTTTCACTAGAATAATTTGCCACAGAATTAAGAATCAGATGGATATCTAATGGTAGAGTTACTGGCTTTATATTTTAATTGTTCATAATTGAACAGCAAGATTAAGCTATTTAACCTTCAAAATAGTCTATTTTACAATGTATGCACATTTCGTATTTAAATTACATTTTTCATAATATTGCAATAAATTGCTCATATTATGCTCTAACAAGAACTGTTTTATGTAGCAGTAAGATACTATAAAATGAAACATTCTGCAACACAAACATACTAAATTACATGTCATACCAAAAAAGTGCCATTCTGCCATAAGTAAAATTCACATCCAGAGAATTCAGTGATAATGCTTGTATTAAAACTTAATTAAAAGATGAAGATAAGTCATTCATTACTTGATCTGTGATATAAATTAATAGCTGCAGTAAGAACATTTAGAAAAAATCTGTTCTAGGATTTTGGCCTACAACCAGAAGCTCCCAGAACAGGAGGGATCAGCTTTTTTTGCCCACTGTTCTCATCTGAATCCTGGCTGAAAAGCTACTCCAGCTCCCAGCTTTCCAGAAGGCTCCATCCCAGGAATCCTCGCCTGCCATTTGGTTTGCTGATTTTAATCTCACAGGACTTTCTTACAGTGGCTCCACTATGCTGAACTGGCACTTGCTCCTAGAAGTGAGTTATTATTAAACTTGTAGGTCAATTGTGGCACTAACAACTCTTTGGAAGCTTTCAGCCACGGTGTACAATTTGCTGGTCTAATTAAATATTAATTCTAAGTGTTACATTCTGTGGCTAAGAGCTTTTATTTTCCATCATCAGTCTGGAAGAGAAAGAGGTTACAAGGCTAATTTAATCTTTTTTTTTTTTTTTCCCTAGCATTAAAGCTTAACTACACAGGCACAAAAACATCATTAAAGATGCAGTATTCCTTTTTATTATGATTATATTGTAATTAATAGAGCAGGTCTAAACAAAAAAGACGTAAAATTAGATTCTGAAATTTCAAGGTTTTTAAACAACACCAAAAGTTCATATAAAAATGTTTCAAAGCAAACACTGCACAGAAATTCAATATTCAGTTATTTGAAAATCATTTAAGACGGGAAATACATACGCAATAATTTAAATATAAAAAACTTTTACACAAAATTATTGTTCTTTGTTCTGAAGTACAACAGACAACAGATAAAACTCATATGTAACGCCAGATTCACAGGCCATTTTTTTCAAGAACTTGTACCTCTACTTATGTGAAAAAAATAGGCTTCAGAAAAACAATACTACCTTCCATTTTCTAACAGAACTACTTGCTTAAAGCAGATAACTACTTTGTCCTGCATTATTTAAAATCACTCTTCTAATCTTTACTTATCAGTGTCCAAATGGGCTCAATACATGAGCCTCTTCCCTTCTGCTTCCATAACAGTTGTGTCCATGTCTGGACACTGGGCATTATATTAACTACTTAGTCCAGTAGCCAAAAGATTCCATATGCTTGAACAGATGACTATCTCCATACTGTGATGGGATATTTAACTGTTTAGGTCTAATATTGCAGCTGAAAGATTTAGTTCTAAATCTTACCTAATTTTTTCAAGTTTTCCTAAGCGTATTTTCAGATTACGTACATAAAATGTAAATAAAATTGCAATGCTGCATACACTCATTAACTTTTAAAGTTTAACATACTCATTTTGGAAAAGTGATTTTTTTGATTATAAGAGTGTGTTGAGATGATGATAAGGATGTGTATATAGTGTCTTTCTAAAAAGTAAAATTTATTAAAATGAGAGGGCTGTTTTAGGAGTGCAATTTTAACATACAATGTGACTGTTCATCATAATATAGCTAAGTCAGTTAAAAGACAATTAACGTGACTAGAAAACATGCTTCAAATGTACATTGTATTTGTTTCTGAGCTGGGTAGTTGTTACCAAATCAAACCTGGTAGAGTTATAATGCAGCCTGTTGTCAAATGTAAATTTATTTTATGAAACAACAAAATATTTCTATTTCTTCTGCAACAAATTTAAGTTTTGAATTGTACACTTCTCTTGAGCTTCCTACTTGATCATAATTTTAAAGATGCTTTTATGAATGTCTAGAATATCCAAACCAGAATATTCATATCCTAAAACTATGTGGATAACTGAAGAATACCTGTCATAAACTCACGACTGTCAATATTTCTCTGTATGGTTGTTAAACTGTATTTCCCACAGACAATAAAAAGCAACATGCAACATTAAAAGGCAAGTAAAAAATCCCAATATCGGAAAATATAAAGACCATTTCATCTTCATAGTTTCTATTTTGTTGAGAATATCAAAAGTTACTTAACTACGATATAGAAACTACATGATATTTGATCTCAACACAAATTTGTGTGCAGTGGCTACCTCATCAAATACATTTAAAGGTTATTCGGCATTTTACACTTGTGAACTCTCAGAAGTTAGAGTTCTAAGGCAGGCAATCACTCTTAGCTCTTGTCATAGGAATAAAGATTTCAAACTGTGAGAAATTCACAAGCTATAGGAGTTCACATCTTATAATCCTATATTAGCAATGGATTGTAAAGCATTCTATTGCTTGACTTCGAGTTTAGCTGCTAAATTACTCAGTGTGAACACAAAAGGCTGTGGATGTGAAAAGGTTTGTTTCTGAATTTTTCTACACTGAAACATACAGTAACTTATGCACTTCAGTGAATTCACAGCATCAAAACATTAATATTGTAGGAAATTAATTTTTTAACATACTGGATGAAATAATGAAAATACCTTGCTAAACAGAACTTCAGACTCTGAGGACAGGTTCTGCAACAAGACTTATTCATAGTGACTTTTCATTAGTCAATTAATTTCCCTTGGCACATGCTGACTAATATGGTTGTTAGTCCTTACCAGTAATACAGCTCCAAGTTCAAACTAAAGGATGGCTTCAATAAAGGTGTTACACTTTCTCCCAGTGAAAATAATAATCTACTAAAAAAATATTACTTAAGTGATACAAAATTGGGAACAAGAGGAACAGAATTATGAACATTATTTGGTATTTTTGGGGAAAGATAGTTTTCAATTTACCAATGAATCCTAGTAATTAAAGAAAAAGAAGAAAATACAATAGGAAAATATTTTAAATTCTAATTTAGGGCTTTTGCAAGTATAAACTAGTGACATCAAAGTCCTCTAAGTCACACTCTGTAGCACAAAAAGTTTTTTTTTTTTAATTAGGTACTAAACCACACAGATTATCAACATACAGAAAAGGAATCCTTGTTCTTATAATATTCCTTAAATTTTGAAAGTGTAACAACAAATGAAATACCTCTTCAGTATGCCCTCCTTGATCAATGCTAGATTTTAAAAATGGAAGTAATTTTCCCTTTTCAAATGCACTATCTGATTTCATAGGCACAATGCATTTTCAAGAAGCAGTAGAAAGACTTGAAAAATAACCTCCCATCAACTATTTTAATCATACTTGTAAGTATCTCAATATTTATTACCTGACAGACAATGTAAGATAAGAGTATGTTCAATTGGTAGAAAATATCAATCAAGTAAAACTTGTCACACATCATATGAATAAAATTCATAATTGGATAAGTTTTTAGTGTCATTTTCTTGAAATCCTCTTCCAGAATAATATATTCCTATTTTTGTGGTTGATAAAAGAGAATTTTCTTTTTTCTTCATGCACTTTTTGCACTAGGAGTTTCATCAATAAAACACAAAGAATCTGTGTCCTTTAGTGGACTACAATTTATTTAAGTTGCTCTGAAAAAACTCTGTACACAAACAGATTTTTTGTAAATGTGTCTTTTACCAAAATATAGCCTTACAGAAGACTGTGAAGACATTCAGTGTCCCATCAAACTGGGTGAATGAGCATCATCTTTGGATAAATGCAATTCAAAGTTATTAAATCCAAGACAATGAATAGCGAGAATAATGAAAGAGCCACATTGGTGGATGTGTACCACAGAGGGAAAAGCATCAAGAACAAAATCACTATTTCATGTTCAGTAGTCATCAAAGAGACAAAGCAGATATCACAGTGTAGGAAAAGTGAACAAACAATAATAGCATTATTGTATTATGTTACTGTAACAAAGTAAAATAGGATTAAAAGAAAAGTGACTGTTTAAAAACAGATTAAGGAGGCAGCATAAGAAAAAACAGAAAACAATCAGAATACAGAAATGATAAAATAAGGATCCTCATCTTATTGTCTCATAAGCCAAGAACACAGATATAATTTATGAAAAGTAAAGGCAAAATTTAACTTTTTGAAAAAGAACAAAACAAGATAGATTTAATTTGTGGAACTCCCTGTCACAGTACAACATGTGAAGTATTTGGCAAAATATATAAAAGAAACCAATCTCAAACTCTCTCTCTCTCTCTATTCCAAATATATATACATTATTCATATACTACATACAAAAATATAACTAGTCTGGGCTGGAAAGATCATTGTCCCTGTTGAAAATCAGTACTACCAATTGTGAGTTTTATTTCTTCTTCACTGGAGTAACTAGTACTGAGGGCTGATAGAGACAAGATATGGTATGAGTCATTACCAAAAATCTATTTTTTCAAGACAAAGCAGGTAAAAATCAAACTATTTTTCTGTATATGTTACACAGATGAAACCTTGATTAAAATGTGATTTTGAACTCATATTTACCTTTATGGAAATTATTCAGGTGAAGAATTGACTTGCAGACCACCTAATTAATACAGTTAAGAGGGAAAAGATAACACAGAAAATACAGAAACAGTAGTTCAGGGAATAAATGTGGAATTTACTATATCTTCAGAAAAATAGCTTGCGTTTTCTATGCCTTCAGTGTACTGACTTTAAGATTCAACAGAGAAAGCATATGCTAGAACTTACTCTGATCAAACTAAATACATATACAGAAATGCACTTGGAAAAAAAAAATCAGTTTCTCTTATTCTCTTGGAAAGAAAAGATATTTTTTTACTTTTTTAATCCAGCAAGAAACCTCAGCAACAGAATGGTGAGTAGCTGGGTTGTGAGAATGTGAGCAGCTGCTGTTATTATAACTAAAGGTCTGTCTACGGCTTGAGCCTGAGAGACCACATGTTCGGCTGTCCTCTCATCTTGCCATCCTCACCAATTAACTATTAACATGGAGGGCTGTACACATGCTCTCAGGGGCTCTTTAACAGGCTTCTTGGAGAGTGGAACAACTACACAGCAGGGCTCTGGGAACTGAGTAATGTGGGGTATAAGGAACCCTCAGCAGCTTTGCTCTTCCTAATGACAGTTTTCTCCATAGTTTAGTGCTTAAAGAAGGCTACATGAAGTTAAACAATTTAAAAAAAAATATTAATGCTCTCATTTCTTTAACGCTGCTAAGCAAAGATTCTGCAAATAATGGTTCTTTTTTTATTTTATTCAGAAGATTCTAGCACTTACTGCAAAACAATTCCATTAAAATTAAAAAATCAGTTATTTAAAAAATGAGATATAATTTCAATCCTAACTCCATAGGAATTGATTTAGATGGAATTTATAAACACAAAACCAAAATCAACTTCCCAGGTAATTTTACAACAAACAAAATACTTCGTCCTTCACTTTGTTTCTTAGAGATGCTTCTGGACTTCTCTAAGATATGATCATACCTTTTATTGACATAATATGTAAAAAAGAGTACAATGAAACCGATTGTATGTCCCAATTATGGACAGTTAATTCCAATGCATAAAAAGAAGGATGGTCATTTTACATTCACTAATTCTATTGATTGCATTAAATTTTACTGTCAACCTTTCTGAAAGCAAACTCCCATCTAATATTTAAAAATAGGTAAGTAAGGAGATAGAGGTTTGCACTGCAAAAGGAATATTCACACACTTTTGATTGCAATGGGGAAACTAGGAAATTAATTTTCTTTCATTATTTTCGAAGCAGGAAATACATCAGATATCTAGATAAATAACATTTGCAGGTATTCAAACACCTTTACAAAATGCAATACATAAGTGAGAGTCATGCACTTACCTAATATAGGATTTAATTTTATGATAAACTCATCTACTACTAAAACATTTTGCATAATATGAGGTTTTATTCAGTACTTTTTTTCTATAATCAAATCAAATTAATATCTAAAATTATAGGTTCTCTGTTCATTGTGAATAATAATTTTGCTGTTGTAAGTTACGTTACTACCACTTGCAGCCAAAAAGACTATCTACATTTTTCCTTTTCCTAAAAAAGTTTATTTCCAGAAGATACATTTAAATCTCCATATAGTCTCAGGAAAGGTGCTGCTAGCAGCTTCTCATTTTGCAGCTGGGAAAATTACTCTGATACCATAACTGGTTTGTTCCTGGTCCCAATACAAGGGAATACTAGAATTAAAGAGTAAACCTGTATCTTTCAATTCCTGGTTTTAAAAACAAGATCATGCATCATCACAATGAGTATGACAGACGAAGACAGTGGACTGAAATGTCTTGTACTGAAACTCTAAACAGTTTTCTGAAGGCAGTGAAAAAGTGCGTAGGGATGTAAAAAAAAAAAAAAAAGAAGAGAGATTCCTATCAGGATTCTTTCTGCTTTTTTACAGTTTCTGAAACTTTAATAGTTTTTCAGAAAAGACTAAGACCCACATAAGGCATAACTGTATCTAAGATGGTTTCATGCTTAGGCCTTTGTAGATTTTGCAGCATGGCTGTCCCATAGAAGTAGAGAAACACTTCAGTGAAGTTATGTTTTAACTGTGCCCTTTGAATAAAAAGTTTTCAAAATGTCCAAAACTGCATTTATTTCCTTACCACAAACTTTAAATTTTTGATAACTGATGTGTCAACTATGAAATATAGCAAAGACAGCAGTCCTACCTGGATAAGGTGAGCGGGCACTGTGATGATGCAAGCTGACAAAGATTTTCTGAGGAGGCCACGGAGAACATACAGAAATTTTGTAAGGCTATGAATATCTTCAGGAGTATCACTGCTACAAATGTCATCACCCCACAACATTGAACCCAGGCTCTGAATTCCTATCCGCAAAATATTCTTTTGCTTTTTCTATTGAAAAAAAAAAGAGCCACTTGTTATTTTTTTAAACTTTGAGAGGAAAATGTCATGCAATCTACTTAAAAATACAATTTATAGAACTCATAATAATGACATTTTAAGTAATCATAGCTTAATCTCAGATGATCTTATAAAAATGACAAAGGTAATGGCATTTTTTTCACTGACTGGATATCACGCTATGTCAGATAAGCAAGTACAAGTGTAAGAGCACAGACATACTGAAAACGACTAATTTGCATCTTGTAACCAGCTAAATGTAAGTATATTCTGACACAAGATCCAATGATACTATGATTTTTCATGTCCTTTCTCTCCTCCATCACTGCCTTAAAAAACACACAAAGAATCTTTTCTCCCAGCTCTAGCCTGGTCTGCTGGAAGGGCCTGAGAGTAATCAAACACAGCCTTTCCCTCCATTTTCAACTCTCCGCTGTGTTAGTTTGCTAAACTGATTATTCTGACTGTGTGCTTCAGCTTCGCTCTTTCTGCTCCTTCTAAATGACGAAGGTCGGTGGCCTACCTCACCAGCGCATGGCCCTATCACTATTTTAGTGAAAGTCTCTGTGAGTATCATCGACATTCCTGTCGACTCCTTCCAGCTAATGAAGGAAGGTTTACCCACAGAGAAACAGGGTTTGATGGAGACATCAGCAGATTGTCTCTTAAGGACTACACCTTTCTGAAAGTCCTTGACATGAGTGTTTCTGGATCTGCTTTAGTTAGCTACTGGGCACTAGAATCTAAGCTGTTTTGACATTTAAAATCCTAAACAGCCTCGTGTGTTACCTACCTAAAGACTGTTTGCTGCTGCCCTGCAGTACACTGGCAGAAGAGCATCCAACAGAGGCAGTGGCTAAGATAAAGCCTCTTTTCTGAAGGGGCAGATTATGAAGCTGGAGTTGTAATTTGTTTATGCAAACTAAAATGTCACGCCTCACGATGACAAATCTCATTGCTGCTTATTTGATGTGACCTTTCCTGGTGATCTTTACGAAGGATTTTAGGTATATTTGCTATCATTAGCTGAGAGAGAGACAATAAGCACCCTTGTTGAAAGACTTCCTGTACAAGGTGATCAAAGATACATTTCTAGAGTCCAGNTCTTTTTGTTTTGTTTTTTTTTTTTTTTTTTTTTAATATATATATATGTAAGAAAATACTAGTTTAGATAAATAAAACCTTCCAGGTACTTTTGACGACAATGAAGTGCTTTGATAAACTGTAGATACTCGTTTCCACGATCCTGAATTGCAGCTGAACAGTAACTATCAAGTATAAAACACTGCACAGCTGCTCTGGAAATCCAGAGGAAAGGTTTTGACAAGACAAGAGGCTACTTTTATAAATACTTCCTTCTCCATATTGGGTAGACAGAGCCTCCATTGTGAAACACTGTTAGTGCCACATGTATTTATCCAACATTATGGCTTACACAGTGAGCTGATCTGCCAATTCGCTTACAATCCTTGTGAAAACCATATATGTTTTAACTCTGGCGGATTCTTTAGTCTCAGGCTTTGCAGGTTTTTAGGGTTTACTTATGAAAAGTTAACTTTTTACACTACCTTATCAATATCTGGATAATAGCACATGACAATATGACACGGTCTGACTTCTCTGTATGATATTTGTTAGGCTCGGATGTTCAGAGTTTTAAAAAGAACAGGAAAAATAGAAGCTAGTCTAATATTCTTTAGTGACTTTTAATCAGAGCAGAGTCAGACATTTCTTGATGTGTGTTTAAGCAATAGTACAAAATCAGGCATTTAATAAAACTATTTTACCCAGATATAATGGATAGTGATCATGCAGAGAAAGTGTTCTGGTATTTCAAAATTTCACAGCACACATACATAAAACTTACAGAAACTTCTGTAATGAGAAAAATAGCTTTTCTTCTGAAGAACATCAGTAAGAACAACACACAAACAGAGGAAAAACGGTATCAGAATACCCAGTTCTCTTATTGGATAAAGGATGACAGGTTCTTGTTTCACAATATTAAATCATAAGAGTTGTAAAAGATAAAGCTATTCAAACACCAGATAATATCAGATGTATTTGTTTTGGCCAGTAGCAGAACTTCTACCAGTATAATTCTGTCGGGCCCACAACGCCCTGACAAACAGCTTACTCCATAACTGAAATACAAGAAAAGCGTAAGTCCAATACACCGTAAAAACAAGCCTGCAACACAGACGAGGATAACATTTTTTTTAGATATACCATTAGTTCTTTTATAATCTCACTAGTTTGGATTTTTTTGTTAACTTTTTCCATGTAATTTTTGTAACAACAATTGCTTTGGCAGCAAGAACGCTGATTATGAAGAATTAAAAAACCCAACTCCAAGCAAACAAAAAAACAGCCCCCCCCCTTTATTACCCTGAAAATCACCCAGCTTGAGCTCCAAAGTGAAATACATTTGCCTATGAAAGCTCTGTTGTCAAACGTGAAAAAAACAAAACAATGCTGCAACAAACAAGTGCTATTCTGTATGACTTAAAACCATGCTCAGTTTATAAAGGATTCATATGTAATGATCATCAGCAAAGAGGTATCAGGAGGTTTTAAAAAGGATGTAAAATTGATGCTGATATTTCTAGGTTACAGGTCGTTCAGACCCTGAATTTCCAAATAGCTCTTGGCAAAGGTGTTCAAATCAGTGTGAACAAACAGGTTATTGCTTTGGTTAACTTCAACCAAACTTTTCTGTAGCCTAACACCTCAAACAGCCATAACTGTCCTAAGGCCACAAAGTAATGCTGGACAGTCAAAAATATTAATCTATGATGGCCAACAGCAGATGGTCCTATAAAATATTAATGTTAACTAATTATACTAGGTCCTAGAGATGCTGAACCATTTTATCAGAGGTCTACTAAACCTCTAACAGTAGCTTTCACTAATTTTCTGAGTAATGTCAAACTTCTGTCAGCTGGGGTGAGTTACTTTTCTCCTGACCCCTCTTCAAATACTGGTATTAGATAAAGAGGAGCCAATAAAAAGGAGTAGTAAGTCTAAGTATCATTGGCATATTGACATGAAAGCAGCCAAAAATATCTGAAATTTTTACCAGTCAGGTTAATCTTTTCCTTTGAATCCAGATCCAACAAGCAACACATTTTTAGACCTCCAGAGTCTAGAGATTTCAGAAGGATTATTCTTCACAGTATGAAAAAGGAAGCATTAATGGCATCAGATTTTGTCATTCACAGACAGCTATTAATGGATCTACTTAAAAGTCAGTAAGTAAATCTCTTGAAAGTTCAGTACTTCCCTGCTACATTTTGGCCCTTGCAGTTTTCTCCAAACTTCATGAAAAAACACTGCCAATGGGGCCCACCTAAAGGGGAAAGGATTATCTATTTGGAGGGGAAGAGCATACATGCACAAACCTCTCTGAAGCTTGTATTATTATTATTATATACAGGAAAGGACACAGGTCCAGAAGAATACAGACTGGTCCTTACTCTACAATCTTCATTGTACTTCAAAAGTATTTCTGAAGTCCCAGTAAATAGAAGGGGACATGGAGTAGCAGAGAGGTGAATTTATCATAGATTTGGAAAATAAAAAGATCCAAGGCGTGTTCTGGGCCATAATTACATTCAACTCTGGATATATTTTTTATGAGGTGTGTATTATACGCTGCTTCTAAATGTATAAATTTTGAGTGTACAAAGAAAGATGATGTACGGGGAAGAGAAGAATCTTAAAAGAAAGATACCACTCCAGGAAATCACATGCATTATCTCCCTTGAAACAGAAACAACTATGCAAGCACTAATGGCTTTCTAGACAGATAAACTGGCCTGAAAAAGGACTCTTTTTCAACCTTTTAAAGCTTCAGCTCAGAAACTTATATACGTCATTTAGCAAACATACTTTTAAATTCATGAGTTCAAGTTCTGCTTTTGCTTTATTGACACTAGTAAGACATTCTGAAACAATGAACAACAAGTACAGAAAATAACTCTCCATGATGTTTAATTTTTCCTTGCTTGCAAGCAAAGAAACCTCAAAATATGGACTCTGACCAACCTTTATTTTCTTTTACCTGTAAAAAAAGAAATCAGAAATATACAAAGATGCTATTTTCCCATCAGACCTAACCTGTAAGAAAAATAAGAAACACCAGCCCAATCTCTTCAGTAGGAGGTTGCTGCTGGCTGAAGGTTGGCAGGGTGTGTGTTTCACTCGGCACTGCTCTTTGCAGCCAGCAAGCTCTCGGGCTTCCACAGGACCTGTCACCACGCAGGAGGAGCATCTCTGCGTCTCTGCGCACAGTTTCGTATGGTAGGATGACATGCCTGTTGCCATGGCTACCGCAGCGAGTGGGGAGAGGTGCCTGTCAGGGACCAATTTACTTCTCCAGACTGGCACCGCCAGCAAAGGGAAGGCAAGCTTGCCCATAAATCTCTGCGAAGCCTATACACCGGGCACAAATAACCTAAATTTACAGACAAGTGTTCTATGCAGGTATCATTTCTAAAACATACTGTTTTGACATGGAAATGTCCATTCCAGCATTATCTTCCCTGCAAAAGGGATTTTTAAGATCTTCCACTAGTAACAGTACACAGTCTTGTATTATATTCTTTGAGGTTCTCTAGCATCTATACTAATTAACTTCTACTGTAGTAACATTTTTATTGTACAACAACAAAGATAACTACCTATCAATTAAGCATCTATATATATATATTATTATTTTATTTCCATCAACTCCAAAGGACTCATGTATTACTGAATATGACAAAGAATAATAGATAGAGTACTGCTCAAATTGGTAAAGGGCTTTCAGCCTGTGTTGTTAAGCTTAAAATGTTTTTGACTACCCACACTGATTTATGAAGAGTACAGAGATCTTTCGTAATCTGGTAAGCTGTTTGGATTTGTAAAGTTGAAATAGCATTTGTATTTCTTTACTTGTGTTTCAATGCTCGCTACATAAAGATGCGCACCATTTAATTCATTAAAAAATTCACTCCATTCCAGTTAAAACACCATTGAAAAAATCTGCAAATTTAAGATCAAGAGTTCAGTCTCAAGAGCCTTGAACACATTATTGCTAAAGCAATAGTTTGAAAAAAAATACAGTAGGGGAAATGTGTTTTCCTTAATTACATTATATTCAGCAATCCATTTACTAGCTAATTGCACAGAATATGCATTTTACTAATGTTGGCTTACAGTTCTCTCTTGCATGGTTTGCATATCTGTAACAGGTAAAAAACTCCAAACGCATGTTAAAATGTGAACCATGCTCTCTATTTACTTTGCTTGTTTAGCAATGCTTAGAAACAGCTCGTTCCTTGTTACTTTGTCAAGGACCTTCTTGCAACACCCTTGAAAATTCAGAAAACAACATTAGATACAGGATTATAGAAGAGTACGAGGGTCTTCAGTACCTGGGGATCAGAGCCATCAAACCCTTCCTGGTAAATGATCCTCTGAATGGACTGAAGCAGTCTTGCGTAAGCACTGTTCATATGACTGTTGGTAAGAAGAAATAGTTTAGTAACACATTTTAATACTCTCCTATATTTCTCTAACAGCTGTATTAAAAATAAATATAAGCAGATGCAGCTTTCAGTCCAGAAGTGTCATATGGAAAAAAGTGCCACAGAAGAAAAAATCCAAACCTCTCTGAATAAAGTCGACATTGTAAGTGGTTGTGATTGCTTCATGTTAACTAGTTCAGTGTTCAGACATTTAGCGAAAGCTAAAATCTCTAGAGATTAAGATAACTTAATTATGTCAGGCTCACTTACATCTAGAAGACTAATGATTTAATGTATCAACTTAATGTTGAAACCATTACAGCACAGTACTAATCTTCTGTAACTGATGAAGAGCTGCTCAATTGTTATTGCACGTATACCTAATCAATGCCCCGATAAACAGCTGACTTTCTGTTTCTGAAAACTTTCGTACATAAAAGTGCCTTAACAATCAAAACCAACAAAAAATGGAAGAGGCAATGCTTTCACAATTAAAAAGTTCATGTAGTGAACTTTTTTTTTAGTAGTTTTTTTCTGATACCACACCAGAGCATAACATACATTCTGCTTGCTACAGTTCCATTTTGTATCCACACACTACAGGTGTTATTACTGCTTTATTTGGATGACAGCAGAACTGTGAGGTAGAATTTTTTATGTATTAATCAGAAAATATAACGTAAAATTAAAAAAAAAGTAAACAAGTGGCTAAAAATGGATTTGAGCAGACTTAAAACCAAAAGAAAGTTCAGCAAATCAGGTCATCAAAGTCTTAGAAGGTCCAGTGCCTGCACGTCCAAACCACTTCAGATATCCATCCCAGCCATGCTCTCCAGTCCACAGGCTAACACAAAGGACAAAGTCCTAATCTTTACTTTAAAAAAGCAAGCCAGTTGTTGACTTTTAAAAGAGACATACTGTTTTCTTAAATCCCATACAGCACACTGGCTTTCCTGTCTGAACGTGATGTAGGTTCCTCACTGCAGCTGAGTTTAAGCCCTTCTGTCTTTTCTAGCTTGAGTATTTCCTTCTAGTCTCACTAATTACCATCAAGGGTTGTGGATTCAAAACTTCTTGTATACTTCTTGGAAAATATGACAGGTTATTTTGAAAGTTTTGCCTCTAAAAATATTCTTACTTGCTCCAACCATTTTACATGTCTGGTCTGATAACAGCCCAGGTCGAACACGACCTCGAAAGATCACCTGATCTAAACATTAAATGGAACTATTCCCATTACTTTAGTAAGAACCAAAAATATTATCCAAATGCATTTTACTAATGAATACCTAAATAAAGCTTTCATGCTTTTGCACAGGAGAGAGGACAACTCCTCTGAGAAGCACTTAAGAGTCGCAAACACCTCTCTTTTATACCATTGCTTTAAATCAGAATTCTACATTTCTCAAGAAAACAGTATCAATCCAAACCCAACACCCCCAATTATATATTTAAGTTATAAACATCTACAAACAAAAAAGTCATATAGTCATAATAGTTTTGAGTTTTGAAACACTCAATGTCAGAAAACATTAAGAGATGGCCCTTCTCAGATATAAATAAAAGAGTTTCCAAATTGAGTTTAATTTATTTGTTTTCAAATATGGTACCCTAGAACGATACACGTTAATATCATGTACCTTAGTAATTTTATACTCTATGAAATTCACAGGTGAAGGTAACTGGCAATATATAATCCCAACATGACACTTAATGTGTAAAGTCTGCCTTACTATACAAAAAAGAGCATCTCAATCAGAAAAGAAAGAGTAAATTTTCGCTTATGAAGCCAATTACTTCCCTAGCGTTTAGTTGCAAAAGGAATGGCTGCTAAATGTTATACCTCTACTGTCTTGCAGGTGTCAGCTTACAGGGTAGGTGGAGGGGAAGCGGGCTTTAGCCTCCATGCTAGCCAAAATGGCTTCTCTCTCCATGTCTTCACATAATCGCAACTCACAAACACAATCCTTGTTGCTTACACAGTGCTGTGATTTCTTCCCAGTTTTGCCAGAGCTGGAGAGAATCTGCAGCACTTCACAATAACCAGCAGCATTTCGGTATCCTTTCGGATATTCCTCTATCCTTTTGGAAAACATAGAAACTGCTGCTCACTAACATTAGGAAGGAGCCTGCAACTATCTTGTAGCCGCAGCCACATTACAGTCTGTGTAATATAAAAAGGTGACTGTGGTCTTTGTCACCACAAAGTTGCGTTTTCAAGTTTGTGTATCTATCAATTATTTTGCTTGTGAGTATTACCATGCTATCTATGGGGAAGTCAGAGAATATACTGCAATCCCAATACTTGCCAATTCCTGATTTGTTACTGACTTGCTTTTAGAAGTTAGTGGATAAAAGAATAAAATACCTAAAGCATTAGCAGAATTAAAGGGTCCCAAAATTAAAACAAACAATCCATCAGAAAAAGATTTGTAGCAAAGAAAGAATTAAAGAAAATAATGTAATGCACGTAGGTTTTTTTTTTAAATGTAAAAAAAGGCGCTGTTCTACTTCTGGCTAAAATATTAATGGTTTACTTGAATTTGAACTGTGCTATGTAAATAAGGACATGAAAAATATTGTGGAAACACTGTTTATAAAAACAAGTTGCATTACCCTTCTGGCAATGTTTGTCATAATATTTAAGCAAGGAAATAAGATATTTTTTATTTTCTAATTTCTAGTCTTTTTTTGGCTTTGTAACTAAACACCATTTAATTCTGATAATGAGTTTAAACAACTTCTTTACTTTTTTTTTGTTTAGCAATTTAGTAATGGATAAAGCAGGAGCTGGCAAGAAGGTATCCTGGTTACAACAGAGCATCTGACTTCTCTGTTGATAGTTTCTAAGCAGTTAACAAAGGTTATGTTATCAAGGGTATGACAAATAGCCTTATTATGTATAGGGAGACCCCATTAGGCAAGACAGTTAAACCTCTTTTATCTAAATTTATCGGTAAATCTAGACTCTAGATATTTTTTTTCTTTTTTCAAAAGCACATACATTCTTAAGGTAAAACTTATGAGCGTTACTGAATAAATACAGCTTAATTATTTTAGTTGCCTTGATTATCAAACTTTCTCTTTTGGTAATTGCAACCAACCAACAAGGACAGAAGTAAAGAAAGAAGGGTAGAAAGTAAGCCTTTTCTGTGATGCACAGAGTTAGCACAGAGGATATTTCTGCCTTCCTGTTAAGTACCTGCTTTAGCAATGCAACGAAAAGGACACCAGAATATCCTAGCAACAACAACCGGAGAACAGTGGCTGTCAGCTGCACAACCCTGTTAACCTGGTCCCAGCATCAGGGCCAGGACATAACTGCCCTTCCCTAACATAAAAAAATCATGAGATAAGAGAGAGAAGGTTTATGCCTTCTTTTGGCACCAAACACCCAGTCCCATTTACTACTTCCTTTAGGAGAACAGACTTCCCAGTCTGTTTTCCATTAATGTTTATCATGGGGCAATGAACTTACACCCATCCTGAGTGATTATCCAAAAGGGGACCCCGTAATCTAATTTAGCCATCAGGTATCAGAACTACAGAAAGGAGAGCAAACACAGTACTCCTCATCCCCCTCTGTCAAAGAGCAGACATACACACAGGCGTGCAAAAACACAGGGAAGAAAAGAAAGAGTGATCCAAACTTTAAGGTGAACAAATGATGTATATAAACTCCAAATCTGCTACTTAAATGCAAAGTAAAAGGCCAGTCAATAATTTCATTCTGTCTAACCAAAGAGTCCACTTTCTTTGCAAGTCCATAATGAAGCCAAATGCTTGTGTGGATAGGAACATACATGCAGATATATACAGTTTCTAAAAAGGGCCAAGAGTTTCTGGCCCAAATAAAGCCTCTACATCTCTGATCCTGCACGGGAAACACTGAAATTATCTTGCAACAGACATTAGCTACAATCAGAGATACAGCTCACTCACTGAAGAACAGTTTAAATAAAACAGGTTTCTTTATGTGATGCTAGAGAATTAGAAGCACCAAGATGATTTGGCCATTTTTACAAATACACAGTTCTTATGCCACAAAACATTATGACAAAGGACCTTGCTCATTAATAGATGCAGCACTGTTTTTCAAGGGATTGTAAAATATATGTTCACTATACTCACTGTTTCTGTTAGGAGAGTACAAGCTGTACAGGAAAATGGGGTACATTACTTTTCTTGTATATTTGCTGCTTTAACTGCATAATGTGTCCTTTGCCAGTACATCCCTGAGCGGTGAAACAAAAAGAGAGCAAAGGATTGTTCTTGTTTCTCACCCCTTCCCAAAGAAAAGAAGGGTTGGGGAAGAGAACTGCTCCTAATTTCAAGGAGGAAAAATGAAAGCTAAGGCCTCCAAAGCTAGTCACCCTCTAATTGAAAAAGAAAGGGAAAAGTAAAGCTGGTCAACAAGGTGAATTCTAGGTGCATCTAACTAGTTACAGGTCATTCTTTGAGGAACATCAACTGCTTACAAAAGTAGCAGGGCTCTGTAAGGAAAACAGAAAAAAACTCCACCCAAAAAGAACACAACCTAGGGAACACCTCCCTCACATCAGTACATATGATGATTTAATCATATGTAAAAAGTGCAATAAAAAAATATACTGAGCTTCTAAAATCTTTCTTTACAATTAGTAGTTTGTCATTGCAGAACATATAGCTTATGACCTCAATGTAGAATGTGTATGTTGGGTTAGGTATACTTTCCACAAATTCTATGTAATTTAAGGTGCCTCTTCAATGGCTGTAGTTACAGGACTATAACAATTTATTTCAGCCCGAACTTAAACCATGCTGTGCTCTGCTACATTACAAGTATTTATGATGGATCACGCTAGCTAAAATAATGTGGAAACATTTTAAGAAGAGGGAAAGTTTTTGGTGTTTTTTCTTTTGCTAATTCCTATTTTTTTGCAACTTCTGATACTATAAAGAGGTATCATCCATCAACAACAATACCATTTACTTACAGAATATTATACGCTAGGCAAAACTATCAGTTTCCACTTCCTCCTCAACCTCTGTATTAGTGACAAAAGCAAAACGTTCTTAGATTATAAAAACCCCCAAACCAACACACCACTGATTTTGGTCTGCACTCCTATACAAGTTAAGAGAAAACGTAATTCAAAAACGTCTTTCCTGATACATATATTGCAAAGTATATCCTTCAGAAAGTCATGAAATCTTTTGCAAACATCCCATAATACATAACCTATTAATGTAAATTATTTCAATAATGAACTATCCCCTTTCTTAAAGATGCCTCCTTATTTTTGAAGGATTTGTCAGCTTTCAGTGCTAACACATTTTCTATCAATCTTCTTTTGATGAAGTAAATCGAAAAAAATCGTATTTTTAGAGATTTTCTGAATTTCAAGTCATTTTTGGAACTTTTTTTTCATTCCTTCCAGGTTATCTGTACTTTTTTGAGGTACTGTCAGCCTAATAGATTACAGAGATTTCACAGTGCTATATAGGTAATTAGCATTATGCAAGCAGGTGGGTTTTTGGCTATGTATGCAAGACCATCGTCACAGAACCTTATGTTGAAGAAACGATATTCTCTAAGCAGAGACATGCTAACTAGCCATGTCTATGTTCCTAGGTCACTGTAACAGAGTGAAAGAGGTTAGCTCAAGCTCTCAGTGGGACCTTCAGGCAATCAGAAATGAGGTCTAATACAAATTGCTGACTTATATTGGAAGGGTTAACTGTGACTATCATATTACTTTCTTTCAAATCACTCTCTAGTTAATCAAGGGAACAGAAACTTTTACTATTCTGTGATATATTGAAGTTAGCTCTAGAAGCAAGAAGCATGATATTGATTTTCCAAAGAGTAATGCCAACAAAATAATATCCTTTCCCTCCCCCTTCTATAAACTTTCTTTTGAAATCATCCTGACAGGATTGTGAGCTTGTTTTCGTTCCTTGAGAAAGTAATGCTTCCTTCAGAATTTCATCACAATATTTGTAAAAAACAGAGTACAAGCCTGTTGGGTTTCTGTAAAAGCATAAATGTTTTGAGAGCAGTAAAATAATTGGTAACATTCATACTTAGTATTGGATTTAATACACTGTGACTAATGTCTATTAAAGAATCACAGAAGATAGGGATGAATAGGACCTCGAGAGGTCAGGTAGTCTATCTTCTTGCCCCAAGGCAAGATGAACTACATCTAAACCATCTCTGACAGATATTTACCTAACTTGTCCTTAGAAATTTTCAATGATGGCGATTCTGCAACACTCCCAACCTGTGTCTGCAAGGCAACTTCTTCTCGTGCTAATCATTAGAAAAATATCTCCTTATTTCCAGCCTGTATTTCTACCGCTACAGTTTACTGTAGCCTATTACTGCTTGTCCCACCTTCAGCAGACAACAGAGTTACTACCCTCTGTATGTCAGTTTTTAACGTGCTTCAAGACTGCTTAGATTTGTCTAAGAACTTCCATTCTTCCATTATGGGCCATACACCCCAGTTCTAGATGTATACCCATCCTCACAACCTTCTCTAACTGATCCAGAGTTGTCCTGAAGGATGCTATCAAAAACTGGACAGCCTTGTTATGGCTGAGCAGAGCAGAAGTACTTTGCACGTTTTCCATGCTAAATTCCAGTTTATCACTTCCATGCTTGTTAAAGTATGCTTTTCCATAGCGTCAATGACACAACACTGCTAACATATTTCATGTTCAAGATACTTTGGAACCCCAGATCTTCTTCTGGAGACTTGCTACACTACTTTATTTTTCAATTAATTATTCCTACTGGTATGATATTCGGCATGTCTTCACAGAATTCCATATAGTTTATTCCAGATTACCGACCTAAGTCTTCTTGAATTCTAATTCTATTATCTAATCTGAACGAATTCTTCCACTTTTTTCCAAATTTGACATTATGACTGCAGTAAAGAAACCCATTGCTCAGTATACGTATCAAGCCAAATTAGTACTAGATTATTGATTATCACCAGGCTCAACACTGGGATAAAGCCTGGTACTTCACTCAGGTTCAGCTGCGACTCAAGACAGCTTATTTAGCAGATAGGGTTTTAACAATCAACATGACAAAAAGAAAACGTATGTTCGTCCTTTGACATGATAACAGCCTTTACCAAAGGAGAATATCTCGTGTTTTATTTTAGAGCCTTTTGACACTATCCCAGTTGAATACCCATAAGCAAACAAAGGAAAGACGTACTGGCTGAAACTACCCTAGAAATACAAAAATAGATTACATTATTTTTTCTGGTATTTTTTGGACCACTGATGTTATCCCACAGATGTCTTCACCTTTTCCTCTCCTTACAGACAGGCACTGCTTTGGCCTTTTTGACTTCGTGGAACTTTGACAATCCTTTGTTTTACCCATGAACTTCATTAGGTCCCACCGTGAAAACATTTATGTATTTTCTAACCTGGTCTTTCCTTATGTTAAGTGGGTAGTCCAGTTTGCTGATATTAACTGTGCTAGGTGCAGGTCAATTTGGGGATCGGGGTAATGGGAGAAGCAACTTTTCTCCACTTCCATAAGTTTTTAAGAACTCCAGTTATACAACACTGATGAACAGAAGATGAAATTCTTATTCAGTTTATTTTTTAAATGTGTGTCAAAATTGAATGACTGTAATTATGGGAAGCTTAAATCCTCCACTTCTCTACAGAGAAATAAGCTTTACTTCAGAGGCTCTAATTTTTGAAAAATTCTTCTTCCCACCTTGTCTTAACCTTGACTAGTGCAACCTTTTTAATACAGGGAATCCAAAACCAGTGGTGTTTGTGGTCAGGAAAGACACCAGTCAAAGTTAGAAGACAAATGATCTACTGTAAATGAAGAAAGAGATGTACAGACCTCTTCACAGTTCCCACACATTTCTGTCTGAGGTCGCTAATCCCAATGTGTTCTTTATTCCTCCCTGTTGCCTACCACACTGCATTGTGGTCTAAGAAAACGATGTTTAGAATGGTGGTTGTCTGTTACCTTAGTACCTGCCTTTACTCCCATCATTTATTCAGGAGTGGCTTCTTGAAGGATGCTCACGTTGTGGGTGCAGGGAAAAGAAAAGGAGATAAGCCTTCCAAGATCCATCTATATTTGATCATGTTCCTCACCTCATCACTCTGTGCTCTAACAACTTGCCAAGCAAATTAACTGAAGCTAATCTTTCCGTTAGATTAAAACTAAAAGTAAGTACAGATTTCATATGGTAAGAATGAAGAATTTTTATCAGGATAGCACAGAAGGAAAATATCAGAGTTAAGCAAGGCTTATAAAATCGCATGCATAAAAGTTAAAGTCAATTTCCTATACTATACATATGAGTTAATTTGATTTTAATGTAAAATGTACAAATACTTGACAGCCATATAGTTAGTGTTATTAAGCCCAGAGTCATGAGACATTCTAGTTAGCTGGAGAAAAGACAGAAAGGGAGTTAAATAGCTGGCAAGTGCTTATACTGCTATTGCGCAATCTGTCAGATACTCTTGTGTCTGTCTATCCTCTATGGCCTTGCTAGTCAAAAATTTTTAAAATTATACATAATATATAAATAAAGTTGCTTCAGATATTTACTACAGAAAGAATAAAATATAAGTTCTCTGCTTTCTCCTGAAAATGTGGGTGGTTTTTTCATTTACAACTTCGCAAGAATTTACTTTACAAACCAGTGACATTTGATCAAGTAACACAGAAACAAATTAGAGAGAGACTTGGCTTTTGCTTTTCCACATGGCTAAAAGAAGTGCTTCATGCTCTGCTTCTTTCATAAATTTCAGTTGTTATGTTGAGTGTACTGTAATGAAAATCAATCACAATAAAGCATACTGTACTACTACTTCCAGGAGTTGGCCCTGAATGCTGGGATCTGTAAAGCTAGGTATTATACACATTAAGTGACTGGACTGAATAAAGAGATTGCTAGCCCGTATTTGATGTTTGACTTGACTTGAAATGTCTCCAAGAACGATACAATGGACATGTGTGCTACAGGCTAACATGAGTCTTTGCTACTGTCACTCATTTTCTCTTGGTCTTCCTTAATTCATAACTGATAGACATAAACTATAATAAGTTATTCATTCAGAGAAGAGTTTATGTTCTCATCTGGAATTAGGGGTGTTGTGTAACACATAATTAGTGATTGTAATTCTATTCACAGTATTTTGTATTTTCCTTAGGTGAAGCTGTAGGATGCAAGAAGCAAAAGTCACATAACAAACTAATCTGATAGAGCATTCTAAGCTATGTAGGTCAAGGATGGCCTGTCTCCTTAGCCCTAAATCTGTATGGATATCTTCCTAAGACTGATAGCCACCCGACACACTCATCTGTGAAAGCTGATGGGGCATGCTGCTCAGGGAGTAGTTCACAGACAGATAGCAAGAGTCTTCCCCAGTCCCCACACTCAGCTGTCAGTAGGGTTGGAGTGAACATGCAGCTGTGTCCTAGGCTGTCCTAGTAATGTCTGCCTTAATCGTCCCTGCCAACTTGCTTCCTCCCGCAGCTGAGGAGTTGGTATACTGAGCCGTCTCTGTGCCACAGCAGCTTTGCTGCCAGTCATGGCATGTAGCACTGACATGAGAACCACAGCTGAACTGCTTGTGAGCCATGCGCAGCTACAAGATTTTTCACAGCAAGCGTAGATGCAAAAATATCCTTTACTACTAATACGCAGACAAAATTTGAACACACAACAGAAGCATGTGGTATTAAAACTTACCCTGTTTTCATTTTAGGCTGTAAAGACAATTCTTCAGGAAGGTAAAAACTATGCCATTTTATGGACCGAAACAGTTCTGGAGACATTGTTTTAGAAACATCATAATAATGGCCAAACTTTGTAGATGTTGTTGGGCTGTCCTGTGGAAACAACAATACTGATTACAATAATGTATTAAATTATTATCTATCAAAAGAAAATAATTAACTGGCAATACACTTGAAAAAGCCTCTGTTTTTTTTCCCCATTCAGCTTAAGTATAAGCTTCAAGTAGAACAACTTTATAATATTTACTAAGTTTTGGTTCCCACGATGACATTCTACAATGCAAATTTTTCACACAGAATTCAACCCTTGCTGTTCCAAGTTGCATCACCAAAGTGCAGTCAGATACTTAAAAGAATGCACATGTTCTAGACATATGATCACAAATTTCAGAAGGTCAGATATGTGAAACGTGGAGAACATGATGTGTTCCACCTATCTGATTTTTCAGTAGCTGGGAATTATACAGCACTACAGAAACATTTTCAGTTGACTTTGAAAATATTTAACTTTGTTTATTTACGATCTGATTTTAACAGAAAATTGTAAAAAAGAGGAAATGGTTAAAACCTACTTTTAATTTCTTGAATTTTGAATAAGTAGGAGGTAGAGCATTACACAGATATTACAAACAATAAGCATGGTTTACTATAATGAAGATACTTTTTTATCAGCTCTCAATTTTGCCTATATCAAACATAATAACCCTCCCAAATTTAATATACACAATAGCAGGAATTATACATTTTGAATATGTTTTGCTAGTAAATAAACAGAGGAAATGAATGGATATTTTTGTTCCACATCAATGGAGTTCAGCATGCAACCTGTAACATTATTTGAATTACACATGTAATATTAAAAAATCCCTAAATTGTTATATTATGCAGTATTCAACTATGTAGTAGCTGTCTGCTGCAGTTTTTACTCTTCATGTAACAATCCATCTTCATCTTTTCTGCCTTTCCCATTAAAAAAAAAAAAAAAAAGCTATCCTGGAAAAAACAGTCAAGCAGAGTAAACCTCAGAGGCAAGTTAGTTTCTTCCAGGGAAGGAAAACACTTGGCACAAGTGTAAACCACTGTATGGTATTTTTTAATGTACGCACTGTAAAGGAGTAACAGATTACCCAAACAACATTAAAATTGATCTTTAGGTTATGGCACAAACACCACTGTGCTCCTGATCAGATTATCTTTCATCAACTGTTCTAACTTTTCAGGAAAAAGAAAGGTCATTTAGAATAACCAAACAAGTTTCATAATACAAGTACCAATCAAATCTACAATACTTCTAACTGGACCAAGAAAGGTGCTGCGCCCTAGACTTTTAATAGCAGCTTTGCAGGTCAAAAGAAAGATCATCTATTAGTTTATTTTGAGGGCAGCTACCCTAAGCCTGGACTGCATCTGAAGTGTGCATTGTACAATGCAGGAATGTGCAAAATTATTTTTAAGTAATTTTTCTATCTCCCAACTCCGAGACCTACTGCTAAGCTGAATCCCCCATAAGAGCCAAGAGCCACCTCACCTTAAATGATAAAGCATTAAAATAAAATTAAATATCTCCACAGTTGTGAAAGAGAACAGGTAAGACAGAAAAGGTAAGAGCTGAAAGTAAGAGAGATGTTGAAGACATACACTGCAGAACACAATTTTAAAGGTCATTCAGAAGAGAAGCTTGGATTGGTGGGTAAAATGAAATGCTATTTTGTTTGTACTTGAAAGCACGGAATTACTTTTGAAAAGTGACCAGAAATACCCTCAATAATTTCAAAAGTTTCTCAGTGCAATGAAAATTTTTTGGAACAACTTCTGCTCTAATTTCAACATCTGCTATTCTTGCTATATACAGGAATGACCATAGGTATTCTGAATTATTACAATAATGGGATCCAAAAAATTTTTTGTGTGTTGAGCACCAAATCATTTAGTTCCAACTCCAATTATTACAGAAAGCTTGTGGTTTTCATAAACATTGGTCTTTCTAGTAAGTTAGGTACTATAACAGTAAAAGGGAAGAATACAGACACACCAGACATGGCCACGTATTTATAGTTAGCTCTCTGAAAGCAATCATACGATGTATTTCCACAATTTTTTTTTCATGTTTCAGCTTACCAAAAATACATTAAACTGTTAAGATTAATTAGAATAATTTGATTTAGAGTATATATTTTGAAATTATTTGATTAATGGATGTTAGGCCTGGTCAGTTATCAGAGAATATAAATAGTAACAATAATATAATATCTTTCCTACAAAAACAATAGAATAACCAAACTAACCCCAAAGTTTTCATTAAAACAAATAATTAGTTTTTAATTTAAAAAAAGCATAAAATTGCTCATGTATATCCAGTCATAAGAAGCAGATCAGTTTTACTCAAAAAAAGATAGAAAACCCCATTCTCTAAGTCAGTGTTCCAATTTATTCATCAGCACCCGATTTTTAAAGAAGGAGGTCCAACAAAACAAAACAACCTATCGACATCTAAATATTTTTAATGTAAAACATAACTTTATTTAAAACGAGGATTCTGAAAGCAATTTAAACAGGGGCTGTTCTTTGGCCTATAATCTATTCTTTATCCGGATTACAGATCAGAATGTTTTTGCTGCAATCTCTGCCAGAGCTCATCTTTTTATTGTGTACTTCCAAGCCCCCTTAATGTTTTAGAAAGGCCTTGACTAACTGAACTTTGATCTGATGTCTTCATTGAGAAAAGCTCCAGGTTGCCCATTTCAGATGCAAATCCTTACTGAGGCCCAATAGAGTTTAGTAAAGACAGCAAAAAAGAAGAAACAAGAAGTTTCCAGGATCCTCTTTGAGAATCCTGAGGCACATTGGTGTCCTTAATCCACCCTGCTGCCTGGATTAAGGTAGGTGATAACCTCTCTTGATTCAAAAGAATAAGCACAGTGCCTACAAACTGGGTGGAGACTAGGATTTGGCTATAATAAAACACCATGCAATAAAAGCTCGGTCTATGTCAGAAGCCCATGAATAGGCCTCAATGTACTGCATTCCCAGGCTTAGCGGGGAAGCTTGCAAAAAAGCCTACCTGAATCAAGTAAGCATGAATAATCTGCCTTAGCAGAACGACCATGAAGAGTGTGAAGCAGAGACCTTCCATTCCTCTTAAGTTTGATCTGATAAATTTATTAGTGGACTGGAGACTCAAGCCTGTTCTTTCCCGGATTCCTATTTTGCAGAAGGAGAAATACACTAGATTGTCAGTGAGCAGAGCGTGCTTTTATGCTACCGTCTGCTGTTAATGTTTCTAATTGCAATACTAATGTGCTAGAAATCTCAGATTTAGGATGAATCAAGGCAGAAAATTGATTTCATGCTGTGACAGTTTATATATTGCCCCAAGAACATAAGCAGTTCATTCAAAAAAAAAAAAAAAGAAAAAGCACCAAAACCCCCACACTATCTTGCATTGCAAAATAGGCTATCCGTATACTTAAAAGTTTAAATGAAATTAACCTCTTATACAGATAAAAGCAACAAACTGGCAAAGGCACATCAATCACAACACGACCTGTTACTCTGACAGTTTTCTTATAAATCTTCTGTCTTTTTCTGCTGTACAAGGTATATGTAAAGAGAAACTGTGATAGTTATGAACGGTACTAATATAAGAACAACAATGCGCTACCTAGCTATTCTATATGAGGTCTAATAAGTGGGACGGGAATATCTGAACTATTAATGAAAATCTCTTTTATTACCTAGAAATAAAAACTAAATTGGGCATCTAAAATACCAAAAGACAGCTTTTACTCAGCATTCTTACTTCATGTAAAGTCAGTTCTTGGATAGAAAAGTTTTCTGCTAACATGTTTAGAGTTCTAGTTAAAAGCAAAGCTATTTTCTCTTCTTCATACTTAAAACTATTAGACAGTAGTTTCTGAAAATGTACTAGTTTATCAGTTCAATCAGTTTGGAAAATATACCTTGAAATTTTAGTCAATGTTATTTTTTTCCAGGAAAAGAAAACTTAAAAGAATAAATCAAACCAAAATTGTTAATTAAATGCTAGTACTAAGTGTATTAAACATCCAGGGTGCTGCAAGGCAACATCAGTTTTTTCCTCAATGGAGTATATTCACCAATCAAACTAATTTAGCACAACACCAAAATTTTATGATAACTGCATTATAAAATATTGAAAAATATCAATTTCAAAACTGTTTTCACTAATTAGAATACCCTGAGGAATTTTAGGTATAGATAGCTTAAGAATTAGACTTTTGTTTGCAAGTTTTAATTTTTTAAAAATAAAATTAACATATACATAACAATTAATGTACTTCAACTATTGAGAATGATCAGCATCCTATTCAGAAAGTGACAATGATAACAACAGAAACACCCACAAAAGATTGGTCATTTTATTCTATCTTGCAAAATCAAATTTCAAAAATCACTGACAAGTGAGTTATGTATTGCAGAGAAATATTACTTTAGTGGATGAACGATGACTTCTATGAAGTTACAGAGGATAAGTGCACACCTAACTAACTGGATTATTTTTATGTTTTTCTATTTTGTTAGAACACAGCATGCTATCTGCAAACCACTTACAATTGTTTCCGTATCAATGTACAAGGAATTCTGCTGGATTTTAAAACAGACAAATTATTTTGTGGATGGTTCAGAGTGGTACAAGCAAGCTCCACAATAATAAAATTGATGAGATTTTGTGATTACCCTGGAGGCTGTTTGATTTGGCATGTCACCATATATAAGTCTTTTCTGACACAACTATATAGCCATGTCTGTGCAATTTCACAGAAAACCAAACATGCCAAGCCTTGTAAGATCATTTTGTCACATTCCAATTATGTTTTTTAAGAATACAACTGAACTTACTAGGCAGTTATGACTACACCTAAACCAGAACTTACAAATGTAGGCTAAAATGTATAGACAAAACAAGTTCTTTGTTCTAGGTAGTAAAAAATGCTGTAATTTTATTAAAGGTTGATTGTGCCATTGGATTAAGTAAGAAAGTCACCAACCACAGGAGATATATTACTCACAAAACACTAACTGTAAACTCTGAAAGACTGACCACTGGACTTGTTTCTTATGTTCTTCCTGCACGGTGATTAGTTTCTAGTGACAGTGAAGCCGATATAAATCTCAAGTGCTTACTTTAGTTGTTATGCACATGGATAAGCAGGTCAACAGCTTGCTTTGACACAGTACTTTCACTATAGGGATCTAGTAAGTCCCGTTGATTAAACCTACTTAAGTAATTTGTGTACAACTAAATTTGGGCAAAGTTTGTAAGTGACCAAATCATTCAAACTTTCCTAAAAAGCTCTCTCAATTTAAAAATACTCATTGAAAAATCCCGCGGTACTTTAATGTTTTTGCTTATAAAATTATTACTGCCTGTGTTAAGTTCTACAGTTCCTGAAAACACTCAAATTCCGTTTCTCTCTGTATCTATAGTAATCAAAAATATAGTGGTGCATGATAATTTACCCTCAGGAGGCAATCCTGTAAAACTTTCCATTAGCAGTTCTGTTGTCTAGATTCTACTGAAAAGCATTTGCTCTGCAAATCCATTTTGACTGTAAACAGAAAAAAGTATGAAATACTGATTACCTCCATTTTTGGTAAATTTTGGTAGCGCCAGGCTATTTTCATAGAATCCTGAAAATCTTCTGACTTCACAGCTGTTGCTTCTTCTCCCAATTCATTTCTGTAGGTATCATCAAGCAAAGGGGCTGGAAGGTCCTACAGGTGGACAGCGAAAGAATGTCAGTTACCTACAGTACAAATGGCAGTTCAGATTTGTATGCCCTCCAAAAAAAAGTTAGCTAATACAGTTATCTTAATATAATGGACAGTTGTAAAATCTGTAACAAAACTTGATTAAAATAACTGTTCAAAAAAACTGGCTCCTACTAATACTGAGTGTGAAAAAACCCACATCGTTACTATGGGAAAAATGAATTATAGAAATGTAAGAGAATGCAGAATGGAAATATCACATTATATTTCGTACTTTACACAAACACCACATCTTGAGCAGCATCCATATTCCTTTTTTAAAAAAAAATCTTTCATTAAAGGTTGATCTCCTGAACTATTCTATTTCTGAGAATAGATAAATTCCCTGCATTGTGAAATTAAAACTATTTGATAATAAGATCGCTTTTCTTTGTTAGCTTCTGTAAATCTTTTAAAAATATTCAACAGACCACAACAGCCCACAAACACAGGCTGAAAATAACTGTAACAGGATGGTTTGAACTCTCTCTTCTGCTAAAAATCAGGCACGATAACTACTAATGAACACCTCGTGATATCTGCCTCATGAACACAAACAAGGGAGTAAAAGGAAGGGGCAAATATTTAATCCTGCAATTTTTGTGAGTCTCTAATGCAAACATTTCTGGCTTAAAAAAAGCATTGCACACAGGTGGATTTAATTGTTCTGTGAGGACAGAACCGCAGCTTTGACTTAGGCCTAGATTAGGAACAATGTTTTATTACAAACTTTTTTTTTACTTTCGAATAAGTTTCCTTATATCTACCCTAAAAGAAAGCAGGGAAACTTTCAAACCAAAGACAAAGACTTCTGACAGAAAATGAAAACAGAACACTGTAATGAAAGGTTCTGAGAAAGTATAAATCCAAACATGGGCTGACGAGCATGCCAATGCATTTCACGTATATGCGGATACAAATTATTTGCCTTTACTTCTAAGAGCATTATGTAAACGATTTTTCTATAAAAGAAGAAAGATGTTATTTTGAATTTCTAATTTTATAACTCAGGTATCCACAATAAAGAGTTAATTAATATTATTTTCCAATAAAGGTGCTATTTTGAAAACAAATTACTGAACAGTTAAACTATTATGCAGATTTAATTTCCTAATATAATTATTCATAGATTTAGGTTAAAAGGTCTTTCTTTTTCAATGAAGAGCTGCTGATATGTGATCATCTCAAAATATTGCTCAATTATAGTAATTAAAAAAATAAATAAAATCAACCTTCATTTAAAAAGAGAGTTCTGTAAAGGAATAATTCCACAGGCCAAAACAAGAGTTCCAGATAGCTCTTCCTTTCACTCATCAAGATCAACTGGCTCCCAGGTACTACTTGCAACTTTTTATGGTAGCGGGTAACCTCTGTTCTTCTGAACACAAGTGCCAGCCACAGTTTGGAAGAGATAATGAAATCCTGCCTAAGCATTTCATCAGCTCCTTGAGCTTGCCCCTGTTTCAGATCCTACCACTGATATAACCAGCTGCTACCGCATCCTGCGGTAGTACCACTAGGCAGCTATCACACATCTGCAAAACCAAAATCCAGGAAATGACATATTTTACCATTCACCTTTACTGCAAGTAAAGAGAAAAACGGCACTAATATTTTTCTCCTCGAGAATCACTGCAAATGCCTGTCACTTATACTACTGGTTCATTGTAATTATATAATAATTGGCAAAGACAAATTTGAGATGGGGGCATTTAGCTATATGCACTTGCTTTTATATAATCACACATAATGTATGTTTTACACAGAGACTGCATTTTACGCTAAAATAGAATAGAGGTCAAGGGTAAGAGGTTCTCCAGGTATTACTGATAAAAGTACAAGCAGCCAAACACAGAACAAAACCTGCTTACATGGCACGATATGGAAGGGAGACTTTACAAACACTAGCTGTTGGCACCTGAGAAGCTCAGTCCAAAACAATCGGAGACAGACATACTATCAGTGCAACAGAATTAGGCACTGTGGTATGCCTCAACTGTCGCTAAGAACGAAGCAGATTAAGAGATCAAGGAAAAATGGTTTTACCTGAAGCTGATAAAGACTTTGGCTGCCAGAAATGAAAACCTACCTAAGTATCCACCCGAAATGGCCTTTCTTGCTAATATAGTTTAACTTCTGACATAATAAAGGGATTTTGTTCTGACATAATAAAAAACTTCTAACATTATAAAATGATTGTTTAAATTCACACAAAACAACATGAGAACACCCTTGAGTCAGTAGCATGGCAGGTAGTATATGCATCAGCTCAGGTGTGTTTTATGCCCTCTTGCCCTTTGCTGCCCCACAGAAGCAACCAGGAGCACCTGAAGAACACTCTCATACCAAGTGCAACTCTTATTTCCTCAGTTGCTTTTCCAAAATGCATTTACCTAATAACTACCACGCCTAGCTGAATAATATGTCTCTTAGATGTACCATGTCAATCTGACCTCGGTGCCTGGGAAGGTTATGGAACAGACCATCCGCCATTACGTGGTACCTGCAGGACAGCCAGGTGATCAGGCCCAGTCAGCACGGGTTCATGACAGGCAGGTCCTGCTTGACAAACCTGATCTCCTCCTATGACAAGGTGACCCACTTAGTAGATGAGGGAAAGGCTGTGGATGTTGTTTACCTGGACTTTAGTAAAGCCTTCAACACCGTTTCCCACCGCATCCTCCTGGAGAAATGGCCTGCTCAAGGCTTGGATGGGTGCACTCTCCGCTGGGTAAAAACCTGGCTGGATGGCTGGGCCCAGAGAATTGTGGTGAATGGAGTTAAATCTAGTTGGTGGCCGGTCACAAGTGGTGTTCCCCAGGGCTCAGTAGTGGGCCCGATTCTGTTTAGTATCTTTACCAATGATCTGGGCAAGGGGATCGAGATGACACCAAGCGAGGTGCGATCTGGAAAAGGTTTGGAGCTGACTGGTATTTTGAAGACCAATTGCTTGAGCCCCACCTGCTATATTAACTTTCTTAAATACGTTCCAAGATGTTGTACTTAAGCACAAATAGGAAAAAAATTCCACTCCTATTCATGGTCTGAGTGTATCTGTAACTTGAACACATTTTAGATAAAGATTAAGGAACAGAACTAATAAAAATTATTTACCTCTAGATTTGTAACCTAACTTTATCACTATTACCCCAGCTTCTGCTTACCCTTGTTTCCCTCCCATTTACATTAAACTGTACGAAAGAGAGGCAAAACATGTGGTTGCTGTTTGAAGGTATGTCTACATTGACTAGAAGCCAACATGCATGTGTTCATTAGCCTGCTAAGAGACAAAATGGAACACAAAGGTGATCGCTAGTGTTATTCTTCCTTAGGATGCACTGATTAGTTATATACCAGTCCATGATTTTCAAAACTCTTTCAACTAGATCTTTGTATAACCCCATTTGGAAAGGGAGAAAGCTTAAAATTGGTTAGTAGGCTTGGGACGGGGAAGAATTACAGACACAGAACACAGGTATATAATTGCTTTATGGACAATATTGAAAACAGTGAAATTGAAATGATCCAAACATTTCTGTTTATCTTCATATCCTTTTTTTATCTTCATGATAACTAGAACTGGTATAAAAGGCTTTACCCTTTTCTGACACTGCAAATGAAATGTTATTCTTTGTTTCGAGGAAATAGCTCTTTCCAGACCTGACCATGCCTGGCTGATACAGAGCACCTAAGTGAGAAAAAGTCTCCAGCTGTCATAACATAGGTATGTTCTCAAAGATAAGGGCTGGCTGGTTAGATATATACTTCACAACTCTTCAGTGTCATGAAAGGTTTCATTACTGTCCAAGAACTACAAAGCATTCATCAGTTCTCAAAATGTTCTTAAAAAGAAAAGGAAAAATAAGAGAATTATGGAAAGGATGAAGCAGACCAGCAGCAAAACTAGCCTGAAAACACAGACTTCTTCTGGCACAGGTGTACAAAAATTGAACTGAACTATATTGAACTATATTGAACTGTATATTGAACTATACAGCAGAACACATACGAGGAACAGTGGCCGGCACGATTTCTATGAGTGACATTTAAAGATGGCTAAGCCTGGACTTCTCAAAATATCTGTGTGGGAGATTCAAGGGCAGGAATTTAGCACAACCCCCTTTCTCCCAGATTCATTACAAATTGAGAAAAAAAGACATTAGTTTCCAGCAGTCTTACTGCATCATTATTTATGTTTGAGAAATGTACTTCTCTATCATATATAAAAAGCACTTAAATTCTGCTGAAATGATCAGAATTTTAAAAAGGATTTGGGATTTTGAGCCTATTTAGGATTAAATAAATTTATATTCTTAGAATCAAAATCAGAATTTCAGAAGAATACAAGATTATTAAAATGTTTAAAAGTTACTTACAAAATTTCATCCAGAATTTGGAAATAAAAGTGTTTGTTGTTTAAAAAAAAGTTTAAGAAAAGGAGAGTTGATTTATCAGCCTGTAATATGTCTATTTAACCTATTTCTGCTTTAAAATATCTCAGCTCCAACATCATATAGCTTTGAAAGGCTTTGGGACTGACAATTTTGTGGCATCCGTGTGTCAGCTCCTGAGAACTGTTACATTCTCCCAGGCTAAAAAAAGACAAATCTCTCATAAGGTATATAAAAAAACAAAGCATGTAGCAGTGCATTAGTTAAAATAATAAAAAAAAATATGCAGCATTTGTTGGGGTCAACTAAAATACAACTCTGCTATGTACCATGAATACACAAAATGGCAGACAAGTGCTAAAATTCTTAAGTGTGGTTTGGTTGAGGCTAGAGTGAGATGTAGTAGGAAGGGAAAAAGAGAAAAGGAAGTTTGTTGCTATGTTTTCAAATAAAAAATAAGTTCAGGAAAAAAATGGTTTTCTAAAGTGCTAATACTAAATGACAATGCAATTAAAGTAATTTTGTTTCCTACAAACCAAGCTTATGAAGGTTTTATTGCAAACATGAAATAATTTATTTCGTTAATAAATCTTTTATCTTTGCAATAAAAAGATGTACAACCCATATCTGCTAGCAATCCAGGTCCTTCTGCGTTTGCTGCCACAGTACTTTGCTTGCCTTGTTTTGGCAGATGCACGAAGCAAAATCAGATTCTAACAGTTTGACCTCTCTCACTTCTTATATTCTCAAGGGGATAATAAAATCCAAGATACAATCCCACAGCAGTTAATGAAGCTTAACCTCACACCCTCTTAATTACCAATGCATTACACCAACTATAGGCATCATACTCCTCTCTAAGCTATTTTACAATGCTAAAGAAGTACTACTGTGCTATTATTTAGCAACATAATCCAAGCTGTATGTGAAATCCCTCTTATATAAAATCCTTTGATCCTTACGGGTTTCAATAACTGCATAATTAATAGTACTTAAGAATTTTAAACATTATCTATTTATGTATCAGTAAACATGTTGTTGACATGGTTTTATGCAACTATTTTGCAATGCGGTATCGTCACAGGTACGATTAAAGACGTGTGAAATAAAAAATACTAAAGCGAGTACAATTCACTGTTGATCTCTAATTGCAAGGATATTTAAATAGTTTAAACTCACATGAATTTAAGGCTCTTTTTCATTATGTTAATTTTTAGTATTTAAAGGACACCAGATGGTAAGTCGGGAAGGGTAAATATTTTCTTTTCAATGATGTATTATATAAATGTCAGTTTAAAGGGCCCTACTCCCCAAAGGGGGGAGGATTCTATTTTGATTGTAAACACTTGTGAAGACAAGGTCTATTGTTAAAGAACACAAATGACTGGATACAGAATTTTTCTTCTTTCAGTGGCCCTTGTACAACAATTTATTTTCATCTCCAGGTAAGGCTGTTCTACTGAAATTTTCCTTTGACGTTCAAAAGGACCAAATGGATGTCAACCCAGAATAAATGAGAATTGTGTGAAGAGAAATATTCCTCTGTTTTATGAAATAAAAAAGGTTAATTGAAAGTACTCTAAGGGGTATTTTTTTTGATCCCATGAGAATATATTCTCTACTTCACATACACAGAAGTAAACCCTACAGTCAAGCAATAGTACTCTTTGCTATAACTTCCTCACACAATATTGAAACCCAGGAATGCATACAAGAAGATTAGATGATGGGATATTTTATTTAATCTTTTTCTGAATCGCTTTATGAATGAGTAAATAGTAATGAATAAGTAAAAGATAAATACATTAAAAAAAGAGAATGACATGCTAAAGAAAGCAATGTGAAGAAACTAAATAAAAATGAGACTGCCCTTGTTCAAAATTCAGTAAACTCTGCTGCCGTGTATAATGCACTGGCCTAAACAGTTTTAATAACTACAACATTATTCACAAACACCTTTAGAGATGAGCACTGTAAGCAATAGTTCACTAATTGAGTAAATTAAGTTACCAACTTAAGTAAAAAGTTAGCAACTAGATCTGTAGAATGGTTATTTGTGAACACTGAAGCCTTAACATTTTGGGTTTTTTTAAGCTACTACTTTCACGATACATTTAACAGGCTAAGTAAGATCTCTGTTTAAAAACAAACATAATTTCTTAACTAAGATCATGAAAGAAAATATCCGAATAAACAACCAAGGATTGGTAGATAGGAAACCTGAAATTTAAGCCAAACATTTATTTCCTCTGGTTCTGGAAAATCTTTTTATTAGATTGGTCTGAACTTTTGACAAAGACTAAGCTTTACACTTTAGAGAGTTCCCAGCGTGGGTACTGCTTAAAAGGATTTCATTCTTTTTAAACAGAAGTGATTATTTTTTTCCAGCATCCTCTTTCACACCCTTACAACTTCTCTGTCAGGCTTATAACACAGCTTTGTAATGTTGAAAATTATATTACAATATACTAAAAATACTTTCATTTTAATACAGAAAAATGTAAAATAGATATTCCATTTACCCAACATACAAGTAAGAAAAGTAAACAGATGAGCAAGGGCTATATAATAAAGAAATTAGATTTTTCAAAGGAACTTTCAAACCCTGAAACAGCTGCCAGGGTAGCTTCACCCCTAGTCTTTGGGCCACAAGACTATCTTTACTTCAGAAAGAGATAAAAGCTGGTAGGAAAGTTCAGTAGTGCTGTAACTGTAATTGGATTTCTGTGTATTAAATGATAACATTTAACAGCACACAGCAGCTGAATCACTGTAACAAGCTCATGTATTTTGAAAATACCACTGGGAGAAAAAGAATAATAGGAATATAGACCTGCTTGCATATATATTTTTCCAAGTTGTTATGCTTTTAATTTCTTTATGTAGCATCTAAAAATGTCAGATGACAGAAAAAATACCTCTTACATTCATACACAGCTTCTTTCTCAACACCAGATAGCAAAGAGACAGGAAGGAATTAGAATAGTGCCCTTTGAAAATGGAAGCTTGGAAAGCCCTGGTCACCAGCCTGATCATTTCTTCCAGGTTTGCACTCTTCCTTTTGACAAAACAATGTTTTAGAGCCATATCTATGAGATAAAAAATGTAAACATCGTGGTTGAACATACCCTGCTGGAATAAAAAAGTCCACATAGACAGCTATGCTTTCTTTCAAGAGGTTGTTTGCATACATAGTAATACAACATTGAAGCTCAGTAGGTTGTTTATTGTTGTTGTTTTTGTAAATAACCCTGGAAATAACAGAAGTACATTCTGCTAGATTCTTTCTGCATTCACCTTTTCAGTGGGAAAAGAGTAAGTGTGCACCTTCTGTTCTTCAGGTCTGCTCAGTATAAGCAGCTGCTTGGAGGTGGAATTTTTCCCTTTCACTGCGGTTCCCTAGACCACTAGCATGGTTTCTCCTGACTGACTTGACTTCAGGATACATCTAGCAAACGCAGTGAAGCTGTGTATCTGATACATGGGCACACTAAGGGCTTTGCTACGCAAGAGATTCTTCTGTGTAGTTCCCCAGAGAGCAAACTGTTTGCACATTGTTCATTTTCAAATTTGGAAGTACAATGACACCAGATGTACACGGTAAATATTGCTTCATGCCTTAGTATGGTATGCCTCAAAGGACCTGATTGGGGGTAGAATTTTGGGGAATGCATTTCCTTCTAAGAAGGCTATCCCCTATAGCAGAGGTAGGAAAAGCATCTCTACCACAAGCAGCAGGCTCATAGACTCTGTCAAAGTAATTTTTTTTCTTGAAGGATGTGCTCTTTACCCTCTCTTCTTGTAAGAAAACCTCCAAAAGGCAATCTCAATGGAGTCCATAAGTATCCTCTAATAAATTTCCACCTTGAAAACAGAAATTCCATAAAAATGCAGTAATCACACAAAGCATTCTTCAACTTTTCCACAGGAGATGAACAGACTCAGCTCTAGAAAGCAGTTCTGGACCTCCCACTCTTCCACCTCAGGTGTTCTAGTTCCCAATGGAATGGTCAAAGAGGTAACACTGCGCAGGGTCCCCCAAGGAACTTGATGGGTTTCTGTTTCCCAGCACATATAATGACCAGTAAGTCTTCCTCTTGAGACAAACTGCACAGGCTCCACAGTAAAAACAACAGAGAGCAGTCCTTATTGTCAGATGAGCTCGTAACTGGCAAATACAACCCAATTTTCTCTCATTAAAACTTGTGAGAATGGGTTCCCCCCACAAGGTCTAGATAAAGTAAGTAGTCAGGAAAAAAGGCAAAGAAATCCTTATATAGGCAGTTTAGGCAATCCTAGAATTTTAGTGCCAAATCTGAAGTAGTAAAAGTGAGAAATATAGAAATGTAGCCACCACAGATGACAGTTTTTTGTTTTGATTTTGGGGTTTGGTGTTGTTTTTTTTTAATTATTAATGACTGGAACCATACCTTGGCACTAACAAGGAGAATGGGAGTAAAGAACTTTTACAGTTATTGTATTTTTATGGCTTCCAGAAGTCAGTTGGTACCCAGCCTAAGTTGGAGTGGATGCAAGCCTGTTCTAATTTTGGCTACAGTGATGTTCAAGGAAGTATTCAAATTTGTATGTTCCCTCTCAAACACATACACTATATGAAACTTCAAAATAGATGACATTAATGTTACAGTGCTGAATTAAAAAAAAAGCGCCACTAAATACAGTAAAGTTAAGGAAATAGATACAAGAAAAAAAAACATCTATTTTATTAGTTTCTCTCTTTTTAAGCTTGAGCACATAACAGCCTTTTAATTTGTAGTCTAAACTTAATAAGGTATGGTACTGAAAACAGAATGTTAAGATATAGTTTCCTTCAGTCATTTTATTGTTGAATTAGTTTTCCATTTACCAATGCAATCAGTTTTATTTTATGATCATTCACGAAGTATACCATACTATTTCTTACATTCCCAGTATTTATGCCCATATAGTAAAAAGTTGCCTTTTGTTGAAGAATATAGATTGAACAGAAATGCTCTCAAATGTTTTAAATACTTTCTAAAAACCAGCATGTATATAGTTCTGTAGGTTTTACCAGAGGTGTATAATTTTTCAGCATTATGTCTTAATGCCAATTTCCTGAAGGAGCTTTGACTACAAAAGGCATGAATATATTTTCAAAGGATGATGGATAAATTGGTGGGTGGTAATATAATATATCTTAGGCAGCTGATCAGGGCTTTTTATCCTCTGCTTGTCTTTTAGTTATACACAATTTCAAGATAATTATGGTCTATAAGAATGTCTTTTCCCCTTCCTACTACCAGCAATATTTGTCTTGGTTATAGGTTCAAGAAACTTCCAATCACATCATAAAATTAGAATAGGGCAATTATGGCACCTCAGCGGAGAACTGAATGTATAAATAGACTGACCACACAATATGGACATAAGGCAGTTAAGGAACTGCCTTTATGTAAACCACCAGTTAATTAGAATAGTAGCTACAGAATATACCTGAATTTTATAAACTAAAACCAAGCATAAAATGTATAATTCAGGTTGATATGTACCATATCTATGTTGCTTTTCCAGTAAAGAATACAGTCCAATCAGATACCGAAAATAAATTAATTACTAATCTCATTAAATAAAATGCAATGTTATCCAACAGTCAGATACGTTATATTAAAATCCTGACTTGGTGGAGACATTCAAACCCCATACAGCTCATTTTTGTGACAGGAGAGGACTTCTTGAAGCACCTGAAGGTCCTCTCTTTTTAAAGCCAAGTGAGGCAGTTGTAGGGAAAAGCCCTCTACTTACACGATTTGGAGACCTAACTGTGGCCAATGCCAGTCTTAGATTGACTTTTCCAGGTGAGGCAATAATGTTTTTTGGTAACGCATACTGGCATTTCAAGAAGTGCCTAAGCCTGCCAAGTGTCAAAGTACATAATTTGCTAGACTGTTGCCTACCGTATTACAGGGCTACTTCACTGAAGCAATTTCAAGACAGCAAAACAAATCAGAGGAATCTACTCTACTGTGCCTTGTCTGTTAAGCAAAGGAAGTGTTGAATAGTCAAGGTAAGAGCAGAAAAGTATAGACAAGAGTACTGTTGGATATATAAACACACAAATAGAGGAAGAAAACAAGACACAATTATGTTTTCCTCAACTTTCCTGTAGTAATATTGTCTATCCATTTATAATCTCTTATTAGTAACACCACTATGGAGTTACAACCGAGGAATGCAGTATTATTGCCTAGTGTCTACCCTGGAAAAGTAAGAAGGAAAATGTACTCCAAATCAGACAACAGAGCTCAAGAACTCACATTGAACTAACTGACCAGAAACTCAAACTGGTACAAGAAGGACAGATGTATGTAACAATGTCTGTTGATAAACTTGCAAAAGGATAAAGAACAGGAGCTAGGAAAAAATAGGACATGCTATGACCAATTGATTCAAAGGTGAATGAAAGAAGAATAAAATGTATGTTAGCTACTCCAATTTAAGAAATTTTAACGCAATGCAATAAAAATATTGATTTGAATAATTTAATTGATGAGAACAACAACCGCAATGATCATGTATTGTACAGTCAGAGTCAATGACTTGATTATCAGTTATTTAAAAACAAATATTATTAAAAAATAATATGTTCTTATGTAATTCCTACTTCACAATCAAATTATAATCTATTTGTTTAGGCTACATTCTAAACCACAAGAACGAATGGTAAAAAAAAACACCTCTAAATGAACCCTCTTTTTCATAACCACAATTGTATAATTTCATTAAGAACATACTTCTTCCTGAATACTGAAGACAATATTGAATAGCTAAGGCATAGAATCTACCATCACTAGGTAGGAAAAAAGAAAAGTAACCATTTTGTCCAGAAATAGTCTCTGAAGACTCTTAAGGAAATAGCCAGACTTCACTTGATACAGAAGTAATCAGTAAATTGTATGTTACTTTTGGTATTTAAAAAAAGCAGCCTTAGGAAGACATAAAATATTTAATGAAATTATCCTCACACTTCAGCATTTTTCTCAGTGTTGATCAGGCTTTTTCCTTTATATAATTTCCTTATAATGGAAACAAGTGTTTGATCAGGAGCTCACTGAAGTCTGAAAGGAACCTTTCCATGTGACCTGATCCAAAGCTGACCATGTTTCCTAGTAGAACAAAGACAGTCAGAACGAAAAGTACACGTAAAGGAAGATGTTAAATGATTTTTTTTTTTTCTATAGGAAGCTACAATAAATATCTGCACAAATTGTACACTGTTTCCACCACAATATACTGGAAGTAGCTTAACTACCCTTCCTCATAGCTGGGTGGAAACTGTAAACAGTTGGGCTCACTCAAACCATTCAACTAAGCCAGCTAGTCTGTCTTGGGTTTGTCCATAATCAAAATAAAGGATAAGTAGGCTCCTAGCCTGATTTGGCGGTGGGAGGATCTTACTCCATTGTCCATAGCTGGACGCTAGTGAGCTAAATTTAATGCCCAAATCTGGCTAGTGTAAATACTCCTGGACCTCCCAACACATTCTTATGAATCACCAAGGTAATTAATTTCTTACTACACAATATATACACTTTAAAATGTATTTAAATTCATTAAGAGATTACAGCTTTACTTGTCAAAAGCTAAGAGTCTTCTTTACCTTTATGATGTTGTCAGGATGCTCTTTAGCAGAAGCAACAAACAAGTCATGTCCGCAAACAACTCCCTCTGCGAGAAAATACTTGAACAACAAATTGGAGTAAAGACCGTATTTATCTTCCTCTGTGAAAACAAAAATGGTTGGAATTTTTTCTTTTCTGTTAGATAAATCACCCACCTGTATTTTCACAACACTTTAAAAGCCTTCTTTTGGTCTGCCTCCTACAGTATATAATGTACAACAGAGATAATAGGAAAAATGTGATTCCAAAGCTTTAAAAGTAATGCTTGATAAATTGTATTCCTAATTTTTCAAGCCATAGAAATAGTTCTCAATCATGTATTTGATTCTAAGATACAGATGGGATACAGCAATAGTGCTATCTTTTGAAAAGAATCCTGTGCCAGTTTGAAGAAATAGCCCATTCTATCTTTTTTTATCTCATTGATGCTGAACAGGGAAAACTCTCTGGATTCAGGCTGAAAAGGGTATGGAAGACACATTACAATCTAAGTGACGTCACTTTCTTAAATGTCCTCTGGCTGATAGTAGATCTTTTCATTTGGTTTATGGAGTTTTACTTGAAATAAAAACAGTTCAGCTGACAACTTCTACTAGGCCTCAAAATGTGCCCAAGAAACTTAAAATTCAAAAGCAGAGAAAGCTCCGTGCGTCTTACTGGTGGAGAAGGTGTCTTCTGAGGACAAGATAAAACCTCCTATGTCATGCTTTTTTTTTTCAGGACCTGACAACACAGGACAGTTGGGAGGTGACCATACCCACCAAAGTACAGAGGACAGTGACTGTGAAAGGGAAGAAGTCCAATGAGCACATGCACTCCCAGGATGCTTTTCAAAATTTAATCACATTTGGCATGCTAAAGCCATATAAAGGTATAATTTCTTACAGAGACACTCTTACATCTGCATTTACTTCAAAACTGGGAGAAATACAAAAACAGACAAAAAAATACATATGTTGAAAAAACAGACAATTTGCAATGCCATTTTCAAAAGCTATCCAGAGCAAAATCACAAACATATTCAAAAGACACATGAACTTATAGTTTAAGAAGTGAGACAATACTTGTTAACAGACATTGTGAATACTAGCCTACTGAAATAAAAATAGAAACTCCCACTGACTTCAGAAAGGCTAATCCTTCCTTCAGCTTCTTTGCTGCAAGTATCAGAAATTACCAGAATTAGAAAGTCTTAATGAGCTTCCTAGAATTAAAACATCATAACTCAAAACTATGGGGGAAGTGAATGAGTAAATAATAATTGAAATTTGAAACGTCTCCGATTTTCTTTATTTTTAAGAAATATAAATAATAGCAGTGTTAATTCTACCAAGAGAAATTCCTAACAATATAACTACCCGATTAATCATCCAGTAAAATTTTAGATCATGTCCTTTGGAGCAACATAACTCTGACGTTTATTTAGAAACATATCTGAAATATTTTGTTTGGGAGAAAAGTAAATGCAACAATGTTAGGTTTCACTGTTTCCCATCTGTTAATCTGGCTGCTGGAAGATGATACACAGGGATGTTGTGGCAGAAAAATACAGACAGATAGATTTTCCTTATACAGAACCGACAAGACTCTTAATCCATTCTTTGTGTGGCTTGGAAACAATCTCCTCCCTACTATGAATCACATATGAAAATATTAAAAGAAAAAACACAAAACCAATAACAAAGGCTGAAAATAAGAAATTCGACATTCATATCTAACTTGGAAAAAATACTAAAGAATGCAAAAAGAATATAACTTTGATATGTACCAGAAGAGTATGTTTTGGAGCTTAAGAGTTGAAAAGAACCAATGAAGTGAAGTGGGAAGAAAGGAAGGAAGGAGATGTATACCCAAAAAGAAGAAAGAACATTAACAGCAATGGAGAAACTTAAGAAACAAATCACAGAAAAATAGTGTTGCACTGCTACATTCCTGATGATATACACAAATATTGACACTTTCAGTGCTTAGATTAACAAGAGAAAGAATTGATTAAGCGTCCCTCCCCATCTTTCCTGTAGGCCCCCTTTAGGTACTGGAAGGCTGCTAAAAAGTCTCCCCGGAGCCTTCTCTTCTCCAGGCTGAATGACCTCAACTCTCTCAGACTGTCCTCAGAGAAAAGGTGCTCCAGCCCTCTGATCATCTTTGTGGCCCTCCTCTGGACCCACTCCAACAGGTCCATGTCCTTCTTATGTTGAGGACTCCAGAGCTGGATTCCATGTGTGGTATCACGAAAGCAGAGTAGAGGGGTATATTTTACTGTCATATGCTTCAAATGCCATTAATAGTGTTACTGAAGAACTGTTTTCTCAGTAACTCAGCTCCATACATTGTGCTGTGACTGAGGATGTAGGTCCATATGTAAGATTAGGATGGAGACAAGACTCAATTCAGATAAAACTGAAGCACTACAGTTGCAGAAGCAAAAAGTAGAACTGACACTGCCTAAAGTTTTGAAGAAGTATAAAAGTCTTATTTTGTAAATATAGTCTCTGGAACCTGCTTAGATCTTAAATTGCTTCAACAAGAGGTGAAAAAAACCCATAGGCAGAGTAATTCTCCCATATAACTGCAGTCCAGGAACACATACAGTTCCTGCTTCCTAAACATTGGCTCTCTCTAGTTATTTATGCTTTGGTTGCTTACGGCAATATAATTGGTAATATATTATTCACAGTATATTGACTTCTACGTGCTAATCTCTATCTATGAAACTCTCAATCTAAGAACCAAAGCCCCCTAGAAATCGAAGTGACAGCATGATACGTATGTACTTATTAAATTTTTCTTCCAACTGTCTGAACTACCTGAAAGAAGCCACCAAGCCTCCCATATAATCACATCACTACAGCAGATGTCAGTGGAGGGAGATAATTTTTGTTAGACCTCCTACCCTTTGAAAAAAAAAGGAAAAGGAACACTAGTTGGGTGCTCTGAAAGGATCCTCAGCTGTAACAGTCACTTCATCTTTGGTCAATCAAAAATCTTGATTTCTTAATTTTTATCTACAGGTTAAGTTCACCTTCTCCACCATTTGAGGCACAGAAACACTGAGGTGAATTGCATATGGACAGGACTTAACTGACATTGAGTGGAGTATGAGCCAATTTGTTCCAAGTTTTTTATGGTTTGTGTATGTGCATGCAACTATACAGACAGTCTTTCTGGATCATCATTTTTTATATTAATTATTGTTTAGACAGTAAACAACATGCTCAGTTTTGTGATACACAAACATAACATGGAAACTCCATAAAGCATGGATAAATATAAGAAATCACACTGTGTGTTGATAATTATTTAACCAAACTATGAGGAAATAGGGCTATAGTAGATACAAAGAATTTTTACTCAAATTTTATTTGAAATGCTGAAATGTTAAAACAAACTATAGAGGTGAAGCAATGGGGAACAGGCATATAAACCCTTTTACTGGATAGCCAAGACTGTAATTCATTTTGTTAAGTGATAAGACTTATTTGTAATGCTATATTACACTACACGCCTATATTATACAGGCCTAAACACTGCCATACCCTTCCAAAACATATTTTCCAAAGCAATAAGGAATTTTCAATTTAGCAAATTAAAAACATTTACATTCAGTGTAAGGACACATCATTTTAGCATTAGTCTTTCCTTCAGTCTTCTTACATTGATTCCCATGACAGTTAACTTACAGTTAAAACAGGAAATGAACTATTGGAGAGTGATCTAAATATAAAACACCTCATAGTCTGCTACAGTACTCTAAGGATTAAATGTGTCTCAGAAAGCCTTTACAAACAGTGTATCTTGAATTGTTAAAGTCAATGCATCTGTAAGAATCCCTCAGTTCTTCAATTTGTCACATAGAGGATGGCTTTTTATTGATTCATTTCTAGGTCACTAAACTTTTGTGGTATTCAAAAGATCTAAAGTGCACCCATATGGGGCTTTTCTGATAGCATCCATTGTACCCTGGCTTCAATAGTTACGTTACTATTCAAAACCATAGGAGTACAGCTTTCTTCTTGTAAATAAACAAACAAATCATTTAGCACAGGTACTTCAGTAGCTCACTGACTACTTTCATAGATAAATTGAAGGAAATACTTTGAAGTATATTTGTTTTCTGATAATGCTTGGACTTACTATTTTGATGGCTACGATAAATTCTCAACTGTTCTCTTTATTTTTCCAAATTACATCCACATCCAAAAGACCTACCTCCATTCTATATACGTGTAGGAACTAACACTTAAGTGCACTTTAGTCAGCCAAGATACTTAAGACAAGCCTGGCCCAAATCTTTGTTCTTAGCTTCCATACTAAAGAGCTGTCCATCAACAGCCTTCAGTGTGGACTTTACGTCTAGCTAATAAGGCACATAAACAAATAAGACTCCTGCAGCTGCACTCTTTTCTGGGTCCAGTCACTGCAAGTCACACAACAGTCCGCTGCTTTCTCCAATTCATTTTGAACAAAGAGTGTTCTGCAGCTAAGTAGCAGGTGAGTAACTAGTGAAGCGTAAAACTATACAAGGAAAAGAGATTATTTACCTAGAAGTTATGCATATTGTCTCCAGGACAAAACCTCTTCTGATCCTACAGATAAGGACATAAATAAAATAGTTTATTGTGATCATTATCCATTGGTCTCTTTCCACAACAGCATGCTTTCATGGCTAAAATAGTCATGAAGACAAAGCAGCATTGTCAGTATCAGTGCAATGAATTCCAACATATAACCATGTTGAAAACTAAGGATAATGACCAATTCCTATGTACGGCTTTTTTCACCCCTAGACTGTATAGGCTACGGAACACATAAGAGACATTCTCAACACTGTTGTGCATAGACTGTCTGTAGCTACTACTCAGAGAAATCAGTGGGTCACGGAATTAGACACAAATTTTTGAGGCACTGGAGCTTAGCTAGAGCACACAAGAGAGCAAATATGAGTGAGGCATTGTAAACATATAAATTATACAAGAATCAAGAACAAAAATCTTATCTAATTATGCAAATTGATATGTAAACCTGTGGCCTTATGAAAAAAATCTCTAGCCCTAACAGCTCCCCCAACAGGAAAGTATTCATTTTCCAAGGGAGGGATGGAGAACAAGCACTGAAACTAGAAGAACAAAAAGTCAGGAACAAAATACCTTAAGGTAACAAATATGTATAGATCATACTCATAATAGCTGACTTTTAAACATCAGTACTTTAAACAGCATGAAGGTCTTTGAAAAAACTCCAGAGAGAATTTGTAGTATAATCGCTTAAAACGATGAGCGTTATAAGAGGAAAAAATAAGACTGCAACAATGTAATGTACAGATAGCTTTTTTTTTTGTTTTTCGCTGTACAAAGTCTAGACAGGTTGCCCTAAAGCTGCCAAAAGCCTGTCATAGTCTATCAGTATTGATCATTTTTTCACCAGATAGTTCAACTGTACGGTACTGTGACCTAAGGTGTGTCTTTCTGTAGCTATGAAACACCCCTCTGAATTGCTGCAGGTTATAAGATGCGATTATTTTAATAATCTGAAATTCCATTTAAAAGATACTTTACTAATGTCCACATTTACTAAGCTTGAGGGGACACACTCTGTGTCACTTGCATTTAATTAGCACATGCCAAAACAGAGTTGTCAAACATGTAAGTTACAATATTTGGCATTTGGCCATACTTCAGGAAGGTGAATTCTGGTAACTTGTATTTTGTAGAATTATATTTAGCAAATCACTGTTTTGTACCTCTCCAGAGATTATCTTTTTCAACTTTAAAAAGATGATAAATTCAATTATATTGACAAGTGAAGAGAGCTCTTATCAGTCAGGTTAAATTGCATGTCTAGCAAAAATAATAGTAGCTAATTAAAGTAGCTGAAACTGCTTCAAGGCTTAGAATGTACAAGTATAGACCTGCTTTTAACCAGACAACTTTAACTTTTAATAATTGACCTCAGCTACCAACAAAAACCCTCCCACTGATAATCTTTAAAACATTTAGCCTTCAATGACCTTGTCAAAACTAGAGCATCTTAAAGGTGTGTAAGAATAGGTTCTTATAGGGTACCCAGGAGAGACCTATTAGTGTGTGCTGTAATTCACTATGCATAATGAGTTATATAAACAAGGCTTATATTTAAAAAACAAAAGAATATCCTCATGGAAACTCTTCCTGAGGTTGGCAAAACAGATATTCAACAGGTTGAAGTACATTGGAGAGGGGAGGGGAGTGGGCTAAATCAACAGCTATACTATTTGTTTGTTTCGAAAGGGGAGATTCTACTAGAAAGCTAATCTTTTGGAGTAGTTTAAGACAAAACAACAAGCAACTGGTCTCACATTCATATTGAACAAGCTGTTTTGATAGTGTTCAAATTTCATTTCACGCAGAGTAAGAATGCTTGTTTAACCACTTCTTATAAACCCAGTACAGTAAGATCTTTTGAAATTAAAGTACCAGTTAGAATCCAAAACATTCCTGCTATATGAACAAAACCCAGGAAGTTTCAAGTTCCTCTAGTAGCTAGGATCTTGCGTGAGACTATCACGTGCCTCAACTCCCTAATTCTCATATAAATACAACACTGTCAAAAGAATATATTATAGAATTAAGTTCAACTGAAAATCACGATGCTCTTTACTACAAACTAAGTTTAAAAAATGGTGCACTTATATTGCAAACAATATTGTACAGTCTTATCAAGTAACCTGTGCCATTACTACATCTTCAGAACACAACAAGTAAAATAAATATTTTAATATCCTGAATCTACTATTATTTGGTTAAATTAACCAAGATAATGTGTCAAACAATGAAGATGAGCATTTAATTTGCAAAGGGAGCTAAGCTAAAAGTAATGCAATTTATTCTTGCCTTAGAGAATGTTGAAGGAAGGGGGAAGAATTTAACCTTTTTATAACACTAGGAGTACAACACAGAAAGATCTTCCTAGGAGGTTTATCACTGACAGCTTCAATCCTGTATAATATTAAGCTTGCCTAGACTAATCTCATGACAGAATTTTTTGGTATACTGACAGGATATTCTAACAATGCAGTTACAATTCTACCTGCACCAGCTTTAAAAATTAGTCTTAAAATTTTTAGACTAATGAGTCATGAATAAATATAGTTCTTACTTTAAGACTTTTTGTATATAATTATATGTTTCAAAATAACGTATGGTAAGTCTTACTTGGGAAAAAAATTAGCTTTCAAATCTAAAAGAGAGATTCTCCTTCATGTTTCTGTGAAGCTAAGTTTAATATCAGGTCACAAATAACCAACCAACACAGGGGAAAAGTAAATTAAAACCCACCACTGAGCGTTGCCAGCTATGCACTCAGAGGAGGGGGACAAAAAAATCAGGTAAAAATCCTATCATTTTCAAATCATTGAGTCTTGTCATGTCTTTCATTAGAACACAAAGCTTGCTGCCTTTGTACTCACTTCATCTGGTGCCATTAAGGTGAGGTCAAATGGATAGCTAACCCTATGCTCAACAGTAGCCAAAGGTAGATATTTAGGAAGAAGTAATAAGAACTGAACAAGTAAATGTGATGCTTCACTCAAGCACTTGCTCAGCCTCCCACCATTTGTAGCTCAAGGACTTCCTTAGCCAGACTTGGTATCCACTAACCTAGTAATGCAAATGGCTTTCTCTTCCATCAAGCTGCCCAGTTTCCCACTGAGACCATGATTTTTTTTGTTACATCCACAACACCCTATGGTTTTAATTCTTGGAACTAAAAAGCTTACTTCCGAACATCAAGAAAGCCATAATGGGAAGGATGCAATGGCAATCTCTTAAGTTGTGAAGCTAGTTTGTGTTATAAACACCAAGAATGCATATTAGAAATGAACATAGAGTATGGTTCCTAGCTTTGATTATGAGAATGCCCTTTGAAATAGTGTCAGAAGCATTACTAAAGTGAAGATAAATGGCATGTCCTGCTTATTCTCTATCCACAAGTTCATTATCTCATACGAAAAGATTATTCAACATACCGGCTGCTGCTTACATCCTTGTCTTCTTCCGAACTATAGTTCAAGGCCTGCAATTCAGTGACTCCTTCAAAAGCATTCAAATTTAGAAACTGTATTTGTATTTTCTAATCTTCCAGTTCCTTCTTTCCTTCGCTGTTCTCCACCAGTTCTCATAAACACTAACGGTCCTAACATTTCATCAGCAAGCTCTTAAAATACTCTGCAGGCTATCTACTTGAAACCATCCAAATCACCTAGGGATATACCAGTCTGCTTTTTCGCTAGGCAAAGCTGAAATCTAGTCACTGTTCTCAATTATGATAGTCATGAGGTTTCAGTGCTCCTTCTGGGTGAAGATAAATACAAAAATTTTTACAATTTTCCCCTTTCTCGATATCCACTATGACTAGGTTTTCCACTTCGTCAAGTAACCAACCAGCCCTTATCTTGGGCTTCTCATAACTATTGAGGTTCTTAAGAAAAATCTATATTACTCTTGGTTATTCTTGCTAGTTGTATCTTACTCTGTACCTGAGTTTTTCAGAGTTTTGTCTCTACATTCCCATTTTACAATTTTGCACTGATCCTTAACAAACTGTGAGGGATTCAAAACCTCGGGATTTAGCCAAAATAGTGTCTTACTACACCATCAATCTTCTGCAATGACAAACTGGCATTTTTACCTGTAATAAATCCTTTTTTACTCTTATCTTCCAGATTTTACCTACCAATTTCAAATCTATTCACAGTTGCCTTCCTGTTTTAACTTTAATGCAGAATTTTTGGCACTTAATAGGTAGGCACTCAGACATTGCCTATTGTATCTCAAGTAGCTTTGCAATGTGACGTATGTTTTCAACACTCCTACAAATATGGAAATTGAGGTACTTTACCTCTTATTCAGTGGAGGAAAACAATCACACAACTTTCTAGACTCCAATAGTTCAGAGCAACTGCAGTGACTGGAAAGCCAAGAGCTAGATCTGTTGTCCCTAGGTACCTAGTTCTCTGTTCCAGCAACTTGGCATCAAAAAGTAGTATTTAAATTGTTATACTATTTAAGATGTGAGCACAGATTACACATGCAGATGCTTTTCACATAACTACAAGTGTTTCTCTAATAACCTTTCATTTTTTTCCTGTAATATCCACTATTTTTGCTAGGAAAGTAACAAGCTTGAAAGTTTCTCAGGAGAACCATTAATCTGATAAACATTTTTTTAAAAAAATCACATTTCTATCACCATTCAGCCTTTATGTCATTTTGAAATAGTTTTGTATCCTTAGAAGCCCAAGATTAATGAACTGATGTGACAAATCAGATGGCATCTCCTTCAATTTCTCTTTGGCAACAATGATCATCCTTACTTGTGTGTTGAAACTGTAAGCACTTACAAGACTCACTTGTAAGAAGTTAGTCTTCCCTTGCAATTGTGGTTTTGGCTGCTATGCTTAAACCGAGAGAACTGGGAAACGTTTCTCGGCAATAAGGTCCACTACATGTCCCAGGCATATGAAGACAAAATGTATTTGTACAACAATCCTCTTTCCCTTTGCTACACTTTAAATAGAATGGAAAGCTGGGAATCTCACCTGCAAGGGAGACACGGTACAGTCTACACAGACAGTTTTGAGGGAATTCTCTTGTAACCTATTTAATCATCTCCGTGTGCCTCATCCACATCCTGACAGAAAGCCGGCTTCCATCAGCTTTCTCTTAGTTGATTCTGGCAACCAAAAGATTAAAAGATTCTGTATTTGACATCTTCCTCAAAAAGCCAAATTTAAAAAGAATAATCTTTGTAATGATAAACAGTCTGAATCTTACAGGAAATCAAGTAGTTTAGAAAAAATTAAATAATTTGAAAATTTTCCTAAAAAGTCCTGAAATTTGCTAAACACCCTGCTTTCAAACAGAATTCTGTGGTATTCTTTTTGGGGGGGTCAAATCTGTCTAAAAAGTAAGGGTTCAATCCACCTCCAGTAATTTCTGAAACAGATAATAGTCCACTATGAAAGCTATCCAAAGTGAACGGGCCTGAAAGTTAGACTTTCTTAAAGTCTGAGTATAAAAAACAATGAAAAGACAAGTTATTTGATAAATACATTAAAACGAGCAAAACACATCAGAATATGGCTTTAAGTATCTATATATTCTATACTAACCAATAAGAAGAAGGGTTCCAACAGCTACGCCTCCACCTGGAAACAAAAAAAAAAAAAGAAGAAGAAAGTAAGACTACATTTTAATACTATGTTAGAGAACAATTAAGTTTTCTTAGTTTATAAGTCAAAGAAAGGTGATAACGGGGAATTTAAAAATATAAAAGTGAACAACATTTTAATTACCTTTGCAATACTTCCTACAATTCTCTATTATGAAATAATTACACATTACATGTAATTATATACTACACATTACAATTACTTTCACAATATACTGTACTATCATCATTGTGGTAAAAAGATCCTGCAGAGCTCTACGCAACTATGCTCAAGTACTACAATAATGATGTATGGTCTGAGCCAGCGAATTTTTACTTGGATGACTCAAGTAAGTAAACATTCTCCAAATTAAACCCATATTAATCACTACCAAGTGATATTCCTTTGTACCAAGAACCATGTATGTACAGTGACCTATTAAGAAGCTAGCAAATTCCCACCCAAGTCAATTGCACAAAATCCTGGCTCGACTGGTTTTTATCTGATTACTGGAAACAGACATGACAATATGGCAGGTAGGATTTCACCCAATGAAACCCGGACTAACAGATCATAAACATCATAACACATATCTAAAAAAAAATACTATTATAGTCTTTTATAGTATGTCTTGGACATAAAAATAACTCTATGAATGCAGTTGATTTAAATATTTGGTCAAAAATAAAAATACATTTTGACAGATTTATACATGGCCAATATTATTTTTCTTTTTTTTTTCTTAAACAATTACAATCAATGGTTATGTTCCAACCACAGGATAACTGAATGAATAATAGACAGAACAGAATGCTCCCAATATGTTTGGATACATAGATTCTTATTCCATTGAACTCAACAATGTAGAGGACCAGAAAAAAATAATCTTTGAACTCCCATCCTGACTGCTTTATTTCCTCCTTGAAGAGACAGCAAGCATGATTATGTAACAGTGATTTAAATGGTTGTCCGAAGAAGGGATTTTAACAAAGACAGTGAAAGAAGAATTCATATTTTATTTTAGGTGAAGAGTAAACTGTTTTATAATCTGTATTCCAAGACTGAAGATAGTGGAACAACTTGAAATCACACTACAAATATTTTGTTGAACAATCATATCTGTGACAGGAAAGCTCAAAATTGCTGGAACTGTTCAGACAGCCATTTTGTAATTAACCTAAATGTCTTTATTAACGATCTTCACGAGGGGCTTGAAAGCACCCTCAGTAAGTTTGTAGACGACACCAATTTAGGCAGGAGTGTTGATCTGCTTGAGGGTAGAAAGGCTCTACAGAAGGACCTGGACAGGCTGAGGTTCAACAAGGCCAAGTGCCAAGTCCTGTACTTGGGTCACAACAACCCCATGCAATGGTACAGGCTTGGGAAGGAGTGGCTCGAAAGCTGCCCAGCAGAAAAGGACCTGGGGGTGTTGACTGACAGCTGGCTGAATACAAGCCAGCAGTATGCCCAGGTGGCCATGAAGGCCAATGCCATCCTGGCCTGCATCAGGAATAGTGTAGCCAGCAGGGCTAGGGAAGTGACTGTCCCACTGTACTTGGCACTGGCGAGGTTGCACCTTGAATACTGTGCTCAGTTTTGGGCCCTGCAGTATAAGAAGGACATTGAGGTGCTGGAGAGGGTCCAGAGAAGGGCAACAAGGCTGGTGAGGGGTCTGGAGAACAAGTCTTACGAGGAGATGCTGAGGGAACTGGGGTTGTTTAGTCTGAAGAAAAGGAGGCTGAGGGGAGACCTTACTGCTCTCTACAACTACCTGAAAGGAGGTTGTAGCGAGGTGGGCGTTGGTCTCTTCTCACAAGTTACAACTGATAGGACAAGAGGAAATGGCATCAAGTTGCGCCTTTAGGTTAGACATTAGGAAAAACTTCTGCACTGACAGGGTTATCAAAGACTGGACTAGGCTGCCCAGGGAAGTGGTTGAAACACCATCCTTGGACGTACTTAAAAGCCATCTAGATAAGGTGCTCATGGACTTGGTTTAGAAGTGGGCCTGGTAGAGTTAGATAACGGTTGGGCTGGATGATCTTAAAGGTCTTCTCCAGCTATAATGATTCTATAATGATTCTATGATTCTATTGCAGTGTTTTGCATGAAGGAAACTGCAATATGTCTTCTGCAATTACATACTGCTTTAAAAGCAAGTTAGGAGCCAACTGAATCACATCAGCACCATATGCAAAGGTCTTGATAAAAGAAGTCAATTCTGGACTACATAGACGGAGTCCAGTCAACAGGATAACTCAGTCTATCAATTTAAAAGCTCATTAAACTTCACTTGAAATTTATTCCAATAGGGATTGGATCAACTTCTTAATCTTTATCTCTGCTTGTGGGACTACGAATGTTTGTAGCACCTGTAGTGTTGATACACACCGAGAAAGAAGAGAAAAAGCAAATTTCTTTCCCATAGGCCAAAAAGTGCTGATATTGTTGCATAACACATGAATTAAAACCACAACAGAATCACTCTGTCATTACGTACCACGATTGAGCAGTAAATCACAGTGCAGATGTTTAGTTAGTGACTAATTCCATAGCCATAGTTCAACACAACACAGATTTTTTAAGCTATGGTCTTGAGTCAGGATGTACAAACGCCTTAATATTTACGGTAAGCTTATCACGTAACCAAGCATTTCCTAGATATTTAAAAAAAACCTGCAACTATAAGTACTGCTTATCGGAAAGCTAGAATCACTCATGAAATCCCCATGTTCTCATCCACCAATTTTTGTTTAATTTTATTTGGTCAGGAGATAAATGCAAATGAACCCAAAAGATGCACTATGAGGGAAAGGAGAAAAAAAGGCAAAAATCAGAAATCGTACAGATGGTTGATACAAAGTATGCTTCCAATATTCACTGCATTCAGTTGTTCAGGGAGACACAACGCACGTGTAACTAACAACAGTTGTTTAAAACTAGTACGTGTTCTGTAGAGGACGTAGAAAAAAAATAGCTCCAAATTATGAGCTTTTACCACATCTTAGCTTGACATAGGAAAGGTGATCAAAACTGCCATAAGTAGTATATTACCTCATGGCAATAAGGACTTAAAATCTTGATTATAAAAAGCTTACTTGTAGCCACCACAGAAGTAATGTCTCTTCTGCTTTTAAATTGCTGGCACAAGAGAGAATTTGTTTGTCAAACAGTACATCAGTGCAGTCAAAGTTCTCACAAGCTATGTTTTCAGATCATCAATTGTACCGTCTCTTTCTACAAGTCAGAGTTGTAACAGATGTGCACATACCCTGGTTGCTGAAGGCAAACTCTGGTCACAGGATTTGCTTTACATTATCAGATGTAGTGAACAGTTTGAACAAGTGTATTCTATTAGATGGAATGTAAAACTATTGCAGTCACCATGGTTACATATTCATATTACAATGAGTAACAATAATAGTAAATTAAGCAAAAAACAGACAAGAGGAAAAAGTAGCAGGAACGTTGATAGGAAGAGGTAAGGAAGAGGTAAAATCTTCAAGTTTCCTAAGAAAACTGCTGTGAACTTGTAATTCATTCTTATTTTGCTAATTTTTCTCTGCCAGTATCTAAGGCAGTACTACATATAAACAATGAAGCAAGACTTGTAACTTTCCACATTGCTACCTACAGCAATGAGATTTAAAACCTTAGGGACAGAAACACAACAAACTTTACAAGTTTAGAAGTGTCCTGATTGTTTTCAAAGCATATCTGTGACCTTTTTCAAGCAGCTTGAAACAAAACATTCAATACCAAGCATGTGATGGTTATTTTACACAATAGTTACAGCTCATGACAGAGGACTGCTTCAGCACAAATCAGGCATATATTGTCTATAAACCTTGAAAGTAAACTTGAATATAAAGCCTGGAGATCTCAGAAGCACCTTAATGGTAACACAGCATTTGAAATCCAGCACTTATCTACCACTTCTTTTTGAAAGGAAATGCATTTACTAAGGAAGGCCTAGCTATCAACAATAATGTAACAAATCTACAGCAGCTGTAGGTTAAAAGAAGTTCCTCCACATATCCTCTGCCTTTTCCTCTCTTCAAAAGTTTCTTATTAGGTCTCTGTCTGATAACACTATACTTTCCCTTACAGTTATTCATAAGCTGTATCTTCATGTCTGGCTAATAACACCGTATTTGGGTTGCAGCTTCTGGACAAGGCAAACTCACAGCCAAGCCCGAAGTGTGAGAGCTAAAGACTATGTCTGTCAACCATTAAAAAACATGTCTATGAAAAATAACAGACCAAGCCAGTTTATAGTAACTTCCATTGATAATTTATACAAAGAGGTTTGTCCTCAGCCCCTGGTGACAATAAAATTAAATATTTTGTAAAGTCAATTATTTAACTGCTAGTGGGCAAGATGAAAGAAAAAAAACATAACAGCGCTCTTTAAGAAACACGCCAACAGCATTCTGCAAGACATTTATGAAGCATTTCTACACTCACCCAAAAAGGACACGAAGGAGACCAAGTGCAGTACTTCTACAGTCTCTAACATAGTGGGCTGCATCAACAGAAACTCAGCCAGCTGGTCAAGGGATGCGACATGTCCAGTTTTGGGCCCCTCAGTACAAGAAAGAAGTAAAGATAAACTTAAGTGAGTCCAGCAGAGGGGCACTGAGATGCGGCAATTGACCCACGAGGAGTGGCTGAAGGAACTGGGCTTGTTTAGCCTGGAGAAAAGAGGAAGACCTAAGAGCAGCCTGCCAGTACCTAAAAGAAGCTACTGAGAAGACAGTTGACCTCTTTGCTGAGGTGCACAGTGGGAGGGCAAGAAACAACAGGCATAAATTAAAACAGGTGAAGTTCCAAGTGGATATAAGGCAAAAGAAAATTTGCTATGAAGATAATTAAGCATTGACCAGGTTGTCCAGAGGGGGATTGTCTCTGCCATTGCAGATTTTCAAGACTCAACTGGACAAAGCCCTGAGCAACCAGCTCTGAATTCAGTGCTGAGCCTGCTTTAAAGTTGCAGTAGACAAATTCCTAAAGCCCCTCCCCAGCGTCCAAAATCAATGATTCTGTATAGGTCCACCTAGCTGGGTGGTCTGTCTCCAACAATGCCTAATACCTGGTATCAATGGAAATTCGATTCTAAAACAGCATGTTTGGCATCAGTCTTTCCTGGCCTGCCCATTCAGTCTCCGGAACTCAGTGATTTAAGGGCTAGGAGGTTAGCAAAGATTTAACATAGGAATAGAGTTTCCCAGTCTTTCAAAGATGCCACAACCCCAAAAAACATTTAAAAAGTATTTTTAAAAGTTGCTATTCCTAGGGTTGAAGAACTTTCTTGATGTTCAAGTGTAAAACTTACTAAGGTCAGGAAATTACTGATCTGGGTTTACTTGAAGAAGTGTCCCCAGTTTACATAACAAACCACTAATGATGTTAGCAAGTGCCTGGACATTTAGGAGACTGCCACCATGAGAGCTGTCTACATCTTCTGACCCATGCTGTGCAAAATCCACTGTTTATAAAAGGGAATATGAAGAACTGGAATATTCAATGCAAATCTTATATTTATGCAATTAAAGGGTTTCACAAATTACTCTCACTAATGAAATACTTCTCTCTTAAGAAGGAAGAGCTTTCACCACAAGGATGCCAATCCCTGATGAAAGTACAAGTGTTCCCTACCAAACAGACCCCCCCACACAGACAAAAGATACAGAAGTGTGATTCTCCTTAACACACGCAGGCTGCAAAAACTTCTTTATAAAATGGATACAACTTTTCTATTTATCATTACTCATATAGAATATCCTTGAAAGGAAAGTGGTATATTGCTATATTCCATGTATTCCTCCAAGGATGAGTGAACAAAGCTAAAGTCAAGCCTTCCTCACCTACAAGCAGTCCCATCTATGTACACTGAAGATGTACTGCAACTATATCAGCAGTTAGTGAAAGGATCATGCAGCCCTAGTGCATACAGATAAAACATGTTATTTATACCAGTGAAACTAATTGGACCCCAACCCAAGTAAATGGCGCTAATTCATGCCACAGATTATAACACAGCAATGTTCACAACAGATCAGTCCAAGGAACTATCTGGCATCTTGACACCGACAGTAGGCAAAAACAGATTTACAGACAGTAAGAACAGCGTTGTAGCAGGGTAACTTATCTAAACAGGGCATTTATAATGATGTAGCAGCGGTGAGCAAGACAGGAAAGACTCACTGAGAGTCCAGTCTTATGGTCAAACGCATCCTAGTAATTACCATACTGAGGAACGAGAACTACACCACATTCAACTAAGACTTAATCCAGCAAACATGTTTTCCAAAACCGGAAACTTCAGACCCCTTACTGTGACAGTTTGAAATATGACAGGAACGTGTTACTAAGTAAATTTACAGAGGAAGTTTCCACTCTAGAAAGGATGCTTAAACAGACTTAAATGAACGGTAAACGGCAATCGCCTGCTCCGCAAGCGGGCCCCAAAGCGGGCGCCCCTCACAGGGGGCGGGGGGCGCTCAAGGCGGGAAACGGATCCTGCTTTGCCCCTTCCTCTTTTCCCCCCCCATCCTCCCCCCAATCCCGGGAACTGTGGGGAGGGAGAAAAAGCCTGCGGCAGTAGCTGCGGGTTATGGAAGATAAATGTCAGGCAGGGCCTGGCAAAGGAGNGCCGGCTGCGGCCTTGCGCTGGAAGCTGGTGGCCCCGCGGCCCCGCGCCGCCCCGCCGGCCGCCGCGGCTGCCGCCGCCATCTCGGCTGCCTATCGGTTGACAGGAGCGAGGGAACGCCGGGAAGAATCAAGCTCTTTCCTCTCCACCAATGGGAGAGCGGCATGGGAGACGCGCTGTCCAATGGGAGACCGCGTTCTTTGCACGTCCCGGGCTAAAGGGGCGGGGGAAGGGCTGAGGCGGCCGGTTGCGAGGCGGCAGGTGAGGGTGGCGGGGACGGGCCCGGGCGGGGCGGCGGCGGNAGGGCGTGGGGTTGCCGCTTCGGGGGGGGCCCCGGAGCTCCGACCGGAGCTAAGGGGGGGGCTGGTGGCGGGAGGAGGCGCCCGCGTCTCCGGGGGAGCTCCGGTAGCGGGAGGAGGCGGCCGTGTCTGGTCCCGCCCTGGCGCAGGGCCGGCGTGCGGAGGCACGGGTAGTGCGGTGCCGGTGACTCGGCCTCGCCGGCTGTGCCGCCGAGGGGAAACTCTCCCCTTTGCTTCTCCGAGGGGGCTGGGATGCCCGAGGTGTCAGTGAGGCTTGAAGCAGAGCGAGTCGTGAAGGGAGAGGGTCGCCCGGCCCGCGCACCCCAGTTACCTCGGCAGTGGTCTCCGTGCCGCAGTGGCGGCATCGCCCGCCTCGAAAAAAGCTTTTCTTGTGTTCAAACCTTGAAGGAAAAAGTATTTGTAAAACGTTCCGGTTTTTCTAAGGGTACTTAAGTAACCGTATGTAACATGATATATAAGTATGCTTGGAGCCTATCTCTTGTTTGTAAATAGCTGCGGATCTGTTAATAAATGTATGATTTAAGACCGCTCACTTGGAAGCAAGCTCTTGCATCAATATGATGGCTCTGGACCATGCCATAAGCCAAAAGCTACAGCAGAAAAAAGTTGCTTCATGTGAGAAATGTAACTTCTGTCGTTCATTAGCATTTATTGTTGAATCAGTTGCTAAGACCATAGAAAGTTATCTTGTGTATTTTGGAAATTGGCATGTCCCTTATTCTGTATTAGCTATATATGTATAGTAGCCTGTGGCCTTGTACATGACAGCAAACAGCTGCTCTAAACTGGTGTATGTAAAAACTGGTGAGATACCTGAATTTGTTACTTCATCTTCTGTTCTTTTATACAAAGACATTAAAGTGCTTTTTATGTTATTGAAAAATTTTAGTATGCTTGCTTTGTAAATCAGCACTTTATAATATAGTATTCTGAATTTAAGAGAAATCCCTATGAGCATATAGAAGAGCCACTACCACAAGTATTTGTGTAGTTTTTAATCTATTTACGTTTCAGATGCATCATAAGCTACTTGAAGACATTTGCACATAGCAGGATGTACTAATGAAGTTCTAATGTTATAATTCCTCACTGTCAATCTTTAATTTTGAGGAATGATTTTTTGTTATTGCTATAAACCATGGTTTTTGAACACCTGTGGTTGGTGAGCCTGTCTCTCTTAATCGAGGAAAAGCTAATCCTCGTGTTAAATATGAACATCACAAAAGAGCAGCAATATGTTAACAATCCTGAACCCCAAAGTTTTTCCTTCATATGAAATTCAAACTCAGGAGCATGAAGTTTCAGTATTATGTCTCCCTAGCTGGTGAAATTGCATTCGTTTTGCTGCCGGCCAAGCTCCTTTACATGTTAAGGAGCAGACAATTTAAGATCTTTATCATGAGTATCAAGAGATGGTTTTAATGGTTTATATTTGCTGCTAAACTCTGAAATATTAAATAATAAATATTTATTTTCAAATGTAGATTATTGTTCAGTGAAAGTTAGGAGTATTTGTCTTTAGAGGAAAAAATCAAAGCATACTTCATAGGCATATTTCTTTCTTGCCATGCTTTTAAGCATCACTTCTGTAGGATCAGATTAATGATTTGTGAATATCTGGAATAGGAAAGACTTTATCAAAATAAAGGCATAAAGTGTAATTCACAATTCTTTTAAGAGTTCAAGAATCTGTTCTTGTCAGTGGGATGTGATGGTGTAAATTCTGTATCATTGAGTGAGGAAGCTGAAACTGAGAGTTCTCCACTTTTAAAACATCACATCAGGTCTTTGATTTCTTACTCTATTGTCATTCTGGAGTCCAGATACATAAATATTTCAGATGTGAGTGTTTGTATATGTGTGTAAAGCTATTAAAAATTGCAGTATATCTGTTGGAGACCTCTTTACTAGAATGCTTGTAACCCAACAAGGATAGCTTTGATAAGTCACAACATACCTGTCAGAAAAAGAATCAAATTGCATACTGCATGCCCTTTGTCTCAGTGATTATTTTTTTTTCCTATTTGCAGCAGTACACTGCCTTTTGTTACTTCAGTGAGACAAAGTATCACCTTGCTTGTTTTTTAAATAAAATATACTAATATAGGTCACATGAACTTTACAGAATAGGTGTAAGCATACATCCAGGGCTGAGTGCTCTTATTCTTCAATTTCTCATTACTACTTCTCTGACAAGTAGTTTCTATACTTTTCTCACCTCACTTACCTACAGGGCAATTAAAACCAGAGGCTAAATAATTCCTTCTTTTTCTCTTTCATTTTGGAGCCCACATAATGAAAGTATTTTGCAATATAGCACAATACTTGTGCTGTGGTCCGACCATTTTTTAGACTTTTTGTGTGAAGTGCAAGTTTACTGGAAATCTCAGTGTTGCCTGAGCTGATACAATAGGTCAGCATTGCTAAAAGAGGAAGTTTCATTTCTTCTTCCTCCTCTGCTTCCAGTCCAACTAACCCTGGTGCTTGTCAGCTCTGACTTGGAATTATCTATCGACTTTCTTCATCTGACTTAATTTTGTGTCATGCTGCTGAGTTGATGCAATATGGAAAAGGGCATATACACACAGTGAGGAGAGGGCAGTTGAACCTTCCACTTCTTGCTGACTGTGAACCTTGCAGCTATTTCATGTTTTTTTTTAAATAAAGTGATTTTTTTTAATAAATTTTGTGACTTGACATCCTTTGAAATATAGAGAAACTGTCTCTTACATTGAAACAGTCTCTCCTGTTATAAGTTACAGGTATTAAAAAATATGGAGAAGTAGAAATAGTTTTTCAGTAGAAGAACTGAATGTTAAAAAGTATTGCAGTAGTTCTGTTCGTGATGTTCATCTTTCCTCTGTCCCATTGTAAGATGATGGGTACAGTTAAGTCCTACTGATTTAGAAAACAGGTGGAAACAAGCTATTTTTCAAAGATTTAATTTTTAAAAATTTTTAACTATTTAATACAGTAAAGTGTTACAACTGACTGCATGCTTATGAAACACCACTTGCAACATTTGATTACTTGCACTTCATTTCAGACAAATAGAGAAGAAACTAATTTTATGGAAACGTCTGTATTTTTAAGTCAATGATATTTAAGTTTCAGGAATAATAATAGCTTTTTCACTCTCTTGGATGACACTAAAGGTTTGCTTATGTTCACATGTCCACCAAAAGGTGAATTTTCAGCCATTGTAAAAGATCCCACTAGTGGCTATCTGATAGAAAGCAAGACTTCTAGATATTACTGTAGGAAAAGCTCTCATCTTCAAATACACATTAGTATGTAGATAAGTCCTACTATTCCTGCTTTAGGGATGGAATTGAAATGCAGAGAAACTAAAGAACATGAAGAGGACTGCAAGTGATCAGGAAATGTCTTAACAAGTTATTTCTTGTCAGCTGAGCTGTGGCAACTGACTACAGTCATACTCAGCTGCTTGTAAAATAGAGAAGTTTAAACCTTTGTGTCTAGATTGGGATGTCTTAAACTGTAGAATAATCAACTTTTTCTCACTGCTTGCATTTTATCATGAAGATCTGATCAAATGTTTATGCTAATTTTAACTGCAAATCCTAACTCTCGTCTGAAGAAATCAAGTTCTCTATTTTCCGTTTTTTGTAAACTTGCCGATCCAATTCAACTACTTGCCTATGCCAAATGCAGATTCGGAGATGGATTAAGAGGATTTTGGGTGAGAATTCCCTAAGGAAAAAACGGAGAGAATACAGTGGGTGAGCGAGAGAGCAATCAAAACATTTGGGAAAAGGTATGCTTGGAATTTGATCTGCAAGTATGTTGGTCATTTGTCTTCAAAAGCTGTAGCCTACGGATTTGGTGAAAATTCTAGTGTCCCCAAAGCAGCAGCACTTCTTAGAGTGTGGTTTAGGTGTTTTGTGCTTTGTAAGAGGAAACACACCTGTCCTGGCTGTCATTGCCTTTTTTCTTTACTGCATGCAGCCTGCATGGGTTGCAGATGTAAACTTTTTGGACCTTCAGTTACTGCAAGCTGAGTCTGTATTGTTTGGGCAGTGTTTCTCAACAAGATAATGTTGCTAATGTACGTATTTTATATTCCTGGACTTCAAATGAATGTTTTCACTACATTTTAATTGTGCCTTGCAAGATTCAGTGTATGCTCGTCTTGCAATGAGGAAAACGCTATCTATTTTGGAATAAAACACATCAGTGTGTTCTGTTTCAAAACCGTATGTCTGCCTGATCAGTTTTCAGTAATATTTTCCTGTTGGGTTTATGCAGGGAATGGAGAACTAGAAAACTGCATCTTAGTGGCAGTTCTAATTCATAATCTTATTAGTGATTGCTGTTACATTGCCAAGCTGCTTCCCTCATCAGTTCTGGAATGTGACGGTATTAGACTGTACTGATTAAAGTTTTATAGTCACCAAATCAGATTAGCTATTGAGTCACCTGACTAGGTAGGGCTCGCAGTCATGTGATCCAGTGCCCTGCTGAGCTCCTGCTGAGAGCTGAAACAAGGTAGTTTGCTTTTGAGATGTTCTTAAGTATCTAACAGCATGGGTCATGGATTATGGCTGCAAAGAAGATGGCTTCATTTTCCTGATCTTTGAACTAGCTAGAATGGGATAAGTTTGAAAGTGCGGGATCTTCGGGCCATGAGCCAACAACTGGAAAGAATGTTTAATCCTGGAAGCTCTGACACCGAAAGACCTGAGGGTTTTTTTCAGTATGAGAAAGCTTAAAGACTACTTATCCAATCAGTCCATGGAAAACGCGAGGATTAGTGGGAGAGTTTAAGACATACCAGTTGTATGATATTATATAAAACATGATATGATTTTCTTCAGAAAGCCTCTGGATGTTACTTAAATGCATCCCTGTGGGTATACTGAACAACAGTGATAAAAATTTAAACCTGTGTCAAATTTAAACAGCTCTTTTAAAATAGAAGTAAATAAATTAGGAGACATGAGTTAAAGTGGTATGTGTTGAAGACAATGGTTTAATAAATCATAAAAGGTTATTTGATGTTTCTGTAATTTCAGATTCTAAAAATGTATAGTATTACTGAAACTTGCAGAACAGTAATATTGTAAATGAGTTGTAAATTGAATGTACTGTCTTAATAAGCGTCATACAGATTAGTGATATATTTCATAGAGATTACTTTCCTTCTCTTTTTCATAAAAAGAGGAACTCATCTTTTTTAAAAAAAGTCATATTAATTTAAAATACTTGTAAGGTAGGACTAAAAGCAATGGGGGGAAAAAACCCAATGCAACAACTAGACAAGGAGTATTGTTTGATTGTGGCTTTTGATGTTCTGTAATGTTTTCCATACTGGGTTCCATGTCCATACTTCAAGATTAAAAACTAGAAATTAAGACAGATTGATTCTAGCCTTTTCACATGCTTAAAATCCACAAATCTATTTCATATTGACTACAAATGTCTGTCTTCAAAGAATAGAAGTTTGTCGCTTCAGCATGTCAGCGGAAGAGGTGAAGAGTAAACTTTGTGTTTCAACTGGAAAAACATAGTTTAAATGCTTTGATATTTTGAGTCTTTCTTTTTGTCTTCCAGTTACATCTGATTGCACATATTTCATTAAACAGTCACTTCTAAAGCCAGGTAAATAGTGTAGGTAATTATGATTTATGGAGAGGAAAGGTTAATGGCTGTGACTTTTTAAAATATAATTTGTATTACTGCAGTTTATGCAAAAGTACAAAATAACTTATTACCTGTGCTTTTAGAGCCTAAGATTCATACAATATCTGTAAAAATGTATGTATCATTATTGTTATAGCATTTCCTGATATGGTGCTATTAAAAAGGTTACGAATCGGCACATTTTAGATTTCAAAAAAGTCTTATGTTCTCTGCTAAGTTGTTAGGGCTTTTAGTCTTCAAAGGCATTATTCCTAATAACTATGTTATTTCTATTACAAATCTACAGTATCCGCAGGTGCTGGAATACAGGCAACGTTTGGTTCTCACCATCATTGTGGAATTTTGTAGAAAATACTTTTTTTTTTTATTTAGTTATTTTTGGTCCATCATCTCTGCAATATTGTGGACCTGAAACCTGTGAAATGCTTTGGCAAAGCACTTGAGGCCTACCAGTGGCCGAATAGCGTCGTATTCTCAAACAAGCAGTCTTTCCCCCTTTATTGCCCATTCTGTCTTAGATGTCTGAACTACTCAATCCTTAGTCTGGCAAAGACACACCGAAGAGCAGTGGTTGAACTGAAATGTATATAGGTGTGTTACAAGGAGCGAGATGTGCTAATTTATTTAGCACTGTGAGTAGTGATACAGGTACTCACCCAGCTTAGAATGATGCTAGTTCTGGCTTTCCCAAGTAATGATGTTGGTCAGCAGCTTCACAAAAGCATACAACACTCAGGCTTCGCTGAGGACAAGATACTACAGAGTCATAGATGTATTCAAGATTTAGGTGTATTTGATGAACTTCCATCTAGTTTCACAGCATCATGACCATCCATAGAGTAGGAGATGAACCAAGATGTGCTGCTGTAAATAATTCTGTAGAGCTGCAGAACTGTTCCTTTTCTGAGCACAGAGACAGAAGTCTTTCTTGCTTTTCAAAAGACGTGACTGTTGTAAGAACTTGTTTAGAATGGTATATAATAGGTCATTGAGAAGTAGATGGAAAAAAAAGAGGCATTTTGGATTTTAACTAGGCAAGAATGAAAATACAGATTTTTCAGTGTGAATTATAAAGTGAGGTAAAACACAAGCAAGCAATCTAGTAAAACTCACTTTAAATAGAAAAAGGCAGATCCATTACTGGCTACTTAAGAAAACTTACATTGTTCCAACTTTGGAATAATATTGTGATGAAGAAAAGCAGAAAACACTGACTATCTGGCTTTTTTGTAGCCAAACTGTATTTTAGCAAACTTTCATTAGTCTTTATCTCAATGGATTCAGCTTCTTCCATCTCCTATAGTGAGCCAGCCAATTCCATGCCAAAACTGCTGTATTTGCTGAAGTTCCATTTCAGGAGCATGTATGTAGGAGCAGGGCTACCTAAGCAAGCCAGCTCCCTTGTGCTTCAGTGTTTGAGAATCACCTTTGTGATTCTCAAATTACTGTCTACTCAAGCCAAGTTTTTATGTACTCAGTAATGCGTTGAAGTTTGTGTTGACTCGAGTTAGCTTTTGCAAGCTTAGATATTAGCACTGTGACGGTAGCTGGAAAAGTTGTTTTATTGTTGAAACCTTTTTATTATATGAATTCTGTGAATATGAAAAATGTTTTGGTTATAGAAATATATATGTATCATAAGAAAGTGCTTGAGTTGCATGGCTGCTGCCATTTTTTTCCCCAGGTACTATTTTGTATTTTGTGTGAGATTAATTATGAAAGATGAATAAGTTAATATTTAAAATTGTAGAAACTGAAACAGGTTGAGGGAAACTGAAATATCATCAAGGGCATAGAAATAACAATACTGTAACTAGTAATTCTAGAATAACTGCTGGAACTAAGGTTATACAATAATATTATTTGTATAATCTTATTTCTTAGAATACCGTATTGTCAATGGGACAGACTTAAGGTTGTGGTTGCTAGTGTAAATGTGAGCTTCACTAATTGTTTTAAGGTCCTATCTTGTTTTTGTATGAAAACAATATATATTTTACTCATTGCAACGGGGGACTCGTTCTGGAGGAAGTAATTTATCTGAATTTTTAGTCTTAAGACTTACATGTACTAATATCTCTTCAGTTTCCATTTTCATTATTTCTGTGAATTAGAGCTGGTTTTGTGTGCCTTTCAGAGGAAGAAAGGTAATTGAGCTTCCTTTAAATACATTTTGAAGTTTCTGAGAAAGCCGTTGTACACTCTTGGAGCTGCCCGTTTCCACCATTTCTCTTTATCAGCTGTGCTCCCATTGGTCCAAGAAGTGTGAAGCAGTGTTTGCTCTTGATGTTCTCATGCTATTGCCAAGCCGTGGTGATTTTTTTATAGAATTTTTAACATTTCTGGCATAAAAGATAGAAAATTCACAAACATTAAATTGTAGGAAGATCATCAGTCTTCTCAGCACGTACACAATATTTGTGAGAGGAGCTGTATGACCAGTTCACTGTTTTTCCTTTGAAAAAGACGGTGTATTATGAAAGAAAGGGGCAAGCCGAACTAGCAAACATGGATGAAATAAGATCTGATCACTTATTAAAAACTTGACCAGTTTTTAAGAAAGCAGTTCAGTCAGGGAGATGTGATATTAGTGAAGTTATACAAGGATGGTATTTTTCTGTTTTACAAGTACTTGTATCCTCATTTGAAATTTGGATTTGGGGTGGTTATCTGTGGTAAAATAAGCCATATAGGCCCTTTTTGGCAATCTGTTTGGTATCAATGAGAATACAGTTTGTGGGGCTGGAGTGTGCTCAGCATCTTGCAGGTACCTGCATCTCAGCATACAATCATTTGCTAAATTTGAGAAAGGCACCTCTACTTACTTGATTCACTTAATAGTCACTTTTCTCACTTATTATTGTGTCAGCTGTATCTTTTACTTTAAACCATTAAATTAAATAATAGTTTATGCTGGCTTTTTATTTTAGTTCATGCATTTAAAACCTGGAACTCAGATAAAAAGATGGTTTCAGAATAAATTCAGTATATTATTTATGAGTGGAGCAACACATTAGCATTGAGTTCACAATAGATCATATCGCTTTTATTCCATCTTACAAGCTTAGCAGCACAAACAGAATAATCAACATATTATTTGGCTGTCATCTGCTGAACAGAAACCAGAGATCACAAGGAGGTTTTCCCTAGCTGCAGTGATGGCCTTTTTGTTCCAAGCCCCCATCTGGGAGGGCCATGGTGTGTTATCATATGGAACGCGGGGTTTTCTGTAATCTGCTTAGCTGCACTGCAGTTTGAATCTTTATTCCATGTTTGTGTAATTTATAATTTTAATGAGACCATGGCTCTTGTGGGCTTTGAAATATATTAAAAGCTCTTTTGTGCATATGCTTTTGTTCTTGCTTAATAGGCTCAGTGTATTTAAAACTGATGAATTTTTATTCATGGATTTGGATGTCTGGGGATTAACTTAGACTGAATATCATTGCACTCATCTATTGATGTTTGGAACTTTTTTTAATACTTGTATCTGTAAGTGGAGAAGAACTTACGGAACTTGTTTTATACACAAACCAGCTCAGAAATAATGAATAAAATTTTATTGAGCAATGAGACAAAGTACTGATTACAGTTTATTTTTACTGCATAAACTAACATGAAATACAATTTGTACTATGGAAAAATAAGTAGTTGAATATGTGTGTACATGTGTGTATTTAAAACTTCGTAACTAAAAAAGTTTGGGAAGGCCATCAAAACTTTTGTAGAATAATAGCAGTGACAAGCACTTGATTTGCATTTTTCTTCTGTTCAGATAACTTGGAAATGTAAGTACTGAGCTCACTTTTTCTGACTGTGTGTTTCTCCTGTTTTGTAACACATTTTTTAATGCAGAGTATGCATAAGACATTTCATTAGATGATGCCTGTAACTGGGAAGTATTGATGAAGAACATACAGAAAGATTCTTTGTTAGTCTTGTTATATTTTCTGACAGCGCTAAAACTGGTCTTGTTTTTCCCTTTTATATTTTTCAGATGCTTAATAGCTTTGATTTATTACTTCTGTTAAGCTTTTATACTGTGTGATTTCCATGTTCATAAACCACTGTAGAATACCCTTCAATGATACATTCTAATTGGAGACTAACTGGGCATAAGATTAAGACACTTGTATTTCTATCTAAACAGTCTTGCTGATGGTGTATATAAATAGGTTGCTTTGCTTTATGTGAGGGTTTTTTTGGTGGTGTTTTTTTTTTTTTGTGGTCGTTTTGTTGGTTTGTTTTTTTTTACCAGCAAACATTCCTTTTTGTAATGACAGATATTTTAAGTAAACAGCCTTTTTACTTGCCAGTACATAGGGGAATTATTTACCCCTCTTCTATTCACTGCTTTGAGTAGTATTTCCAAAAAAACCTGTGTACTTCTAAAAGGTGCATCAGCACTGGGAAGTGCAGGGGACATGTGAGCCATGAACAACTTTAGTTTCTGCAGGGTCATAGATTTTAAGTGCCTAATGTGAAAATTTGACTTGTAACTCTTTGTCTTAGTTAATTAAAATTAATTTTAAATGTTTACATGTCTATGTCTCAAGAAAGTGAATTTTTAAAAAAATTAAGTTAAATGCATGTAGCTCAGAATATAGTTATTTGACCGTTGTCACATAGACACGGTGTATTTTTCTCAGTCACCAGGAAAGTGGCTGTGCTCTGTCAGACCTTTGGTGTTTGTCCTAACTTTGACATTGTTACAGGACACTGTTAAGTGAATATTTCAGCATCCCTCAGAGGCTCAAACTTGCCATGTACGACCATGCCTTTGCTCAGCTATTTGGATTCCGCTGTTCAGCAAAAATGAGTGTATAGCGCTGCAGAGGAAGATAGAAGCCTTGGAATGCATCTGACCATTAATACAGCATTTTATACAGGGTTGTGGGATTGTTAGGAGTTGCTTCCCAAAGGTAAATAGAACCAGTGAGAACTGTGAGAACTGCTTGAAATCTGTTTTGAAAAATTGCTCGTTCTTATGTAGGTAGTCTCTAGCTGTTTAACACCAGAGGATTGTGTTATGTGAATTTATGTTTACAGGATTGAGCTCCTTGTCAGCTTGAGATCAGTAGATGAAGGAGCACTTGTTGGAGACAAACTGTCAGTGCCTAGTAGAGATAACGTGGAAAAGTAATCTTCTCTTCCAGAATATCACCAAGCTTTTTCAGATCTGCCAGACTGAATCCAGTGTTTCTTCTAAAGAAAACCAACAGCTAGAAATAAAAATCAAGTTCTGCCTGACTCCCTGCATGGAAAGACCTTTTAAAAATTGTTCCTTGTTTTGCTTTAGATGTTTGGAATCCTCAGATTATAACTAGGATATTTAAAGCATTTATGAAGTTGTGTATCTGATATGGGAAGAATCTGTCCCAATAAACATCATATACACCCTTCACTATTCTAGCACATGTAACATTAATTTCATGCATAAATTTTAAAAGAATAGTTTAATGTAAATAACAGCTCAAACGTAAATATTTAAATAGCCTAGTCAGTATGCAGTTTTTTCTTTGTTTTGGAGTTTTGGATTTTTTTAAAAAGTAGTAATCTTGGAGAAATTCTGGGAAAGGGTTATGGGATTACTTTGTGTGAAGAAAAGTGTCTGGTTAGAAGCAGAGTATGTTAGGAGGGGAGTTTGTTAGCTAGGGAAAGACTGATAAACTATCACTAAATATCCAGTGAAAAGTCAGAATTAGAAAGCTTAATTTAAAGCAAATGTGACTGGAATTTTGTTATTATAGTGAAAAGTCTATTTAATGTCAAGTCCAGTAATTTGTTTAGCCATGCTTTTATTGGCTGCGACTTGGATTGTCCTGTATTTAAAATTTTGGCACCATATGTTAAACTGTCTTACACAATGCCATTGGTTATCTGGAAATGATAAATCTGCTCATTGATTTCCTGATTTTATTATGTACACAGTTAATTGTAATCCGAGATTACAGCAAATAAGATGTTAATTTCTAGACAACCTATGTACATTTCCCTCAGAGTCTGATTGTTACAGAAGCAAAGAGTACAAAGAGAATACCATTCGTGCTATCCTCACAGGAGCTGTCAATAAAAGATGTAATAGGGGATTTAGGAATCTGGAAATGGCCAACTAATTTATGTGAATCTATTTTATTTCAGCTAGAAAGACCAAGCTCTGTTTCGTCTGCACTGCATATTGCAGAGCACAGGCTGTCTATAGAAAACCAGGCGGCTGCATATGGATAGTCCCTTGATATCATTCACTTGCTGTGTAATCTTATTATGCAAAGTTCTAATCTTCAACTAGAATGAATGCCTCTGGGTCAGAATATAGTCATATCAGGGTTTTTGAGGTCATGTTTTGTGATCCTTAGCTTATTCTTCTAAGTAGGGCTGGGATTTAAAGAGTATTCCCCAGACACTAGCAGAGATAGACGGCAAAACCTGCTGCCTTTTTGGAAGACAAGACCAACATGAGGTCCCTGGTAGGATTAAACTTGATTTGTAGCTGTAGGATTTTTTAACAGATGTATTATTGGACAGGGAATAGGGGGCCACCAGCACAGCGAAATTGGATCACGATTGGCATTCTCAGGGAGTCCGCTGGCTGCTAAAACAGCAGCTGCATGTGGATTTGACTTCTTTCAGGTGAAGCGACTTCCAGTCATTTGGAAAGGATGGGATGAAAAGGAACCTTGGTGATAATTTTGATGTCTGCAAGATTTAGTACCAATGTAATGGGATTATCGGTAACACCTTCACTGCAGAAAAAGCCACCTGGCGCTATAACTGGCAGCAACTGAGAACTAATCCTTTCCCATCTCTTGGATGTCATTCATGAGGCTCAAAGTGATTTCCACCCTGCTAGCTGTGATTAATTTTATAAACAAACAAACAAAAAAAATCAAATGGTGAAGGCATAGGCTATGTAAGGAAAAGGGAACAGAGGATAATAGTAATTACATTTTGCATTTTATTTGCTGCAGGGGATAAACTATACAGTTCTTGTAAGATAACCAAATTGTATTCTGCGTGATAAATATGGATGCGTAACCTTTTTTAATCAATGTCTATGTTTGGTATAAAAACAACGGCTATTTCAGTATAAAATTTTCAGATACCTACTATATGATAGTAGGTAGTACCTGGAAGTAATTACAAAGGGTTTTATGCTGTTAGTTCTGTGATAAGGATGTTTATACAACAGATCCATTAAGTTTTCAAGGGGCCTTTGACTTAAATCATTTGTTTTATTGTGCTTAATGGTCTTATCCTGTATCTGGTGAGTTGCCTGCTGACAGCACTTTGTATTAAAATTAATTGTGTGATGTGGGAATACATTCAGCCATTTACCTTTTTATGATCAACAGTATGGCACTATTTAAAAAAATGTACTGATAAACAGTTTTCTGAGGAAACAGAATTGTATCTTACTGATGCTAGAGCAATTGTATGATAAATATGCTGTGGGATTTTTTTAATAGACTAGAGTTGGGATTTTTTTAATAGACTAGAGTTGGGATTTTTTTTTTGACTGGGCTTACTCTTACTACAACCACTCACTTGTTAAGTAGAAGTTGTTACTTAAAACTACAGGGAAACTTTCAGGATTGTAGTTATTCTGTGGAATGTACATTAGATGTCTAAAGATAGACCTTAATGTTAAAAACAAAACCCCCAATCCTCGGAAGTTGCCTTGTTAAATTCGAACTGTGTATAATCTAGGTACTATATATATGCTTTAATTAGAAATTAACTTTCTTGGGTAGTAATAAAAAGCCTTATATAAGAACTAAGAATTTTTTCATCATTATCATGAGCATCTGACAAGCCTGAGCATTTAAAAAAATCCATCCTGCCACATTTGTAAACTGGGACTGGTGAAATCCCTGTCCCAGGGGTTAAGAATTTATTTTAAGAGAACTGGGAACAAAATTTGAGACCTCTTCAGTCACGTTCTATACCATGAGGGCTCTAGCAGTAGGTAAAGCTCACTCTAAACCCTGTGTTTCCTTGAATAATGTACAAATCTATCCCTCCTAATTTAGAGTTACTCAGACATCAGAGAGAAATGTGTGTGCTTACTGTAACTATTGGGAAGTACGTGTCATCCAGAGTCCAACAGGAAATCATTTGCAATCAATTTGAAACTTATTTTCAGAGACATATAGCAGTTGCTTGTAGTTTTATAACAAAAAATTTTAGTTATAGCCTGATAGCTGTTAGCATGAGAGGTTTACGTTTTCTTTTAATGAGTCTGTTGTTACCATTCCATTTGGCGCAGTCAACAATATCTACCTACTCTGATCAACGTAACGCAATGTTTCTAGGATTCCTTTTCACCTGTAATACCCACAGGTGTGTGAATTCTCTACTGATTTAATATTAGTATCACGTTTCTGAATCGCAGGGATCTGAAACACAGGATGGTCGTGCAGTATTTTCCTGTCTGAGAAGCAATGTAAGGCTGCCTTTCTAGCAGGCGCTGTTAAGAAGTATTGATGTTGTACTTCTCTCAGAAGATAGTTGTAGTCATTAATTCACACTAGCTGTGCCACTCTAATCGATCTGCTGTCACTCCATCTTGCTTTTATCACCTGTAACACATTTCTGGGCTCACAGTGTTTCTGGCCCTGAGGATAAGGAGTTGGTCCAGGCTTTTCATAGCATACTGGGTTGAGACGAGCAAACCAGAAAAGTCTGGCTTTCCAGAATAAACTCTGCTGAAAGAGCAGCGAAGCTATGTCAGTTGCTACAGGGTGTCCTGCGGTGTCCTGGGTGCTGCATGCGCTAATGAAGCAATTCAAGACTTTTCTGTTTTCTGTTGTAGTTTGGTTCATTACTGTGAAACTCATTAGCTAATATTAAGGATGATGAATCACAGGTTCATTTAAGTGGATTTATTCTGGAGATCATTTATGTCAAATAAAAAAGGCAAGTACATCTTTTTTCGGAACAAGGAAATGAGCTTGTTAGAGAATATTTACCCCCAAGAATGGTCATCTTTTTTTCCTTTATACATAAATACTAAATGCAAAGAGCAAAAGCCACTTTTGACTGTATTCAGGCAAAATTCCCAATAACTTCTAGAGAGAGTTGTACAAGTAAAGCTATGCACTTTTAAATTTCTGCATTTAAATAGTAAAATGCCATGAAATATAGAAGGGGAGGTCTTTACTTCATTATTGAGTAGGCCATATTGTACAAGCAGCATTTTTTTTTTTTTTTTCTTTTCTTTTCAGCTTACTGCATTTGTTTAGCAAGCTATATTGACCCATCTTAGTTAATGAGGGAGATCTTGCTGTGGTTTTAATTCATGATAAAGCTGATACTGAGTTTAAGGGGGTCAGGTTTCTTGCAGAATGTAAAACTTACTTCAGTATGTGTGTTTTCCACTTCCTTAAATAGAAATATTCTTAAAAAAAGGAAACATTTTAGTTAGATGAGCATTGCAGGAATTACATCTAATCATCAGAGTTTGACTGAAATATCTGGGAGTCTTATGTGCTGCAGAACTTATGCCACTGTATTGTAGCTGAGAACAGAAAGACCTAGTGCCTTATTTTTATATGCAGATGTTTTGGTAATGAAAGTCTAGTCAAAGGAATGCTCTGCAAAACTTTCAGAATTCATATCAACAACTGTATTCATTTTTAGTATAGGCTTACTTAGGCAAGACATTCAGGATTCTATTATCCTTAATTTTGTCTAGTTCTTCAAGCCTTTTTTCATTTGGTTGATTGTCAGGTTGCTTTTAAAGTTTTGGTTGACTATTTGATTACTCCAGTTTTCTGTGAATGTAATTTCAGTTGTGAAGTATCCTCAAATCACTGCTGTTGAGTGTTCAGTTTTAAATACTAGTGCTTGAAGAAGAACAGTGATCTAAGTTGCAGTGGCTTCATGTGAGTAAAACAACTATAGGGTGTTATTTAATAAATATCTGCATTTGCATTACAATATGTGGTCCAGTCAGGAATTCAACACCTGCAGATATCATTAATGATATCATTACAGCTTTCCAGATTCTATTCAGCCAAACCCAGTGGAGGGGAGGATGTTCTCGTAACTAGTGCAGATATTTAGACATGTTCCAGGTAAGCCTGTCTGTTGTCTCGAGTAAAAGAAGCCCAGCTGAGTCAGTGGAGAATTTTCTCCCATTAGTTTCTTTAGTTTGGCAAAGGGTTTTTTTTTTTGTTCCAGCTCCGACTCAACTGATAAGCTGTGAGCGGGGTCCATGGAGTGTGCATATGGAAGGCTCTGCATAGTAAATTAAAAACTTCTTGATGGCATTTGAGTTTAAACTATACTAATCTCCTTGAATATATCTGATTATTTGTTGGTTTTATGCACTGTTTTTTTAAAAAATACTGTCCCTTAGTTGTTAGATACAAAAAACATAGCTTTGTAAACGTTAGGCTGTTTGTTATCAAATGAATGATATTCTTCTGTTTTACTGTAGACTAGGACCAGCTGAACGACGTAACACTGTACCATGCTTCGCAATGTCCTAGGAAAAACCTTTCGATTTCTTGGGTATACTGTGCAATATGGCTGCATAGCGCATTGTGCCTTTGAATACCTTGGAGGAATTGTTGTGGTAACTTTTCATTTTCATGACATTTAAAAGAAAATAAAACTATTATTATATGTGATAATGCCAATATTTCAGATTTCTTCATTTTTTTAAAGCTTTTCCTGAGTGTGTTTAGTAAATGCGTATTCTTTTGGAGGCAGGACTGGCCTTTATGAAAGTTATTTCTACTTCAGGCATTTGTATTTTTTGCCAAGTTACTGCTTGAGGCATCACTGAAACAAATGGGAATCTGTGATTAAGCATTTTGCAGAGAGTAAGTTCTTTCAGGAAGACTGGAGGCACTAATAATGCCATGGGAAACGCTCATTTCCAGCTCTGGGCAGACTTCTGGATGCTGTATGCTGCCTCCCCCTCCTCCCCAAGTTCTAAACCCAGCTGGTACTGCTGCTGGATATAGTGTGTTTTGGCTGTGAGCTGCTCTTGCAGCTTCTCTGATGCTTCTCTTTTACAGAGGCTGAAGAAAAGGGTAAGAGCTCCAAGTGCTGCTCCAAATAATTTCCTGCACGTTAGGTGCTGAAGTGAATCCACAGGGGCTTGTTGCACCGAGCACGGTTCGGGACCAATTCTGAGCGAATACGGAGCTGTAACAGAGTTAGAGGCGCTCTGGAGGCTGTCCTCGCCTTTTAATTGTATCAGATGTTCCCTGGAGGATCTCACTTTTTTAGTTGTTCTTTACATTACACCTTTTCTAATTTATTAGCAAATAATTTGAATATTAATGTATTTTAGATAAAAGTAATTGGAAATAGTAATTTTTTCTCATTTATTTTTAATTTGCAGTGTTCTGGACCTTCAATGGAACCAACCATTCAAAATTCTGATATTGTCTTTTCGGAGAACCTTAGCCGCCACTTTTATTGCATTCGAAAGTATGCTCCTCTGTTGAGACTAGATTTTACATTCCGTTTGCCAGAACTTGTCAGTAACCAAATTCGTTCCGTCCTTTATTTTTCATATATTCTTCTGCTTCTAAATTGTAATTTTCATAAGTCTTCTCTCATTGTGTCTCAGGGAAGTTAAAGTAATCAGCAGTACAGCCCATTGAACAACTTGTTGGAATTCATTCAGGATATAGTCTATGATGTCACTTTTACAGCTTTGTCCAAAAAATGGAAAAAATCCCATTTTTTTTTTCCTAAAACAGTTCTATTGTGTGAATGTAACTTCCCCCTCTAAGCAGTTTTGTCTTACTTGCAAACCAAGCTGTAGGTATTGCTCTGCTCAGATGGGTTGTTAGGAAAGTGATCAAATTGAATAAGTACCGTTTATCAAATGTCATTTTATTACTGCACTGTAGAGCACAGTAGGCTGGAGGCCCTTGCCCATTTTGTTGCGGCCTGTTTCACAGTACAAGCTAATGTGTACAATCAGGAGGCAAAAGTAATATATGGTCTTAAAAACTCAGACATTTGAAGTTTCACTGGAAGAATAACGTGGACAGTAACATTTAGGAAGACGGAATTTGTTCTGTTCCATATATATGTAGCAACAGGACCAAGTTAAACAGCATTCATTTCATCAGAGCACTGTCAATTAAAATGTAGTCTTAAATGTTTTCTCAGTGGTCTAAATAACAAAGAATGTCTCCAAATGTATTTAAAAAACATATGTGAAATTACACCCTGAGTAAAACTGAAGAAACCAAAATTGTAGACAAGAATTTTCAGCAGAAGGAAGTATTTTAATGTACGTGAATACTTTTGGAGTATACAGATTGATGCGCATGTGTTCAGCCAAATAGTTTGCATTTAGAGTTCTTCTGTTTGTTTTTGTTTCTGTTTTTTCCTCTCAGAGGAGATATTGTAATTGTGAAAAGCCCAAATGACCCCAAATCAAATATCTGTAAAAGAGTAATTGGCTTGGAAGGGGATAAAGTCTGCACAAGCAACCCTTCAGATTTCCTTAAGAGTCACAGCTATGTAAGTATTAGCGTTTCTTGCTTTGTAAATTAATGATTACTTAAGTAGGCCTGGTAGCCTGTAAAGGATTTGCAATATTTGAGTATCATGATAAAGTGTGACATTCATAGATTATTCTTTATTCTTGTATATGTACAGTAAAATGTTGTAATTTGTAAACTCTGTTTATGGCAAGCTGTCTTTCTTGGTGTCTTTTGTCACTGTAGGAAGCGTAGGCAGATGATATTTTTGCTCTGTCCTTTGCTTAGGTGGTCTTCCCTGGAAGAATACTCTAAAATTCTCTGCTTAAAGTGCAGTACTGATGGCAGACTCAAGGGATTGGTCTTAAGGCAAAACTGTTTCTGTATTTTAAACAGGAAAGTTTTGTCTCTGCAACAGCTTTGAGGATTTTGCTTTCAAAATTATACTTTAGTGTATCTCTATATTTCTATGTAACAATATTTCAATTTTTCTGAGTATGGTTGGAAAAGTAGTAATTTTCCTAACTTGTCCAAAAAGTCAGGTAACAAGATGAAATAAGAAGGAAAAAATATACTCTTAATGCTCACTTGTCCTTGTGCAGACAGACAGAACAGAAGTTTGGAAAGATTTCTGACCAAGTGTTTTCAGCAACTTGTTTTTAGGCTATCATTAGAAAAATAATCGGAAACCATGATGACAGAAAAATGGTGTTTTTTTTTTTTTTTCCCAAAAGCATGTTTGACCATTACTTCTGTTCAGCATCTTGTGGAGACATCATGTTTTGCACAGATGTTTTGAATCTTAAAGACATTCTGTTGCCTCTTTGTATCTACTTTATCCTCACAATTACTGCACGAAGAATTACTGTCTGGCCCATAGCTGAAGTCCTGTGCTGAGAAGGTAGAGAATTTTATGGAGCACTCCTTGCAGCCAGCTGCAGTCTGTGATAGATAAATCTTTTAGGTGTTTAGCTACCATACAGCCAGCCAGCTTTACCAGCATGCCTTCATGTACCGTTGCTTCATCTGTATTAGGCAGCTGGAGTCTGTCCTTACTAAAATCAATGGCAAAGTTCTTGCCAACATTGTGTCTAGACTCGGTGTTGGGATTGAGTCAAGACCTAGGACCAGAAAGCAAGGATACGGTTCATACCCTGTTCTGAGGGGTTGAATTTGTTGTTTCATCCACTCCCGTGTTGGGTCAAGTTGTTTCAGGCACCTGCCTCTAATATGCCCTTCTGATCAAGTGCCACTACCACTGGAGCTTCTGTTTACGCTTCTGTCACCTGTGGACCGAAAGAAGGAAGTCATTCTCTGTTACGTTTTGAACGGGAAGACAGAACATTTAGTTTTTCCATAAATTGTGTTACCGTTGAACCAAGGAAAAAAAACAACTGACCCACCCCACCCCCCGAAAAATCCCCACCTTTCTTACCAAGCTGAAGACATTTTCTAGCTCCTACAGGAGTAGTAATTTAGGGGAAATAGAAATTTCCCAGAGAAGAACGACCTGAATTCTGCAGTCAGAGTTTCTCTGAGCATCTTGTTGAGGTCTTGAAAAGGAAGTTCAGGAAAGGTTTGTACTTAACAGGATGTCAGCCTTTCTGGAAACCCTGAGGTGATCAAATGAATATCCAGCAGAGCAATTTCTACTCCAGGTGTAAGATTTCTTGTCTTCCATTTTAATATAAAACGCAAGGAGAATGAGAGGATGGGGAATGCAGAGTCCATCTCCTGGTTTCCTGTGTATGTTTTTCATAAAGGCTAATGTGTGGAAATACAGCAAAGTAAGTGACATGCAAGCTTTCTTAGTTCTTACATCAGAACTTGTATCTAGGGGGAGAAAGGATCTAAATGGAAATGCTTTTGTTTCTTAGTGCATATCTGTTTTCCTCCTATCTTTAGTGGTAGTTGAAGAGGTACATCTTTCCATCTGTTCAGGAGATGCTTCCTTTACAGACACTATATTCTCAACACAGATATCTGCACTTTACGCTCATAATTTACACTGGATTATTCACGAAATAAATGGTTCTTGTTGGGGAGGGAAAAGGTGATATGTGTCTGTGTTTAGGTGATTGTCTAATCAGACTCCCTATTCTAGTGAATCACTGTGCTACGCACTTTTCCTCTTAATTCAAACACAAAATCCTTCAAATCAAATAGCAGCAGCAGATGTACAGAGAACTGGCTATTTGTTTTGTTCATACCTCCTTGAAAAGAATTAACCTGAGTTGGGGTTTTGAAAAAAGAAAAAAAAAGACTGTGGAAACTCTGAGGAAAGGCCTTGGCTGGGATCCCAAAGGGCCAGAATGCTGCCTGGGGTGTCGAGCTGCCAGAGAGAGGTACAACTGCAGCCACTCTCTAAGTGAGCAAAGCCTAGAATTTGTCATCAGTTCTATATCGGGCTACTAATTGCTTTTTAAAAAATGAGAAATCTGAGTGATACTTGAATGCAGTGAATCCAAAGTGCGTAAGGTCAGAGGATTATTTGTTTTCATTACAGTGAACTGCACAGCCTTCTGTGGCTAACCTGTCTCCTGGTTTGGGGAGTGATGGTTGCTGTCCTGTTTGCAAACTTATTATTGCAGTAATTATTATTAAGTATCAGATGCCAGAAATAATGCCGAATTAGGTATTTGAACCTCTGCTTCATTCTTGGCTGGTGGTTGCCAGCTAATGGTTAGGTATTAGGAGTTAGCCAGTTCCTGGAGATGTCAGATTAATGGCAGTACAACATACCTAACCCAGCTGAGAGCGAAACCACCTCTAAGCAGCTGCTTCTCTTGGCACCCAAGCGTCACCAAGAATCCTTACAGTCATGTTAGTAGGAACTGTGCTTAGTCTGCATTGACTCTGTCCGTGTTAGTCTTGGCATATTTTACAGATTTCAAGATGGGGATTTTTGTGCTTAGAAGCACTATCGTATGTGATTCTTATTCTGAAGCCTAAGAGAATGCTAAAATCAGATCCTGCTTCCAATCCTGTTTCATTCATGAATAGACTTCTCAGGATGGCCTATATACAGAGACAGGGGAATGGAGAACTCTGTTTACAATTTGGTCTGTAAAATTACACAGATGAGATACTTCATTGCTGCAAACAACCAAGATACTTGTAGATTAAAAAAAAACCCTAAAACAACAAACCAACCTTCCAAGATATAATAAAAATGAAAAAATAAAAAAATCATACATAAGTTGAATAATTTTTTCTGAAGAGAGAGATTTCTGTTAAGTAGAAATGTGGTATAGCAGTTGCAGTTATGTAAAAGACTTTATAGTGGTATAAAAATACTTTTGCTGCTATGCTTACCTGATGTAATACATCAGATGAGAAAAAACAGAGTGCACTAAGTATAAGGCTGTACCCCCAGACTGTCTTTGATGGAATCATTTTTGGGTTACAAGCAGATGGAACTAATCCCACATATCAAATTGATTGCTATAAAGTAAGCATGTACTTCAATTAAAATTTAAGTACATTACAAATGTCTTTACTTTGGTCCCTTTATAGTACATGATGCTTCCATATGCTAGAGGTTGGAGCTTATCTGCAGAATAATAATGAGGGGAATCTTCCTATTTACATGAAAAGGATAATGAAATTCCTTTTTTGAGTAAGCTGCTATAGTATTATAAAGTTAGGAAAATGTAGTTTTTCTTTTAATTGCCTTTTTATTGATATTTGGTATGGAATATGAGCATTAGGCTGGCAGTTTTGCAGGGCTTTTTTTGGTTTTGTGCTTGATGGTTTTTATAGACATAAGCAAGTGTATTTACTGTAATAAACCTTTAAGAATGCATAACATTTTTACTCTATCAGAAGCAATGTGGTATGAACCCAAAAGTTAAAAAGGTAAACAACTATTTTTAGTAATGTGGTATTCAGACCTAGTTTCAATTATTAAAAAATATCTTTACTGATTTATGTATTTAAGAACTAAATAATGAGAGTTAATACGGAAATTACTGAATCACAGTAAACCCCTGAAATGGCCTTTAAAAAAAACTACCTGAAAGATAATTTCCATATTTAGGTTTTTATTTCCTATTTTTAAAAGTCTTAATACAGATCACAGTTTATAATTCAGATTGAGTATCCTATTGTTATATCTGAATTTGTTTTAATGCCATTTACTTTAGCTTTAATTTCTTTAGTACCATATGTTCTTGTGCTGCAGCTCTTATTTACAAATTGAAAAAGTGAGGGGTAAGTCATCAGATTAAAACAGCTTCTATGTCATAAACCACCAATATGCTAAGCCTTTGTGTCACTTAAACAAAAGTAGTGCCTAATAATGTCACTTAATACAGCTAGAGTCTGTAAATAAGGAACTGCCTTTTGCAAGTCATAGTGATAAAAAGCTGAGATACAAATCCATATCTCAGCAACACTCTGCTGGTAATCAATCACAACACACCACTAATGCTGTGAGACTAGCTGATGTGGGGGAAGTATGTTTACCTTGTGCTAAAATGAGGTTCATTGCGGAGATGGCATCTCTTCATCCTGTGGTTAAGTCTAGAGCTAACATAATTCTGAAGATAATGCATCTTACTGTGTTTGCGGATCAGAGAAGTGGTCTTACACAGCGCTATTAACTCTTAAACAGTCCTTGTCAAATGCAGTAAGAATATTACGTGGGTACTAAGAATAACGTAATGTTAATGTAAACAATGCAATATCGTAACCACTAGACAGAACTACAGATTTTGGATGCACAAAATAAGACACTGAAGAATTGTTTTATATTTCAGAGCGCTCAATACCATTGGATAGTCTCTTCAGAATATCCTAAATAGCAATTAAAAATAAAGTTCTCAAAACAGTAGTTCTTTTTCCTTTGTCCTTAGTATCTTAATAGTTAGTTTACACTCATGGTTTAGTATTTCAGTAATCTAAGTTTTAATAGTTGCCGGTCAGGAGAAAGGAAATATCCTACTCTTTCTTCTTCTCCTTAGTTCTAGCGTTCTAGAGGCTTGAGAGAAAGTTATGCCATAATTTTAAGCAGCAGGTAAGCTAAATGCCTGGTGGGAAAGCAGAACTGATTTGGTGTATTTGTTCAGTTTGCAGATGTCTCTGTGTCCTTGTACAGAGAGTTCATGACTAGAGCTAATCTTGACTCTTCTGAGAAGTGATTTAAAATCAAAATTACGATTTATCATAACTAAATTACTCAAGGGAAAAGAAACACAAAGAATTTTATCAATCTGCTTCCCAGTATTTCCGGTGTTTCTTCTGCTCAAGTGGATTGGGCTTTTTACCTTTGCAGTTTTGTTTTTGATACTTCAAGAACATACGAGTGGCATGGCTTGACACAACAGCACTGCTACCGTTCACCGTAGCTTATCCTCGTGTCTGCGGGGTCAGGGAGATGGGTGGCCAGACGTGGGCATGCCTGGCCCGCGGCTCAGGCAGGGGCCAGCAGCAAGAGCCTCGGCTTAAACGCAGCTCCTGAATGAGCTCCCACTGAGGTCTCTTACATCCTTCTCAAACAGCTCTTTCTTCCCCACAGTCTGAACCAAGATGAGACAGCTGTGCTGTCTCAGCTGGTCTCGAGTGCAGGCCAGCTACACCGGGGTGGGCGGGAGCACTGCCCAGGCCCTGACATGTTGCCCTGCTTCTTCTGTTCAGCCAACTCATTCCCAAAGGAAAACCATAAAGAAATCTCGTTGATTTGAGGAAAAGTTGTTTCAAGATCACTCATTTTTTAACATATTATTTCATGCTTTTCCTCTGTGGAATACAGTCTTGGCTGTACTGGTCAGATCAGTTTGAACCTTCAAGATTCTATGATTCCATTATTCCTGTGCTCCAGCTTAAGTCATAACTGCCAGGAAGCTGCTCAGGATGAGGAAACCAACTGCTCAAGGACTCACTGAAGATTGTGAGCACAAGTTTTAATCTGCCTATATCAGCTTCACATCTGAAAGAAGGACCTATTTCATTTTTCCCCCTCTATACCTACTAGCTAAGGCCTTCTGACTATCTTAAATGATGCAATCATGCACAGTCAAGGCCTGAGATTGATTAGCAGATTCAGGTCACTCCTGATGGAGCTGGCAGACGATATGTTTAAGATTCTTTACCCTTGCTCAGAGTATTTATCAGCCATTGTTACTATGCAGCTTATTAGCTATATCACTCTGTACAGGTATGTCTTTGTCTGGGGCATACCAGTGATGGCAATGGGTTTTGTGTTTCAACCAGTAAGTTCCAGTTGGGGTTTGAATCTGTAGTTTTTTTATTTTCAAACCTGTACTTTGCGGTGGCCTTGTTACATCATCTCTTTTCTGAAGAATAGAAGAATCAACTCCTTCTTACTGACTGCTGTGAGAAAAGTCTGTGCAAACTGCTAAGTAATCTTTGCTGGATTTGAAATCAGTATTTTCTTCCAAAATACTGATCTATGAATCAAGAAAGCTAGTAATAGTCTGGACTGATGAATCACAGAAATAGTCTGATTTTATTTTTTTTCAGGGGTTCCTAAAGGTAGCTAGGAGATTTTGTTTTGAAAGTTTTGGCCTATGAACATCTATGAAATACAAAAATTTCAAAACTGTAGTAGATTATAAAGCTTAGATAATTTTCCAGTATTTAAAGCAAAGTGATTTTGTTTTCAAGAGAGAACTGTTGTTTTAATGCAAAGAGAGAGGTTGTAAAAAGTGCTTGCAAAATCTGGGCATTATTCTTCATAACAGTAATATTTTTTTCATAGTTTTTATTAATTGTATTGATTTTAAGTTAATTTTAACTCTGGTAGTATTTTTAGAAAAGGAATGACAGCTAATAATTTAAATTTAGGGTTGCAGCAAGAGATTTTTAAAATTGGACATACTGCTTTTCAGGCTGATTCACATCAGCATATTGAACAATATGTTCTGGATCTGCAAATTATATGAAAATATTTATACAAGTGAAGTAAACAGTGCCTGCAAGTGTTTGAATTATTATTTAATGCAGTTGGAAACTTGTGCAACATCCGAAAAGTGATACTGGGAGAAAGCATATCTTTTTGCGATTTGACTGGCATAGATATTTCTGATGTGAAATTTCTGTGACCTTTCCCATAAAGCAGTGAGTGTGTTGATCGAACCTTTTAAGTTCCAAGTAGGTTCAGGAACAGCAGTAGCTATTTGTGCATTCCACAAAGTTTACAAGGAGCAACAATGGTTAAAAAAACAAACATTCAAATAACTAGTGAATGCTTTGACACATTACTCTAGCAGTTTCCCCAATTTTTTATATAAGAGCAATACTCAACTGGTATGCTTGTATGATAGAGAAAAATGTCTTACAAATTAAAATCTAAGTTAATATATCTTAGTATCCTTGTAGTATATGAGTTAACTTTGCTACCATTGAAGATTACGTGATTTTAGTATTGGTTAATTATTCATTTCAAAACTTAAAGATAGACAAGTTTTCATATCTTAACTTTTTATAAAATTTCTGTTAAAACAACTGATGACTTAATACAGAGAATGTGTTCATAACGTAAGTATTTCATCACAGTGCATTTAATTTCTGTGTAAAAACCCGTTAGTGTTTCATTGTCATCTTTTCTCATAGTAACGTGGACCAAAGTCATAATGTATTCTTTTTAATATGTGTATTTAAATGAACTGGGCCAAGTACATTTTGTCTTATTCATAAGCAGCTTAAACTGTTCAATAAGTAAAAGGAAAATGCCAAACTGTTTGGAAGTACCTGTGAATTTAAGGTAAATTCATTCTGTTGTATTCTTTTAAGAAGTATTAAATCCCAGGTAATTCAGCCTTTTAGTAATACTTAGAAGATGATTTGAGATCTGCTATACTGTTGAAGTTCCAATGTGGTTGCTACCATTTCATAGCTTTTTCCAGCACAAAAAAAAAGGGAAATGTAAATGCTTATGCTGATTTTGAAAATACTGAGCTAATTAATGTCGTTGGGCTTTATATAGATGGCAACCTTAGTATGAACAACATTTATGATAAGCCTACAGAAATGGTGCCTAGAGCAACTGGATCATTAAAAAAGAGTGTCTGTTAAGCGGTATTCACTCTTGGTTCTGAATTAATAAATAAAGGATTAAGGAATAGTTATGTGAGACTTTAAGCACAGAGTGCTAAAACAAACTCCTGCATTTCTATGGTGTATATTTTATCCTAACTACATGCAATTTACTTAAATAAGGCAATTTAATCAGTATTTAGTAAATTTGTCATTTGATATTGTAGATTCTTTCATCATATTTCACTTTAATCAAGAAAGGTAACACCTGTGGTTTATTCACAAAAGCTTCTTTTGTTAAATGAACACCCGCAGGCCATGAAGCAATTACATTTGTTGCTTGTACCAAAGTAGGAGGCACTTAAATAGACCTTAGTAGGGATAGATGAGAACTTGCAGACTTTATTCTTTTGTCCAGCACCGAGATTAGTTCTTATCATAGCTCAAGAAGGAAGCCTCTGAACTGAAAAGAAAAGATGGGAATGATTTAAAGTTCTTCTTAAGTTTGAAACTTTGATATTGCTGGAGGTGATGTGAATACCTGTGACCTTACGAAAGTTCAAACTTCATCTGCTCCCAGCTGATTGTACACGCTGATGTTCTTTGACAAACACACACTGCCTGGAATTCCAAAAGGAGAGATTGCAAGAGAGTCATGTTTATAATTCTCCACTTATGTATTAGAAATTCCTATTTCTGCATCTTTAATACCTCTCCCTTCCAAGGTCCCCCAAAATCACAAACCAAAAAAACTCCCCACCAAAACAAAAAAAAAAGAGCCCAAACCAAAAAGGCCTATTTTCATGTGGTTGGGTTTGGGGGTATTTTTGAGGCAGCCCATTTAATCTGTTCATCTTATTTGCAGTATATTATTTTTCTAGTATGCCGGTTGATGTAATGCAGGCATCTCATCTCTTGAAGTTAGTGACATTCCTCAAAGTTTGGCATTGTGTAAAAAGACCGAAAGAAAGTAATTCTTTGTTGGTCCCCCCCATATGTAATGCTTTATGCTAGAAAGCATGCATCGAATACCTGACCTGTACTTCAGTTTTGCCACTTTAACTATACCACTAAGTAAATGACAGCAGCCCTGCAAATTTAGCCAGTTTGTCACAGTGAAAAATGCTTATTTATCTGAGCTGAAACAGAATAAGCTACTGCTACAAGCTGAGTTGTTCTAAATGTTGATCGTGCTCTGCTGGTCTGTCTGCTCCTGTACGAGAGCCCCCACAGCCCTGGAAGGGAGAAGGGGGAAGAGTCGTGTGTCTGATCTGTGTCCCGTATTCTCATGCATATAAGCTGCCCCTCAGATAACCGGTTCTGCCTGAGAACTGCTGTTCCTTGGAAATAAATCCTCAGATAATCTGCACAAAACCAGAGGCACAAGGGTTGCTGAGGCAAAGGGGGTAGTCTGCAGAGGATCAGAAGCAGCCTGTTTTCGCGGGAACCTGCACTGCTGTGGAACCGCTGGTTTTGCGTGTGACTGACTAGTTAGTTATGGGAGAATTCAGTTGTTGGGCTTGTGAGACTTTCACATCTTAGTTCTGGCTTATGTGTAAGGGAGAACTAAAATGCTGTCCACTCTTACATGCTTTTGGCACACTTGTCAATATTTTTTTGTATTCACAGTCTTGCTGTGTGTAGTAATGATAACTGTGATTTCAGTTGTACATTTTAGATACAATTAATTTTGTCTAAGAGGCCCATAGTAGATAAGTGGCCTGTAGATACCAAAATGCAACATTGTGAATTGTCAAGGAAGTGGCTTTCCCATTGCCTTGGGATTTTTGGCAGTAGCAGCCCATTGGTGTATGATTAATATATTCTTACTACAAATACAAGTTCTCAAAAGGTGATATTTTTTCTTGGTTAAAAATGTATCTTATTCCCAGCTACTGTCCTTGCATAGCTTTGAAGCATTTCAGATTGGGTCCTGATTCTGCAAAGGTTGATACTCAAAGTTAACTTTATTCAGTGTGAGTAATCCCACTGAAACCAGTGATGTGGTCTAGAAATAGCTTGGTGCATAAACCTTTGAAGGACTCTGGCTTTAGCCTTTATTTCAAAGGAGTGTAAACAACTTTTTTTTTTTTTTATTTAATTAATGATTACAGCCTGTCACTGGTATTTGGTTTTACATTTTCATGTAATTCATATGATTTTTATTGCTTGTCTTAATTCTAGGTTGTAGTGAGGTGCCTAGATGATGGACAGGCACCATACAAAGGTATTACACTATATTATCTCTAGATGAATCATATATTGTGACAGTACTCCTAACAACAAATTTAGAGGTATAGGGTCCTGTCATACCCTATGGAGAACTACTAAAGTTACCGAAGTAGTGAATTTCAGGATATAGGAATATACTTTATTGGAAATGTTCTATCTGGAATGCAAACTATGAACATCTTGTCTAGACAATTATTAGTAGTATTAGAAGTAGTAAGTGATAATGCCACAGCTGGCAAAGGCACTTTATTTTTTATACTTTTGGAGCATGGAAGAAAGATGGGAAGGTCTAGAACTGTTTGGATAGCCTTGTGTTATGAGTGGGTCCTTATTTCAAATAGTAACAGATGAGCTTCATATTCTGCCTGTGAATCAGGGAAATGTGAGAAAGAATGGGAACCAGTAAATTAGACCAGGAGCTGGTAGTGTCCTGTGTGTGAAACAGTAGCACATAGCAAGAAGTGATGCTTTTTCAGAAAGGTGAAATCTTAACGTGGGTTTGCTTTTTTTATTTCCGAAGAAAAATCTTCCTTTCATAGTAATTCATACTTCTCCTTTTTGCTGAGATAGTCTCTCACAATCACAGTAGTTTGATGTCTGATTTGTGATTCGGGTAGATGCTGGACAGGAGAGTTTGCACCAGAAAGGTCAGAACGCTGCTTTGCATTGCAATATACACCTGAAAAACAGACTCGTGTAAGATGTGGACACAGTGTACGCTTATGCAAAAAAGTGAAGATGAATATCCAACTCAAGAGACAATTGCTGGCGGACATTCTAAATAGGCTGTATTCCACACAGTTTTTTGAGGAAAATAGGCATGTCAGTATATTCTCAAATAGAGACAGTTCAAAAACATGTCCACATCTGATGAACTGTATATTCCACACAGGTCATTTGACTCCGGATAGAATTTTTTAAAAAAAATATTTATTTTAAATTGACTTCTGGTTGGTTATTTTGCTTACAAAGCTGCTTGGGTAGGACGAGGGCCAAAGTCATCTAGCTGAAACCAACTGGCCTTCCCAGAGAAAGCTCTTCCATGCACGTCCCAGCAATCTGATAAGCCTCCCAAAAAACAAGTAACAGAATAGCCGAATATGGAACTCCTGTACTGAAGGACTGGGAGACCAAGAAGTAAAGGACTAGCAGGTCAGTTTAAAACAAACCAGGCAGTACTCCTTTATACAGGAGACTGTGGAAGGAGAGAGTATGAGTAGGTTTCCAAAGGGTTTAGACATATTGCTGGTCTACAGCTCCACATATAGATTCCCAAATGATGAGGCAGGGAAGCGTGCCCTCAGACATGCCTAAAGCACCTAGCCTGGATAGCAGAGACACACAGCGGGGGGCGGGGGTTGGGAAAAGATGGACAGGCTTACATATGCTTTCCATTATGAATATTCCCTTTGCCACTGTCTGAGCCAATCTTGGTTCTTCATCCGTAGCTTACACATTCGCTACAGCTCAACAAAGGGACTCTGGGGTAGCGTGCTATCCGCAGACCCCGGTCTGGTAACAGGCAGTGGGAGCATCACTAAGCGAGAGCCTAAAAGCCTTATTCAAAGACAAGAGTCCCAATGAGTGTCACCTGGCCAGATACCTATAAGGACCAACAATTAAACTTCAACTGCTTTTTCCCACGAAGGTTTATCTGGGGGACCTGGTTTATATCCAGACTTTACTACTAGAGTGGTATTTTATTTTGTTTAGCCTGTTATCCTTGGGTTCTGTAGATGTAGGCTCTTGTATTTACGAGTCTATGTGGCTTATTTCTAAAACATTAATGTTTATACTGCTAAAACTGAGTTTCATTTGAAATCGGTGTTTTTTTTTTATTTCCATATTTTTTTTCTCTGGTGAGCATAGTAATGTTTCAAGTACGTATTTGGTTTTGGAAAAATGTATGTTAACTTAAAGTCCACGTTAAATATTATCTAAATTGAGAATATGTTGCTACTCTTAAATTCTCAGCCTGCTTTGGAATTTTAGAAAGAAAAACAGATTAGAAAAAAAAAAAGTATTTTATTTGGTGACTTGTAAGAGGTTATTTATATCTGAAATGTTTTTATAAAAACATACCAAACCACTGTTGCATACTCCAAGCGGAAATCTTAGTTCAAGACTTCTAGTAGCAACTTTCCATATATGAAAGCTTTATACCCTTATTTAGGTTCCTATTTCTCATTTTGTCGTTGAGTCAGTCAGTGAATGCCATGAATCTATGGTATGTAATATAGTTAATGCATAATATATATAGGCAATGAAAGGTCTTTGTCATATAGTATAAGGTCACCATCATTAATTTTCAAATTATAAAAAGGGATTTGCTGTTTCGTGATCATCATTATTGCAATATAATGTGTTGTGGATTCTGCCTGCACATAGAATGAACTGTGATCTTAATTAGAACTTTGACAAGCCTACTCCGATAAAATGATGAGATTATTCGTAATTGATGTCACAATCAATTACCAGTTAGTTCATCATGAATCTACTAACAGGTCTAGCCTTGGTGCTGGCCCCAGGATGTTGATGAGTGTGTGGCTGCCCTGTTCATGCTGTTACTGCGACAGGAGGGCAGATTTTCAGTCAACATCCTAATGACCTCTTTTGAAGTCTATTAAATTAATGACCCTGTCACATTGGTCTAACCTCTTACATCTTCATTTTGGATTTTTTGTTGCAAACCATTGTTTTTTGAGCACATGATAGAACAGATACTTTGGAGCACTCCTTCTCATGTCTCCAAATCTGCCGCTGTGTCTTACGAGATTCAATAAAAAATTAGTTTATTATACAGTCATGAAATACAGAACACAGAAATCAGAAAATGTACTGTAAGGCAAACGATGCTTAATACCATTCTATTGCATTTTGTTTTTACATTTTGATCTTGCTTAATCATAGGTGCCTAAAGGACATGTTTGGTTAGAAGGTGATAATCTCAGGAATTCTACAGATTCCAGGTGCTACGGACCTGTTCCTTATGGACTGATAAGAGGACGCATTTGTTTTAAGGTATATATAGTATCTAAAAATAGTTGCATTAATACATTTTTAATGCCTGGGTGTTAGGTATTAAAACTTGCCTCCTTAACTGTCGGGCCGAAGCAAACGTAAAGGAAAGCTTGAACAGAGCAGCCACTTGCTGTAAAAGGGTAATTCAGCAATGGTGGGTTTTTTTGAGGGAGGACCTTTTTTTTGAGCGGCACTCTGAGCAGTCATTGCCTCTGAAAACTGAAGCAAATCTAAACCTGATAAGAACATAAACATACGCAGGCAAACATACACCTTGCTGCATGGATATACATTCTCTCCTTCATTTGATTCTTCCCTCTGCAAAATGGTAGAAAAGGGCAGCTCTGTATTTCACTGTTACTGTAATTGGAGAAGTGTAGTTCCATAGCTCAAAAAACAAAGATGCAGGAAAAGGTTATCTTTCTAGGACTTGCATACATACTTTAGACATGTAGACTGGCCTTGCTGCTTTTTAAACTAAGTCTGTGAAAAAGCCTTGGCAGTAATGTCAAATCTGTGCTGCTGTAATTGTCTGCCACATTTTTATTTAAAAAGAAAATGCTTTGAATTAATACTGTATTGTATAGACCTCCGTGGTTCCTTCTTCTTCTGCTTCAAGAATTCTACAGCTTTATTTCACACTAAATTATTTTTTCCTGTTATCTGCATTATTAATTTACTCGTTTACCAAAAAGAAGAAATTAAGACAGTTTCCTCTCTGTAAAAAGTTTAATCTTAGAAACAAGGGAGTGTGTATTTATTGTACTTACGCACCAGCTTTTACAAAGCTAGATATAAAATGGTGCTGTTCAGAACAATAAAAAAAGGTTTTGAAAACTGTTCTCCATATATTGCAACACATCCACAAAAACATAATTTAGCACAGCTGTATTACATGCACAGGGGAGATTAGATCTTTCTAATTTAACAAAGTTTTATGTACTGAATTTACAGTTTTTATGAACACAACTTAGGACTCTTCAAAATCCTCGCAGCTATTGCCCATAATCACTAATTGCTTACTAAACCTCAAACAACATGTCGCCTGCAGTCCCACCACCGAGTTGTCTCTGACCTCTGTTCTTTCTGCATAGCGTTTGCTTTGAGTTCTTCTCTAGTGTTTATGGAGTGCTCTCCCTTCCTTCTCTGTATTGTTTGCCCAGCCATGTACACCAGAGGAAAAAATGCTGATTCTAAATAGGGCTATTTTTATGACCCAAGTTTTAGCTTGGATTATTAACTGCTAAAACACAAATGAGGCCTTTTAATAAGAATGTGGTATTAATAATGCAACTGAAAAATAAAACAATTCACCAACTGATGTACTAGTATAGAAAAACTGCTGTTTACTACTTTAAGGGGACTGTTAGCAAATAATATACCTATTAAGAACCTATGTATGTGGACAGCCATAGTTATTCACAGCATCTCGCCAAAGCAATAAATTTGTGTCCAGCTTGTACCACAACAAGAAAGATATTTTGAGAGACTTTCATGAAGTGACTGCCAGGACTGAACCCTAACTTTGGCAAGCAGTAAACTCAGTAAAACGAATGGAATTTACACACAGATACTACATACTGAAGTAGTACTTTAGGACTCCAGAATATTGTCAGTATGCAATCACTTGATGCTTAATCAAAAGAATCATTTAACTAGATTTTAAAGCAGTTGTTTTATGATGGTGCATAGGGCAGTGATTATTAACATTTTAATGGGGTTTAAGTATATGGTGCCTAACAAAAGCGAAAATTAGTTTATTCTTCAAATGAGTGCTTATAGTTTGGGTTGTTTATGGTAATTCACATTAGAACGCAGTCATCTTGCTATTGTGTGTTGCTATTGAACACTACAGCAAAAGGCAGCAGAATACAGCTAGTCCGCATGATGGTAGCTAATTAGTAGACTACTGGCCAAGAAGCCTATATACGCTTTTAAATGTAGTCTAGTAGAGGTCTGGCTTCTCTTTCATGAAAAATCTTTTACTGCCTTGAGAATGGAAGCTTAAAGTGGATTTTGGAGAAGCAGATGTAACAGTGCCTTTGAATGCTAAGTTACATTTTTAGTAATGGATGCAAAAGAATCTAATTTGGAAGTAATGGGTTTTAACAGGAGAGAGCTTGTACCAAGTTTGTTCAGGCAACCTATTCTTGGAAAAACATAAATGTTAATTATCTCTGTAGCTTATCTGTGAATTTTAGACCCAAGATTCTCAGTCAATGTTGGTGCACCAGTTTTTAACCCATACAGAAATAATGATACTTGATTATATTTGCCCCTTTTCCTCCCTGCCAGCATATCAGCTGCCACTCGGAGAGACAAGTTCATTCTATAAAAAGGCCACTAAAATCAAAGTAGCTGCAAATCCAGTAAAAGCCTAGGGAGTCCCACGTTGACAGAACTCAGGCTTCATCCTGTCCTAAATAGGATATCCTGTGCATTCCCAGGACTTAGGCTCCATGTCGAAAATAGATCTGTAGTGTATCTTCAAAAGAGCTAGTTAGCCCCATTTATCCCCCATCCATCAGATCAAATCTATGTAGGCCAAACCAAGGAGGAAATAGCTGCTAATTGGACTAGCGAGTTTGAACCAACAAGTCACAGTCGACTTCCATCATAACTTTCAAAGACTTGGGAATTGCTACGCACAGTGGCGTGTCTTTGTTTCACAGAGGAGGCTTGGTCCACCTCCATTCCAACCATGAATGTCGCTTCTCACATTCTCTCCTGCACACAGACTAGATAAAACAGCATTTTCATTCTAACTCCTACCACTAAGATTACTGTGATGAATTTGCAACTAAATTGTCAAAACAATATTTAAAGCAAATTTGATTACTTTCACTGAAAGTAAGTCAAATTGCAATAGGCGTGATTTGAGTTGCCTGAAATGAGATTTTTGCCGTAGTGAATGGCCTAAGAAACTCCTTCTCTGGGCCTTTACTCAGATGAGCTTTCATTTGTAATATGGGATATTCCTGTTCCCTTTTACTCCTCTTTGTCTTCGAGGCCAAACAAAGACTTGACACCCAGCCTGCAGCCAGCACAGGCCCTCTGGAGAGCCTTAAATTCTGTGGCATTGCTTCTGACCAAGATCACAAATATCCTTCTGTTGTTGGTTCATATCTCTATAATAATTTGTGTGGAATTTAAAATAGCTCACTGACTAATATGCATAGAGAGACAAGACATTACCTCTGTGTATTTCTGTATATCAGCAGCTGTTCCTCATGCTCTTCCCCAGCTGGCACATGCCAAAAAAGACATATATTTTCTAAGAAACTTGCACAAGAGAGCTTTGAGCTTTTTTCAGATCCACAGAACTTGAGGTCCTGGGAAGGACTCATCCTTCTGTCTTCCCGAGGGCCCGGGCACAATCCAGCTGATGGCAACTTAGCACAGTGCTGGAGAGAGGCAAGCCTAGGGAGCTTCTAGCAGCGCATGGCCCCAGTCTAGTAGTAAGTTGATGCTATGTCTTGCTATGTCCATCCTTAAGTGCCTCTGCCTCTCCTGTCATTGTCTTCAGTGCTGGGGGCAAGTCACGGGGTTTGAAATATTGAACCTTGGCACTGTGCTTCCTCTTTTAAACTGAGGAAATTACTTTTTCACTCCAAAAAAGCAGCAAAAGCTCATTCTGTGCTGCGGATGTTCCCTGAGCTCAGTTAAAGAGTAAGTTACTGTTCCTGGAAGGTGACTGTATACCTTCCTTAAAATCAAATTTTAAGGAAAAATGAGCAAGATAATCATCGTACTGACAGATGCTTTGGGAAAAAGGTAGTGCATCATCTTCTCTGTCTAGGTTGCTTCATCTTGAGCAGGGGCTGTGAGATTTTTATGGGATTAGAGCCACAGAGGGCATACCTTCTTCAACATCATCTCTTTCCCTTCTTCCTGCTGATCCCCTCGTGCCATCTTTGAAAGAATGTGTTGCGAAGAGACACAGGCAGTCAAGGGAGACAAAGGACAAAGTGTAAAAGAATGTCCTTGATTCCCTCTAACTCTTTTTTGCATCCAAGACCAGCCTACATGTAATTAGTGAATGTTCAGAGGAAAGTACTCCTGGGATCATGCAGTAGTATGAACAGCTATATAGTTAATTTCTGGAGAGAAAGTTTTTTGTTACTGGTGAGCGTCGTTCTCTGACACTTGTGCTTGTACTGGGTCATGGTTTGTGCTCCTTTTTCCACGTGGTAGTCCCCTTCTCAGAGGAGCCCCTGATAGTGGCAGGCACTCCACTCCGTATATTTGCACGGTATAAGCTTACCTATAAGCCTGTGGAATTTTTTTTCCAAGGTTTGGTGTTTGCAGTTCAAATGCTGACCTTGAAAATACAAATGTACACCTCACAGAACTACTTTCACTGGGAGATGTTTGTGGTATTCTTTCTTCTCCTGGATGGATCAAAAATACGTACTTTGTCTTTTAAGTTGTTAAGAGCTAGAAAACTTTGAAAGATATTTTCTAGGAATGTATTTATTTCCAAGGCTACCAAACAACAACAAAAAAAAAAGTAATTTGTGAGGCTCTCCATAGCAAAGCATGCTGTATATAAATTAGTGTTGCCTCCGGCCACTATGGAATGATGATTCCTCCTGATATATAGTATTTATTACTCCTGGTAAAACAAACACACAGGTAAGGAAAGTTCATATACCCTGGCAACCAACGAGCTAAAAGATTGCACCATTTATGAAACAATTACAACTATAACAAATGAAAATACTGAACTCTGAGTTGTAATTAAAATCTCTTGTAACTGTATTTTATTTTACAGATATGGCCTCTGAATGACTTCGGATTTCTACGTGCAAGCCCCAATGGCCATAGATTTCTTGATGATTAAAAGATTTAAGTGACTATTGCCAGCTTTCATAATATTTTTTACTAAAATCAGTGGAGCTATTTTTGTTTAGAATAAACACAAGTATTACTTCACAAAGATGTCTCTTGCTGAGATTACATCTAACGTGAAAGTGGGGATGATATACTGCAGTCATCAACAAAAACATGTCTCTTACTCTGTTTCCTCTGGCTGTTCACACTAAGTGCTTGGGTTTATCAGAAAGTTCTCATTTTTACTACAAGCCAAGGTAAGCACTGACTGTTAACAAGGGACAAAAAAGGCATAACGCAATATTAGGTTGTCACACATCCAGAGCCACACATAGGCTATGCTTCCATTAGCAAGTAGTGTGGCACGTAAGGATTGGAACTGAAAACAGTACCAGTGGGGTTCCAGATCTGCTAGTCACTTACACGTATTTTGTAGGGTTTTCCTTAAACTGGCTCTCGTTTAGCCCAGTGGACTGGCCGCCTGGTAGGGCCCAGAGCACAGCTTCCCAGTTAGTTTTCATCTAAAGAATGAAGACTGCATTTGTTTAGATGACAGAGAGAGTCAATTCAAAATGTGCTTCTGCTCCAAGCAAGACTGTTATGGTCCAGTGCATGGGCACTGGACCCGCTACTCAGTACCCAGACAACCAGCCTGTTAGATCTGCAAGTCTCTGCCGCCTCTTTCCAAGGCTCGAGTCGTTGTGAGGATTTAATGAAGTTAAATATTTAGCACAGAAATAGAAAATGTTCCTGTTTCCCATTATTGCACCTTACTCTTCATTATCTTCAAAGCATTCTCACATCGATGCCTCCTGATTAAATTTTGTCATCTGAGCTGTTAAAAGGATTTAACCTAAGAGGTAGGGCCCAAGGTATAGTTGATATAGACTGAGACTGAAAGAAGCTACTCCGTTGTTTGCTGGGAAAAAATGTCATTTAGATCATGAAGTGCATTCCAGTTGTACAGAACTTCGTGTTCTGTTCCAGAGGTTTTTAATAACTAGCTCTTTAGTTGTGGAAGGGAAAACCCAAGTCTCGTGTCTGCAGAGCTACGTTAGCAAATGGGCACATTTCCTTTCTTAAGCCTGACTGAACTTGTTCTTGTAGTGCCCTGCTTTTCTTTAACGTGTGTTTCTTTAGCAGATGCAGTCCCCCGTTTGTCCAGTCTTTTTCAGTTTGTAACCCTTAATGTGCTTGATCGAAACAATCACTGAAGGATCTCGATGACAAGTGAACATGTGTCACAACAAACCAAAGATACGTCTTTGGTTTCACTCTTGAAGACAGTGTAATTCCCACCACATCGACATGAAAGAGTATAACATTGTTCATCTGCCAAAAAAGAAAACAAAAAAGCCTTTAGTGCTTGAGAAGAATCAAGAATTTATTTTGGATTTTCTTCACAAAGCTGCTCTTAATACCAAATGACCTCCCACTGCTGGATTGTAAATATCACTACCTGTGCTACTATATGTTACTCAAAAAAGAACTACACTCTTAAAATGTTTCAGTGACTGTGAGGCATTCTTACGCCAAACAGCCAGGGTGAGTGTAGTCTCTTAAAAAAACCCAAATAATAAAAAGGTGCACATCAGTGAAACAGACAGATATTAAAAGAAAAAACTGAGGGGTGTTAGTCAAACATATGACAGCTCAAGGATGGTTCCAAAACAGACCCCTAACCCAGGAAACAAAAATAAAACAGAAGAGAGGAAAGCAGAGAGGATTTTCCTGCCACAGCTTAAAAAAGGTAAAAAAGAAAATCCGCCATTCATTGAAAAAGCAAGTAAATGATAAAAGCTAGAGTAATATAAAGGAGGGAAGTAACACACCATCAGATAAAAAAATCTATATGAAAATACTTGCATTCTACCATCACAGAAAGAGCAAGAAGATGCATGATACATTTGGGAAGAATCTGCAAATCTGAATACTCAATTACAGTACAAGAAGAGAGCGAGGTAAAAAGTGGTACTGCAAGCTGCGGGGGCAAGAGGGGGAGGAGATGGAGAAGGAATGCAAAATAAATATCACAGAAAGTTAAGTTCCAATTCAGGTACTCACAGAGAACAGAATAGCTAAATCTGAGGCAAATATAAAAAAAAAAAATAGAACTTACAATAAGACAACATAATGGTATAAGATGCAGAAAAAACAGAAAACATTTGCAGTGACAATGAAAGGCACTGAGAACAAGGAGTAGGGCACCCATACCTTCATTCCAGGACATATCCTCAAGATAAATTTGTGCGTGTAGTGGCCATTCTTTTGTCAGATTATCTTCTATAAAGAAAACATGACAGATGTTCAACCCTGATAACATACAGGTCCTTATTTCTTCCTGATAAAATAATAGTTTTACATACCTAGCAGTCAATCTGGTCCCTACTAGAGTCATACCTAGACCACGTTATCAGTTAAAAATACAGTTCTCAAAAATTTTAGTTTCTGTATCTCTGCATACGCTGGCAAATGTCCTGCTGTAGTCAGGAGAAGTAAATGGTGAAGAGGTATTACTGAAATTAAGACACTACTGAAACCAGTACTTTTGCACATCCCAAACAATTACGTGAAATTAGGGGCAAACTTTTGTTTTGGTATAAATACCTTTTAAAAGCCTGGCTCTAACTACACTTCCACAAGCTGAAATTGTGAATTGTCTGCTTACCGGTACTTTTCACAAAATCAGAGAATGGTTGAGGTCAGAAAGGACCTCTCAAGATCACCTAATCGAACCCTCCTGCACAAGCAGGGTCAGCTACAGCAGGTGGCCCAGGAACATGTCCAGTCAGATTTTAAATGTCTCCACAGACGGAGATCCCACAATCTCTCTTAGGCAACCCGCTCTCCTTTACAAAGGAGAGGCCAAATAAACCACCCCATTAAGCACCAAGTAAACGGTAGGGTTGCGTGTGAGAACACCACCAAGATTCCTGCAAAGATATTCCTAACAAAAGATAAATGAAAACCACTTTTAGGTGAAGACTAGTCCAAGTGTTCTTTTATGATACAGAGTCTCAGCGCAGGCAGAAGGTCAGTTCTGGCCTGCGCCCGTGAGATCTGTTGCCATTTGATCCCCCAGATTCTTCCAACATTGAGTACGGCATGAAATGAAAAGTATTCAATACAACTGAAATTATCAAATGCAAACTGTGTAACAGCACACGCGTATTTGATGTACAAAGTTCACACTAAGTTCTTTAACATGACGATATAAGATTTTGTCAACAGAGTTACAAGCGAAGCCATAAAGGGTAATACAAAAAGAGAAAAAAAAGGACATAAACCCCTTAGAATTTACCACACAAACCCTTCCAGCTGCTGCCTGACACCTGGAAGCTCCAACTCCCCAGATGCTGTATTTTGAAGAACCAGAAACACCTGAAAGCTGATCTTTAGCACATACACAGAAATGCCTTAGATTTGGCAAGACTCAGGAGCTTAGTGCTTATTTAAGGTTTAAATCAGGTTGTTATTGAGAAAGTAGGTGTTCCTTCTCTTGGTGAGTTCTTAAACAAGTTCTATAGTCGAATAACATCGAGCTTTGTAGAGCATACAGTGTTGTCTGCGGCTTTCTGTGAAAAGTAAGTTGGCAGTGAAAGAATTTCATATTCCAGAACTACTTACTAAGCACTTGCTGGGAAGTCAGAAACCCCGATTATTTCATGTTCTTTTAATTCCCAAGAGATTGCCCTACCTAATCACTCAATTGTGAGGTATTCTAAACGGTTCCCAGCTTCTTCTACGTAACTGCTCTTTGCTCCGGACTGAGAAGTAGAAACAAGGGACTTCAGCTACCTCCTCCAGTAACACCCTGGAAAAACTGCCCATCTCCAACCTTTATCTGGTCAGATAGTGGAGTATTTCCTTCTTTACCACCAAACGTCATCCTCTGATTGCAAGCACCTTCCTCTTCAAAAGTTGATAGCAGATTTTGAACAGTGAAGTAGCGACTCAAAACAGCCATACATCAATATTCTATTAGTTGAGTTCACACGTTAACTACGTAAAGAAAGCTGTTCACAAGTAAGACTCCTAACTTACGACAGTGTAAGTCGTTGCAAAGAAGTTAAAGGCAACTATGAAAGTATAATCTTAGCGACAGCTAATCACAGCTGTCCCTTTAGTTAATTATTTAAATTAGCCGTAAAATCTAACCAAGCTATTTTGTTGGTTGCTTTTTTTTTTTTTTAAATTGTTCCCTTTCATAGCTCTATCAGTTTTAAAAATATAGTATCATAGGTAGAAGTATTAATGTAACATACCAGCAGTGGAATGAACCCCTTGCATTTTAACTATCCTTATGTATAATTGGGGGAAAAAAAGAGAAGAGTTAATACTTACATTTTAGGTTTTTAAATTGGACATTTAAAGGCCAGTTTAAAAAACAACAATCAACAACCAAATATTAAGTCTTTATTTTGCAACTAAATGACTATTCTAATTTTAACAGAAATGTACATTATAGATCCTTGAGAATGAGTCTCATCTAAATTAGTTTTAACGAAGGAGATTAAACCAAATCAGACATTTTGGAAATAATGACAGAATCGATACAGCCTCTTTGATGTTACCTTTGCCAAACACCTATTCTGTAATGAAAAGGTCAGAATTAAAAAGAAAATTAATCCACTCACACTTAATACTTTACTGCTGTCAAGGAAAGGGGGGGGGGGAATAAAAATCAGCAAGAGTGTGAAGATGAAAGAAAACTGGAAGATACACCTGTCAACCAGTCATTGTCATTGCTGTGCATGCTCTCAGTTACATACACAAGAGCTATGGGGAATATTTTAGTTATACAAAGTAACAACTTTTTTTCTTAACACCTGATCCGAACATTAGTTAACTGCATGAAATGTCCAAAATAAAATAAAAGGTCAGATAGTCTTAACTCATGCCAGATACCTCTAGCGTTACTCGGAGTTAGGCTGATACAGCCTTCTAGCTACGAAACATGAGGACAGGAACAGCGAATGTCCTGAGAACACCCCCAAAACTAGAAGGGCCTTTCCTCCAGCAGATCTTGTGTGAGGTACAGGTCCCCCCTCCTCCTTCTTGAGGGAGGGGGGCAGGGAAAAAAAAGCAGAGATCAAAATGAAGTCTGTCCACCCACCTATCTTCAGGTCCTGCTCTCCACTGTGGTGGAAGACAACAATGCTATAACTGTGAGAACAGCGTGAAAAAGGCAAGCCCGTCCTATTTCACTTGTTTCTTTTTAATACTTGGAAGAAAAATTCACAAAGGAAAATGGTCTCTTAGGTTGTAGGAAGAACAGATTTTCGTAAGCTTCATTTATAGGTGGCAAAAAAAAGAGTTAAAAAGAAACCAGGCTTTCCTATTTGGAATTCATGAAGCAGGATTTTACTCAGAACAAATTTTATAGGATTGGCGGTGGAGGTCTGGGTCATGTCTTGCTGATAGAAAATACAAAAAGGGCAGATGGACCACATGCCATGAAGAGAACCGGTGAGATGCAAATTCGCGAGGTTACCATACTTCTGAAGTAAAGTTACTTGCGAAGTAACGAAGGCGGCGGCTGAGGAAAAGTCTACCCTCTCTCCCATTCCAAACATAGTATAATATGAAGCCCAGCAAACAGAATTTCAACCAAGCTTTTCTAATTCATTACTGCAATTATGATTTTAAAATTAAAAATAAATTAAAAAAAATAAAATTAACAGGCAAAATTAATCACTCATACAATTCCCAGCCTGAACAGCGATCATTATTCCTAGTCTGATGCTCTAGTCTGAAATCAGTCTTGCTCATTAACTCAAAAGACGTACATTTTCAGTTAGCACCCTCGACTTGAGTAAGTCTCCAAATTTAGCCCATAATCCAGTAACCGCTCTCGTCAGTTTTGTACGCTGCATTTATTTGCTTATCTGGTTCCAGCAGGAGAAACTTATTTTCTGGAGTTGAACAAAGCTTTTTTATTTTCTAGTTCTATTAAATACACTACACTATAATATACCTTAAGACAGAAGAAATTGATTTAGCCACTTTTTTAAAAACAGCGGTACAGCCCAGTACGAGTTTGGGAAGCTCACAAGCAGAACTACACACCTAACGGTTTTCACAGAGTGCCTAATATTTTTTGTGCTCATCCTTATTTAATCTCCATCACTCTTATTACAGCCATGACTCTCTCGTTAGTGGTTCTCTGAAGTAAAGCGGTGTCTGATTTTCACTCCCTTGCCAGAGGAGGTTATTTAAGATGGTATTGTTACCAGTACTGAGTTCTGTGGTAGGCTTACTTACACGTGACACCTGCTCAAGCTGTAGAACTCTGTGTAGCAAGACGTACTTTCTGAAACACGTTCCTGAGCACACAGGGAAAACTGTGAAGACCTGATCGTCTACCATAACCTGAAAACCAAATTTTAATTCACAAGAAGAAGTACAGCCTGCCCGGCTTTGCCGTCTGTTGGATTTGTCTGACAACAAGAGGTGAAAGGATTCTGCAGCTCCATTGTCTCAACTGCAGGATCTAAGAAAACACTGGCAGGCTCATCAGAGAGGTTTATGAGCCTGCAATTCAAAGAGATTAAAAGGAAAAAATCTACTGAGATTCTTTCAGGCTAGAGAACAACATTAAATAACTATTAGCAGCTTGGTTCAGTAAAGCTTTACTAGAGCCCTTGCTGGGTCATTCAGAAGTGGTAAAAGAGGAAAGGTATTTAAGTTTCACTTGAGGATACAATAAATATTTCCTGGGCTATTTAAGGCTGAGTTTTAGGGAAAGGGTTGCAAGCAGTAAATGGAAACTTAACCCTTTTAACAGTTTATGGTAATAGTAAAAATAGCCATAATACTTAAAAGATTTTTCTAGCTCTTTATCAGTCATATATTCTTAGGATTGATTTAAAAAAAAAAAAAAAAAAAAGACCAAACACATAATTAAAAAAAGTTCAAGATGTGTATTGCCAATGAAATACTGTTCATAGTATCTACACAGTATCAAAATCATAACAGTACTCAAAACCTGGATGTTTTTACAAGTTAATTTTTTCTAATAGGCTGTTTAGTTTTTAAACAATTACTTAAGTTTGAGTCTCTTGCATTACTTTCAAATAACCATGCTTACTTTGATTTGAAATTATAAAAAAAGTCATCTGTTAAGAATTTTCATAAGAAAAAGCTATGTTTGTTAAAAAAATGCAAGAACGACTGCTTCACTTGTAGCCAATGCCGATTAGAATTAAGTCCCAAAGCTATGGTAAAAGGCTTGTGTTCCAGCACCGGCCGAGGTCTACAGCCGTAAAATCCATGGCTAGAGAAGGAACATACACTTCTGTCACATAAAGAGTATAATCTGGCACACTGAAAAGCCTAAGTTAACGGCCACGTTAAAAGCTTTATTTTGGTCTGAAAGTCTTTTTTTAAGAAAGAATTTTCTTAAAAAGGAACAACTAAAAGACGCTGCATTAATTTTCCTTTAATAAGGTAGTCAAAGTGTTCAATTGCTGCTTCTGCTAGCTATTAAAAGCATTTTTGTAGGCTTTTCTCTTGCTTCTCCTGCTTATTCGCACGGTGGATTTGTAAGGTTATTCTTCTGGCATCTTATTTACCAAATGATGTAAGATATCTTGATGTTTAACACAGAATCATCACTTTATTGCCGGAGCAGGAGGGAATGCTGGATTAATGGGAAAGTGACCATCTCCAGAACAGTCTTTTCAGTTTACTGTACTAGGAGAGGAATGGGGAAGGAGCAAGGGGAAAGGCAGCTACCTTCTATTTGGTTCTTATTTTCCTAATTTATGACCACACCTGTATAAGACTCCCTTTCTAAACCTGCAGTAGAAACTTAACTGAGAGTGAGAACACAGCCTCAAAGATTTTTCAGCTTTAAAGAGATTGGTATTGTCAGTGGAAGCTGTATTAGTGACCAGATATTTTAAAATGAGCTATCCTAGGCTAAGGAAAGATTTTTGTTGTGCCCCACTCACTGCCTAAAGAGAAGGTACAGAGAGGATGGAACCAGCATCATTCTCAGAGATAAACAGCACAAGCTGGAACGCTGGCAACTTCTTTTAGCACCTGTAATTCCTTATGTCTAAGAAATGAAGGAAGAACAAAGAAAGTGATGCTGGAATATGTACTTGTGTATGAAAATTGCATCTGCAATATTTTTCTAAAAATGTAATTTAAAAATCGAGAATCAAAAGGAGGTATGTGCTGAGATGTGAAAGCTCCTACTGGTGATTACACCCCCCACCCTATAAACACTTCTGCTTTATGGATACCTGTATCCATCATCACATAAAAACATATTATCCTGGATAGAACCTCACTGGAGCCATAGGTGGAACAACTCTAGATTCTTAAGTTTTTCCACCCTCTGCCCCAAAAACATATACAAACCTATATATCCGACTTGATAGAAGGAAAACATGTTTTGAATCATAGAATACCAGGTTAGAAAGGACCACAAGGATCATCTTGTCCAAACTTTCTTGGCAAAAGCACGGTCTAGACAAGATGACCCAGCGCCCTGTCCAGCTGAATCTTAAAAGTGTCCACCCAACACTTCCCTGGGGAGATTATTCCAACGGCTGATTGTTCTCATTGTGAAAAATTTTCCTCTTGTGTACAATTGGAATCTCCCCAGGAGTAACTTGTACCCATTACCTCTCATCTTTTCCATGAGACTCCTTGTAAAAAGGGAGTCTCCACCTTCTTTGTAGCCACCCTTTAAATACTGGAACATGATGATAAGGTCTCCCCTAAGTCTTCTTTTCTCAAGGCTGAACAAACCCAATTCTCTCAGCCTTTCCTCATACGGTGGGCTTCCCAGTCCTTTGATCATCTTGGTGGCCCTTCTCTGGACCCTCTCCAGCCTGTCCACATCCTTTTGGGATGGTTCCTATAGCAGGGACCAAAACTGAACACAGTATTCCAGGTGTGGCCTGACAAACACTGAGTGGAGTGGGAGAATGACTTCTTTATGTCTGCTGGTGATGCCCTTGTGGATGCAACCCAGCATCCTCTTGGCTTTCTTTGCCGCAGCAGCACACTCTTCACTTACATTGAGCTTGTCATCAACTAGGACCCCCAGGTCCCTTTCCATAGAGCTGCTCGCCAGCTGGGTAGATCCCAGTCTGTGCTGCACTCCTGGATTATGTTTTCCCAGGTGCAAGACCTTACAGTTGTCCTTGTTGATTTTGGTTTTGGGTTTTTCTTGCTTTGTTTGTTTTGGGTTTTCTACTCTGAGGGTGTTCAAATGCTGAAACACACTGCCCAGGGCAGCTCTGGAATCTCCATCCTTGGAGACAGTAAAAACTAGGCTGGAGAAGGTCTGAGCAACTGACCTATGTGGACATGCTTTGAGTAGGAGATTGGTGTAGATGACCTGTGAAGGTCCCTTCCAACCTACGTGATTCTCTGATTCTGTGAAAAGTTTTTTATTCTTTCAAATTGTGACACAAAAACCATGAGCTTTCAGGGTTCAGATGACTTCTAATATGAAAACCATAAAACTGTTTTTTTCCAAGCTAAACTCACTGAAATACTTTTGGTAATTATTACTGTCAAACTTGATTTTAACTGCGTATTAATCTTTTCTACATGGGATACCAAAGAATGGAAAAATCTCTAAGAAGAAAATCTGTTGAAGAAAAAAAAAGAGTCCATTCTTAATAGGTAAATTGTCATGCAGCTTTTTTTCCATCCACCAAATTTTTCACTGGGATTGGAAGCAAAAGATTCACCATTAAAGAGGGGTGTTCTTATGTCATTAAAGATATGACAAAACATTGAATTGGAAAAAAATTCACAAAACATACAAAAAGGCAGTTCTTGTAAGATTTCCAGACCAGAGAGGCTTGGATAAGTATTTACATCAAACCTCTAAATGGTTTAAGGTTTGTCCTTTCCTGTTTAATACTATGGCCTGAAGACACAAAAAATTAGTATGAGATCATTGTGATACCTTCAGAGAGAAGCAGTATTAAGACATGAAAGTACATTCACCTGTTATTCTCAATGATTCGATCAAAAAACCAACCAAACCACAATTAAAACCATAGAGCTCCATAGAATTTCAGCTTCTTAGAACTTCTCTGGCCACTGAATTTCTGAGCCAAGTAATTAAGATTTAGTTAGTATAAAACAAGACGGTACCTATAAATAAACAATCTGTGGGATGGGAAAAAGACGACAGCGCAAAGGACTCCCTGCTGACTGGCAGCCACACACACACGCACACTGGCATCCTTCGCATTCTGCTTCCTAGGCTTTGCAGTCTTACTAACTTGCTATATTATGTCTCTCATCACTATTCCCCTTAGCTGCTGTCTCAGTTCCTTTGTTTCTTTGAGCTTTTACAGCAGCGTCTACGAATTTGTCTAGAATCATGACTTCAGAAGCAGCTTGACAGGCATTCAAAGAACTAGGATTTATTTCACCATCATTTTGCTGCCAGGGAACATACTGCAAAGAATGCAGTAACACTGCACATGTATGTTACATGTGGCTTAGTTTGAAACACGGGGTCCTCTGTGAATGGCACCCTCTATATTAAAATATATCGATCCCGTTACCATACCATTACCAAATACCTCTGTAAAGAAATGTACAATTTGTTTTCTTTTTTTACTATGTCTTTTTTACAGAACCTTGAGATTGCTTTTAGAAGAACTTTCCTGTGCATGTACAGTTTGTGAAAATGGAAGCCACAGCTGATACTACAATGCTAAGAATACAATGGGATGAGAGCACTGGGTAGCAGGAATTGCTGTTCTGGCATCACATTCAGGCATTTAAAAAAAGAAAGTTTGAGATGAAAAATTTATTTAAGTTTGATCTTAATACTGATTACATAACAAATTAGCAAAAGATTCAATTTTTTCCATTCTTTTAAAATATTTATTCAATAATTTTGTTTCCACCCTTCCACCCTCTTCCAAAACCCACTCAAAGTCTGAAATACAAGATTATTTAACCAGCGAATTCATACTGTGTATATACAATTATATATCACTCTTTTTATCCTGCAGTGATGCATATCTGCCAGAATGACTAAGCCTTTGTCTCTCAAAGTTCTGGTATCCGCAGCGGCAGGGGAGTTAAAAATCAGCACAAGAGAGAAAGGTCTGATGGTGTGCCAATGTACAATGGAAGAGAATTCAATAACAAGCTGCAGAGACAGTGGGCTTTTATCAGACACATTCAAAAGTGGTGGTGGCTACACGTCAATGCTGGACCAGAGTGTGTTACTGCAGAGTGCGACTGAGTGTTTTCCCCACAGGCAATACACTATTATTGACTCCCCCCATTAACATGTAGGGTGGATATACATTTATTGAAGGTTCTAATGGAAGGCTGAGGGACTCCTATCCTGAGGCCAGAGCAGAAAGACAGCCTATCACTTCATGTAATGGTAGCCCATGTGTGACAGACCTGACCTACATTTCCCCCCTTTCTTTCTCACAACAGCCTGTCACTGTTTTAAGAAGCTATTTTCTGAGAGGTATAAAAAGAAATGCATGCCGGAGCTGCCTAGTTAATGTGTTATATTGGAATATTATTTATAAACTTGCTTTAAAATACTAGTTTAGACTACAGATGAATTATGAAAGCTACCATAACACACACAACACCAAAAAGAATGTGTCTTAATGATTCTGAAGCGCTTATAAACCCATACACATTGAACATTAGGTATAAATGGATTAATAGCTATATCTAAGATACTGCAACAAAATGTAGCATAAGACTTAAAATTAAGAACGCTTAATGAAGCTGCCTTAATAAAATAAAAAGGGCTAAGGTCTAATTAGTATAAATTTCATATTTGTTCAAATTATTAGGAGTAACGCCACCTAATGTCCTGTTGGAAGTAATTCAATGTTTTCACTAGCTAATGTATGTGTAGCAAAAGCTATAAATAATGGATCCACATTTGAAAGTAGGACAAGAATGAAAGAAACATTTGGTTCAGCAATAAACAGCATTTTAAAATACCATCTAACTACCACTCCCAGACCCTGCTTATTTAAAGAGCTGCTGCCACTACAGCACTCCTTGGCAGGAACCTACCACGCTGCTGCAGGTCATACTCTTTTTTTGTCTCTTCGTTCCCTAGAATTTTCCACGCTTGATCAATTTCGATGAACCTCTGCACACGGTCCTCCACTTCTCCTGCTGGCACATCTGCCTTCTGTTTGTCTGGGTGATACTGCCAATCAAANAGAAAAGATAAGAAGTTGAGGGGAGTGGAAGTGAGGAGGGTGGAAGAGGAGCAATCAATAATGCATTTGATATTCAGTTAGAAGGACAGAGAAAAGGAGAAGGTCTGAGCTAAGGTGCCAAAGGAAGGGAGACAACGATGCTGGGCACAAGCGAAAACTGCCAATTTAATTAGACCACTGGAATAGCAACAAAACCACCAGTGGCATAAATATCACCATGAGCACTGACGGCATTTTCTGGATAATTTGCTGATGGAATCATTGGTCTTATGGACCATTTACCTAGAGAGAATGACTACCATAAACAGAAATAGGTACATGCAGAGAACCATGACATGGGAACAAGAGGAGGTGCTGTAGGTGCTAGCAGCTCTCACAGTATTACACGTAGCTGATTTAAACAATGCCACAATTGTTTAGTTAAAGCTATTACAGATCAATTGAACAGTGTATTACGTCTAGCCAGCTTTTTTAAAATTATTTAAACATTAAATAGAGTATACATTATCAAACACAATTTATAATACATGTAATTCTACTTTTGAAAATATGCCTCAACATCTTTAGTTTCTTCCAGTTCAGTGAATCAATAGCCCTTCCAAATATTTAAAGTCATGGATCACTGGCCACAGAATTGTGTCATTTTAGTTAAGAAATGGTTATTCAAGGACATGGCTGCAAGAAATCCCACATTAAATAGGCAGTAATAATTAAAACAGTAACACATTTTTGTTACCATTTGTACTACGGGTTCTGAACAGAGCATTCTGACTTCTTTTTGGTTCAAATGTCTGCTGAAAACAAACCTTCAAAGCTCCATCTTTCTGTAGCTTTAATTCCTCTCCAGTAATCTCTATTTTAAATTACTCAGTATAAGTGATGGACCAACAGGAAAGAGCATTTAAGATTAGACAGTTGCAATATAATCAGACCTATCAGCAGTTAACTGTGTTATAAATCAAGATATCCCTTAGTCCGGAGCTTTAACTTCTGCCCTTTATATTAATATCAGTTGGGCGCTGAAACATACAGCAGGTTTTAAGACTTAGAACACCTGTTCTACAAATGCTTGAGCGGATTTCTGATTAACTGAATCCCTTTGTTTTAGTTTAGAATTAAATTTGGAAAGGAAAGAAAAGAATACTAGTATCATGTGTGCTTTATAAAATTCAAAATTTGAAAGGACCACTCCTACTGGAGTTCATTTGCTCACTGATGTATGTATCAGTCATCTGCACTAATGGGTATTACCCGGATAAATCCTCTGTACGACAACAAGAGCGTGTACATAAGAGCAGATTATTAAGCTTTGACCTCCATTTTTTTCACAGGTATTTTTCCACATACAAATGACTGTACCTGCAACCTCAAGTATGAAGTCAGTACCCAAATGTATATTTTTGTTCCACCATATAAGTAAGCACACTTGAAGTCATCTGCATATTCAAGACCGAGGACTGGCTTGAAACTTGCTGAAAATACAGCTGAAGCAAACTTGCGATCCGTAAGGGTTTCTCTCTTAAAGATCCCTTTCTTTTGTCTCCCCAGCTAAAGATGACAAAATTCTAAGGCGCAAGCAAATAGAAAATTTTTGCTCATTGCATTTAGTCATTGTATTCTAAATAGCTAATTAGATAACCTTTATTTGGTAGGCACTGAATTCTGTGTTCTGGCACGTATCACGTTGTACTGTAAAAGCTATTTAAATGTATTGTTTGTTTTCAAATCCATTTTTCTGAAACCTTAGCTTTTCCCATTGTATTTCAATTCTAATAGCATTTTTAACATTGGCAGTTGATTGGATACCGCATTTGTGAAAGGTCATTTAAAAAAAATAATAAAATCAATGCTTAATAAGCATACAAGGCAAAATAGATCACATTAAAGACTTAGATGGTTTCCTTTTAGCAGTTATTTATTTTAACAATTATGTTTGAGGTATGCATCCAGCAGTTACTCCTCAACGCAATATTTTATCTAAAAATGATACTTCATAATTTTAAAATATTTCGGATGCTATACGTAAAATTTGGATCCACCCCAAATATTGCAGGGTTAATTCTAATACCTAAAAAGAGCATTACGTGACTGCTGTATATTTCACTGTTTAGATGACACATTCTCCTCCAAGCTTACACCCAAAAGGATGTAAAGGCCTATTCAAGGAATATTATATCAGACTTGGTACCACTGAAACTTTACATTTGAAGAGCACTGCCAGAAAACTGTTGCTCATATTGTTATATGTTTGGATTGGCCACAAGACCGCACCTTCTCAGATCACTTTCTTATGGATACATGGAAACATTATTCACCAATTGCCCAAAAGAGCACTAAGAATACTGGCTTCTCTCCTGCCAAGAATGCTGAGAAAACACCCCTACAAAATCGGTTACACTTTTCCTTTGCTACACCAACACTTTGCCTGACTGAAAAATAATTTTGGACTAGGCTAGAAGTAGTTAGTGAAAAGCAGTACAGCACAAATGTCACAAAAGTATTTGGAAAAATAATAATCAATGCAGAAAAGGCTATTCTGTTCATTTCTTAAATAATGCAGAAAATTCATTATTCTTCAGATTGATCATTTCGCTTTTAACTTCTTTCCTATAGATTTGGATAATTTAATATTTGCAGCGTATGCTATTTATATCTCCAAAAGACTACAATTTCACGTAACTAATAACAACTACATTGTAGGGGATCTACTAACTACAAAAGTAAGTATATATCTACTTTGGCCTCTGTGCTTGCTGGAACTATTTGCTCCTTCCTCTGTTGGGCTTGTTCCTCTATTACTATCCAACGCCTTTAGTAGTTTACATCTACACTAAGAAAAATCCTCAAACCTCTGCTCTTTTACTCTAAACTTCTCTTTTTATCTCTCCCGATGACCTCATTTCATCTGAATTCATTATGTACCTGTTCTCATTGACTCCCTTTTCCTACTCTCCAGCTTGCTGATCAAAATCCAAGAACGCAAAAATCCACTCTTGATTCAACTGCCCATAGACTTGTCTCTCATCTCTGTGACACAAGGTGTCCTCTCTTCCAGCTGTTTTAGGCCCTGTTCAGCCAGCTCAGACACCAGCCACAGAGGACACCTTACCAAAGTTTCAACCAACTTACTAATAGCTGAAGTTCAGAGAGTAACTGAGAGTACTGTAACGTTCTCTATCAATACTGCAGACATTAATCAACCACACTCTTTTTTGGTATCTTCCCCCATCCTTGGTTACCATATCCTGGCTTCTGATTCTCCTCCCTCTCCAGCATACCCACCAGAGGAGCTGCCTCAACAGAGCCTGGGGTTTGGTTTGGAGGGAGGTGAAATATGATGTACGTTTCTGATCTCCTCCTCTTTTCCCATTCAGCCTTATTTCTGGGTTAATCTCAGCCACAACCTCGTACAAGCTCTGTAATGAAAACAGACAAGCCTGTTTTCTACTCGACCTATCTCCTTCTACTCAAACGGAACTATTGTTCATCTCTCCCTCCGCACATCCAGTTCTAAGTTCTTACTCCAAATGCTAGAGCCCCCCAATGTCTCCTGCAATATCACTTCTCAAAATCTGCGCAAATTATCTTTGTGTCATTCATACCTGCCACCTCAGCACTATTTTCAGCTGTATTACGGCAGTTAGGATATATTTAAATCTTTCTGGCTGCATATGTGTAACGTTTTTAAGAAACAATGGTTCCATAAAAACAGTTTTTCGTTGAGCGCTCATCTTGATTTTTGATCACGGTAATAATTTTTACTAACATGCTACTACCTAATAGGACTTATAAAAACAATAAAGGATACTTTCCTGAGTCTGACAGAGGGAGAGGAAAAGGAAGAAGGTTACAGATGTATGCCCAATCTAGTTTTCCTTTTTGATACCTCTAGTAGAAGTAATTTGCTAACTTCTTTCCACTACTAAAGACTGTCTGGAATTTATATCACTTTACAGCACATGATGCTTTGTAGTTGCTGTGAATGTTAAAAAATAACCTGACTGATAATGGAAATATATTACTTCATCTGTTAACTATAAAAAATACCTTACATGTACATGAAATACTGCTTGCTCCCCTGATGCTTATCTCAAATGTCACATTCTCATAGTATTTCTTGAGGACTCTGGCTCTTGGTGTAAGGGTTACTTTTTTTTTCGGGGGATGGGGGGAGGGGGGTGTTGTTTTTAATTTTAACAATCACTAAGAAAAATTTGAAAAAGCAAGAACCTTGAAGTCCAAAACTGAAATGAAAAACACACTTTAAATATGATGTGTTGGAGACTTGGTGAAATTTTTAGTGCTGCAGGGAAACAGAAAAGCAGGCTAATACAAACTTAACCTCATGCCCTTTTCAATTACAGTATCATTATTTTACCTTTCTAAAACAACTGTATTGAACTGTCTTATTTTTAATATACATCAGACTGTACTTTTTAGCAGTTTGTGTACAGTGGGGAACAGCATATCACCTGGCAAACATATTCTGAAACACAGATACAGATTCAGTTCATAGTCATATAAGTAAAAATTTTGAAATATTTCATGGAACATCTTAGTTTAGGTAAATTAATTGTATTTCATTATGTTAATCTATTTTCTTTGATACCTACTGCAGAATAAAAAACAAGCAAGTGAGCAGACTTCCGTGTCAGAAAAAAGGTGTTAATGGGGTTGCATTCACCAAATACTTAGAAGTGTAGACGCTCCAAAAATTACTTGAGTTCCATCATGTATTGATAGGGCTCGAACTACTTACTTGTCTCCTACTTTCTTACTGATTCTTGCAGCTGATAGGAGCACTGCTTTTCGTCATTAGCCAACATCCTCCGAACAACAGTTGCAACCTTTTGCTTTTCCACTACAATCATCATTAACGAGTTCAACCAACAAATCAAGTAAAACAATCCCCAAAATTAAACCTTGTCACCTCTCTCTTTTGCTTAGGAAACTCTGATATTTTCATTTATACAGCACGCCACGTGTACGACGTTCACCCACAGGGTTTATTTAAGAATGTGGAACACACTACAGCACATTCAACTGCTACATTCTTTATTTCTGCCTACTTTATACTCCATGAAGTTTGGTCCCTTCTGCACTCTAGGAATTGCAAAATTAATCCCCGCCCTTTAATCCCTGGAAGTTAATAAAGATCATTTGGTGAATAACTGTAATGATATTACATCTCAATAACCATACCGACAGACCTTAAGAACTCTCATACCACAAGCTGGTTGAACTTTGGTTGAGCAAATCAAACAACCCAGAGATGACACACTAAGGTCCCTATGCTCCTAACACTTGTACAAGTTGCTTAACTTTATGCAATAAATGTAATAGGCTTGATTGATTTTAATCAAATTCAAATTAGCAAGCAGAAAAGCTCCAGTTAAATCAATTTAATGTACATTTCTAACTGCTGCTCATGAATTTATTTTTCAAAAGAAATTTACAGCACCCAGTGAGAATCAACTTAATACAACTTATTGGGAGGGGAACAGTGAAGCATACAGGTGAAGTTTCTACACTAAATTTGTAATCTCTTGCTAAACTGTGCAATATGCGATAACTAAACCGCTTAATATAGTCAAACTTTAACTCACAACTACTTTTCCACATAAATTGAAAAGGCTGATTATTTAGAAAAGGGAAAAAAAGTGCTATTCCTTCTCATTTATTACTTAATACATTACCATGGTTATTTTGCCTTGTGTGTAAGGGATATTCACTTTAAAAAGCAAAGATGCACCACATCCCCAATTCCATACATCAAAACAGGAGGCTTTATTTCCTATGAAAACTACCACTTCTTCCAAATTTTTATTTATGTTATGAAAAACTGCTTTCATTTACTACTACGTATTTCACAAATAACTATAAAGAACTTCTCCCCCCTAAAATTACACATCTTTTAAGTAAGCCTATTTAAAATGCAAACTTTCTATTTTTTCTGACAGGAAAATTAAGTAGATGAGCTCTAAATTTTTTCCACAGTTGAAATAAGGAGTACTTTCCACTTTCTATGGCTTTGTCTTTCCTACTTTCCAATATTTCTTGCAAAACTGTCAAACATTTGGAGAAATCTTCAGCAGCAAATAAGTAATATAAAAAGGATGAACCAGATGTGACTGCATTAAAACTTCATCTCCTCTTCCAAGACAATAATTTTTGAGAAATATTTTCAGACTTTTAAACTTTTGTTATACACCTTCTAATTTTTTTTTTTGTAAGGGAAACCATTATTAAGGTTCTGAAATTCAAAAGTAAAGACAGACATAGAACAATGATGAAACCATTAGAGCTGAAAAATTAAAAAGTTAAGACTATTCTGGACTATCATGACTCAAAGTAACCACTAAGCAGTCAGTACTACCAACAGTTACAGCATAGTAAATTTCTAATCAGATTTATTAAAGATTTTTAACTCTGAAATTATCTACAGTCTCATGGAATCACCTTGCTGAATTAAACTGACAAGTTTAGACAAGTCTTGAATTCCTGCTTTATTTCAATAGGGCACGTGTACCTATATTTGAATAAGTGCTATATTTAAAGCTAGAGATGTGCCCTAAGAAACTGAGTAAATCAAGTAGTAAAATGTTAACAGGGGATTACTTACATGCATTCAAGTACCCGTGCTTTTGTAGGAACTACATCTAATGACTAAATCTAAGCTGTAAATAAGAGTCAATGATAAAATATTAACATCTAAAATTAATGTAGTATCTCTTAGCATCCTTCTCCCTTTCTTCATGTTAGGCATATAGTGGTAGCTACAATAGTTTTATAGCCCAACAGTATTTGTTTCATGTAATGCAGCCTGGAAATAAGATTTCCAGCCAAGTATAAATTATCTTTTTTTTTTTTTTTGTCACGGTAAAAGTAACAGGAAGCCACAGTGTTCATGACCTACAGTACAACTACAACACCTCCTAGAATTTGTAAAAAGATCTGTACTTTTATTAAAAAACAAGCAGTGGTGAAAGACACTTTATAATGGTCAGGGAAGAGAAATTCACCCCAAACTTTACAAATAGAGTGCTGCTCCGTATCTGGTGAAGCTACCATTTTTGATGAATGACAGAACTGAATTGTGAACAGAAGAGATAAAAGTCACAAAACTGGGATGCAAAGGGTCAGTTGGATTAGTTTGAAAAAGTGAAAGTCTCCATGGATAAGCATCGGATAGTATGAGATAACAGCAGTACACATCAATGACATCCATTTCCGCTGATGGAGTTAGGTGAATGACAGCAAGTGGACATAAGAGCTGGAAACTGTGCTGTTCAGAAGAGAAAAAGAACGAGACAGGGGAAACACTGGAAGCAGCTGGAAGGAGAGAGAAACCCAAGCCATTATTTTCAAATAACACAGCCAGGCTTATGGCTAGGAATCCAACAGAATGAGACTTTGACTCCTTATTGGAATTGCACAGATTAATACCAAGCACTTAAAAATCACATTATCAGTATTTGGGAGGTTCAATCTATTTATGCTTGTATCAAAAGCTCAGTGTTGAAATGGCAATATATTCAAATTTCAGAATCAGAATTCTCTCTCAGAGTCAATATATGACAGTTCATTTCATTAATAAGTCTAAACTACTGTTTTATTTATTCCACATTATAATATAAAATAAGTTAAAATTCCTGTAAAGACAAAATGGGCATAAGCAAGCAGAACAGAAAGCCTAACACAGTCAGTCTTGGTCTATACAAAGTTCAGCAACAAACATGTTGCACTAAGACAAAACACACAAATCATTACCAGTATGTCCCTCACAATGTAACAAAGTGCATCCTTTTAACAAAGCAATAAGAACAAAATGCAGGAGTTAATATGAACATAAAAATACAAAAATTGGAAACTATGTTTAAAAACATTTCACATACTTTACGCAACATTTATACATTACCAATGGTAATTGTTATTACCTACAGGTTAAGCTAACAAGGTCAGCATAAAATCTGTCAAGTGTTCTCATCTGACAGAAGTATTCATAGGTCCATGCAAATTTGTCTGTAGACTACAGAGCTCAACATAACACTTCACATCATATTAAAAGGAAGCTGCAAGACAGTCAACATAAAGAAGAAAAATATTAACCATCTATTTCCTATTTAATTTCCAATTGTAGTCCAAATTCTTTTTATATTTCCCTGCCTTAATTAAAAAAAAAAAAAAAAAAGACAAAAGACAAAATCTGAGTAATTCTAGTGCCAGGCTGTTCTCAGGAAAAAATCCTTTGCCCCTGCTTACAATATATGTAGTAAATACCATTTTTTACTGGGACTTGCCAATAAATCTCACCCTCTGACACAGAGTGTCTGTTCATACACAGTTTTTGGCCGCTCTGCCACAAATGCCAACAAAGGGACCAATTAATGAAAACTTTCTTGATACATTCCCAGTGGATGAATGTCCGCCTTGCAGAAGGTACCTTGACAACATTCATCTCACACAGGCCAAATGGTTGCTCTGTGGTAGCAATTAAGACACCACCAGCCTTGGCTAGATTTAAACCAACAACCAAATCTGTGTAGATCTGACCAAATGCTCATAGAAATCTGGGGATATTAACTTCTAAACAAGGACTGGATTGGGTCATGTAATTGCATCCATTTGTCTAGTTATCTACAGACCACATGGACACACTTTTATCAGAAAGAAATTACAGTTCTTAAATCAAGATTCCTTAGTCTGCCCACATGACCACAATATTTAAATCACGTCTATAAATACCCAAGAAAGCAACAACTCTTCTAAATCATTTCAAGAATCAAAATAACATGGTACGCTAACGTTCTCTGTACTCTTATTTTATCTCTCTCTCCAGAAAAAGACTGTGTTCAACCTTCAGATTCCCATAGCTTTGGAATCAAGTTTGGACAACTAAGGCCAGTGCAGCATCCTTCCTCTTTCTAAAACTACATTTGGAAGTAGAAGAGTTTTGTTGCTTTGATCCAGAAGTGTGTATCTCAAAGTCTCTTAACTGCAAACTGTGAACACGAGAGACTAGTGTGATAGCTAGTGGAAAACCTTGCCTTCATTGCAAAGTTCATGCTGACTACAGGTTTTTGACAAAGGGTACCTTTCCTGAAATCTCTGTCCTTGGGCAATTTAAAGCGTGGCTGCTCAAGGCCCCACACCTCATGATCGTTATCACAAAACTAGGCATTCCGCTTCTATTGGCCTCAGGGCTCAATAAATTTATGTTTAGAACTACCCAAGATACTAAACTTGTGTATCTGAAATACTATAGCTAAGCTTAACACGGTAATAGGAGAGCGAGTTCCCCTCACCACCCCGCACCCCACAAAACTGCACATTTCCAGTTCTATGCTATATCCTTATAAGGCTTGTAGCAATATTTTTAATCAAATTATTTAGCATGTATTGAAAGTTCCAGATCAGATGACAAAGAGCACCAAAATACAAAGCTGAACAGTCTCCCTGCTGGACACAGCACAAAAAAAGGAACCATATAATGCAATTACAACACTCCAGGAGCTATATAACTACATTTAAAGTTAACACTTTTGCTAATTTTACATACATTGTTGCATCGAATACTTTAAGCCACAAATCCCTATGAGCATGTAATAGCATTAACACATGTATTTGGTATTACCTACACACGTATATAACATCTATATTTGAGTAATCAAGCACGCTGACTCCAAATGATCATTTACTGTGGTTATGGGCAGCATGATATACAGACGAGAATCTATGCAGACTAGCTGTTACGCTTTAGGGCTGAACTCTTTCTGTTGCAGAATCCATTGGGTGATGGATGTAAATCAGAACACAAAGAATTATAAAATTGTTTATTAAATTGGAATTTGATTTTTTTTTCATAACCAAATTTAAGAAGAGTACATGTTTTAGCCACCTATACTGGTCAAAAGAAAAGGTGACAAACATGCACTTGGCCCCCACCCTATGGCACTCACTGAAAGGTCACAGAAAGAAGCCATCTTCCAACTTCACCAGCTGAACTCATCAAATTAGGGCAGGATGAAAAACACACAAGTATTTTACAAAAATTTAGGTGATTTATCAAATAAAAGTGTTCTAAACCAAGAAGTGCTATATTTCAGTAAAACAAAGAAGCTTAAACTGCAAGAGAAAATGAATTAATTTTGAAAAAATGTTTGTTTTAAACATGTAAACATTGAACTTTTCTCCTATCATGGGACGAGGGAGAATTTCTAGTGAACAGTATCAATTAATTATCAATATATTTATACAAATGAATGGAAAATATCCTAATTACCAGTAACCAAATAATTCTGGCAGTATTACCCTGCTAGGCTCAAAGTGCTTTTCAATTCAAAATTACTTAATTTTCAACTGAAAAACGATTATAAACTAATATGTAATAGAAAACCAGTTAAGATTGAACCTCAAAGCATTGTGATACTGCCTGCTCTTAACTTACAATGATTTTGCTTGCCATTTTATCACATGAGCCATCAGGAAATCTAACTGTCCTTTTTCCTTCTTACTGCTTCAAAAAGCAGAAGAAAAACTACATGGTTTTATTATTAAAAAAAACCCAAACAACAACACTATTTAATCTTTTTCCATAATCTGTAGATAGCCTCTCACATAAAAAAAGAAAGACCTAAACAAACGAAAGGCTACATGATTTTCAAGAGCAAGGCTTGCACAAAACACCGACACGATGCTTTGATACATGCTCCTTCTATGAAGTATTAAGTATCGCTCGCTTTCCCCAACTTCACAGTGCAAAGTTTTTCAGCAATGAAGATCTCCTTCAATGGAATGATGCTGAAATATTCCCTTTTAGCTTTTCTACAGGCCTATTTTGCATATAAAGGTCTCGTACAGGAGCCATCCTGAAGCAACATTACACTCTGAGCTCTGTGGCCTACATGGTTCATCAGGTACTAATTAGATAGCATGTTCTGTCAACACTTTCTTGCTCTTTTTCTATTAATTGATCATCCTGCCCAATTAATACAATGCAACACCAGTTCCAAACTCCTTGAGATCCTTCACCTGTGAGAACCAAGGATGAAGGGAAAAAACCTCCAAGAGGGTCACAAGGTAACCACACTTGTCTAAGATCTGCAGTGACAATAACACTGCTATGCTGAAATGTTAATTATGTTCTTACCAACATTCTCTTGAGCCTAAGTTTGTTTGTTATCTAAGAAAAAAAAGAGTAAACACAAGCATAAAAACATATTTCATCTAAAAGGCTATATTCAATTTAGAAATGGTAACAGCTTATGAAAAAAGTGAATGCTGCAAAACTAAATTCCCTTAGCCATTGACAGTATATTTCTCATCAGAATATTTTCAGTTAATATTATTATGGTTAGATACTGTGTATCAGAAAATAAGTCATGAATATTGGGCAGAAACTACAGTATGCTAATCCCACCTTTGTATACAAGAGTCCAAACAACGGCTGCCTGTACAGTCACATACAGTCAGAACAACCATAAATCAGCATTTTATAAAAACTATAAGAAATGAAATACGTTTTCTCCATTTATTAGACTGCACTAAAGATTGCAGAAGATAAAAAACAAACAACAAAGCCGCTGCCAAATACAACACACTACTGCCACCTAATGCTTACTAGAAGGTTACATCGAAAACATTTCATTGTTTCTCCACGCTACACTAGCATGATGAAAAACGAAGACCAAAGCAAATAGGAAAGTTTATTGTTTTTAAATATCTGCTTCATATTTCCTTCCCTACAGGCTTTCTAAATTGAACTGACATGATCATATCCTTTCCTGTACACAAAGATTGTAACAGGCAAGATGTATGTTCAGTGGGCTAAATACGGGACTCATATTTCATCTGCAAAAATACCAGGAATGTAATACGTGCACTTCATTAGGATACTCACATAATGAAGTAAGTACATTCACTAGATCAGGTTCCACACTTGTTTACATTTTTTGTAAGATATCTCCTGTTAAGTAACTAGCACAATTCAGTATTGAAAAGCTTCACATGGCAAGCATTTGGAAAGGATGGGGACAAAAAAAAAAAAAAAAAAAAAAAAAAAAAAGAAAAAGGATGTGTGGTCTTATGTTAAAACAGCACACACACACACACACAAAAAAAAGACTACTTTGAATGTGCTTTTCTTATTTCAGTAATTTTGCAACAACGCACTCTCTGAAATGTGAAACTTCTTCACTTTCATGAAAAGAATGATTCCAGGTCTTAAACTTGCCTTCCTAGCCCACAACACGTTCACTCAATTGGCAGAAGTTAGCAGGGAACATGGAAGTAGCCTGCTTTTTCCACTTGCAAAGAGGAGAAACAAAGTGAAGAGTTCCATGTGACATTCGATCTTTTCATGTAGAGATTTAAACTTCCCCAAAGAATGTCTATCCAAAGACAGCTGGACAAAAGAGCAAGTTATTTATCTTCTTGATTCATTACTTCAATCCATCTCTTCTTCCTTTTTTCCCCGAAACACAAACAATCTTTAAGCTTTTTAACAACTTTAGCCTTCTCCTACCTGATCTTGTTATCTGCTTTGACACTGATTCCAGCCTCAACTGTCCATCTCCAGGGTGATTCTTATTCATTGGAAACGTTCCTCATTTGAGGAAAAATAAAAAACACCCACAGTTTCATTTTCCTTCCAATTTCTTATACCTTATATATTCTATGATGTTTTTCTAACATCGCTCAGTGATCAACTAGCTGGCAAAACCAGCATCCGTTCTTCTCCCTTTTTCCTCCTTACAGCCTGGCGCAAGCAGACATTGCTACACAACTATCAATCTGAGCTTCCTGCCCCACATTCAACTGCTTGCATGTTTTACACACACTATTAATCTTTTCCATACCTTTAGGCCAGAGATAACCACTGTCATACACAGCATCCACAGCAGATCTCCGACATGAGTCAAATAAGAACCATCAGAAAAGAAGTATTTCAGATATTATTGCTTCTGTAACTGTTACTATAAGGAAATATTTGTGGTAACTCAAGGTATTTGCAGCAAAGGGTCATCAAGACAGCACATAGGAGGACAAAGGAATTTTGCTGGAACGTTTTAGTAATTCATCACGTAATTTTTAAAGAAAACACCCACAGACAACCCAACCTGTTATTTTAAAAATAGCCAGATTTTTTTTTTTTTAAAAAAAGTTAGGATTAAATGTACACAGCAATATGCAACAGTTATGCAGACCACATAATCGGCATTCACCAACACAGTAAAAACACAGCACAGCACAGTAAAAACACAGAGAATGATACTATCAATCCAATGCTGCAAATTCTTGAAAATTATTGGAGCCCTCTAAAGTGGAATTAAAAAAACAATCATAAAATAAATTACACTGTCATACACTCATTAATTTGCATCTTGGATTGTTTTTTAAAGTTACCTTGCTTAAATATACTTTAAGCTTCCTCAACCTTCTCTCTAATCCAAGAATTTCATCACATCTTATTTCACATTTAAATCACACAGGTTGATAACTTTAATTTCTGACCATAGTTTGGAATGGTTCTATCATTCACTGGAAAATCTTAATCTTTTGTCAAGTTGGGCATGAATCTCAGCTGAGCCATCTGAAAAATCGGAAGAGAGATCTACTTTTCCTCCTCTATACTTCGCTTCTGCTGCCAAAACCCCCATATTTTGTATACTTGTTTTATACGTTTAACTGCAGTATCAGCAGGACTGCCACTGTAATTCTGACTGTACTTTTATAGAAGTAAATTTCAACTTCCATGGAAATAGTCACTTTCAATTTGATGGGACTTGTAAAAGTCCTGTGATTGCAGCACTGGTCTTACATTAAAAAGTGACTTCTAATGAAAAATACTTTACCATCTGCAGTAAATTCTGAAGTCTAAAGATTGTATCAGATATGACAAGAACCCTTTTCTAATGCAATTCATTTATCACGGTACTGTAGTACCATGATACTACTGTTTTGACCTTACACTCTCTTATTGGTCTCAGCTACAGACAGTGGATCTCCACTTTGTTCAGGGGAACACTCCATCAATCTGCTGCTTTGAAGCACTCCAGCTCCCCCTGCAAAAACAAGTGATTGCAGATTCTTGTTTGAAAACTTTCTAAGATGAGAAAGACAACCTATTGCCTTGGCAAGGGAAATGGACTACATTTCTGGAGCAGCAGTAACTGGTTCATCTTCTGGAAACTTCAGTAATTCTTAGTCCTTTCCCTTCCTATTGCCCAGTCTCTGGAAAGATCTAACCCCAGGAGACTGAGAAGCATCCAACAAAACAGCAAGTAATTATCTCACGTAAGTTTCATATTAAATATTCACACTTCTCATCCTGTTCAGCTCTTGAACAAAGTTAATGCTGAAATTAAAAGTTTCAGGTTTTAGTGATAAGAAAGAAAATCAAGTGGTGGTGTATAAATAGAAGCAAGGGTTAATTTGGCTAATGAAGGTATGGAAACGAGGAGAGAAAACAGAACCTATGGTTACCAGAAAGTACATCTTTAGAAACAGCTTCTGTTTCATTTTCTTCTGCTTCCATGGTTCCTTATTTTCCTATGAAGAGCCACCCAAGAGCCTCAAAAGCTACTTAAAAAAGCCTTTTGGAAACTACGCTACACAGCAGGAGAAGATAAAGCAATAAAACACTGCCAAAAACTAGCAGAGAAAAGAAGGAAAGGAATGAAACATTTTAAAACTTACAGGAGTATAAAGGTAAAAATAAAAATATAAAGGGAATTTCAAAAGCTCCTTTTAAATTTCTCGCCCCTGTGCTCACAATTTACACTATTACATGTCACGTTAAACCCCATTCCATTGTTTAGGCAAAAGTTAATGTGGCCCTAATCCTACAATAATGCCAGTTACATAAATGGTTAGGAATTTAAAACAAATAAACCAACCAAAAAAACAAACCCGAACCCACAGACCAACAAAGAACCAACAACTGGGGTTGCTTAAAGTACCGAAAAAACAGGCATGAACTTTTCCAGCTGACACGTACAGTAGAGGATGAAGGAAAACCCACAGGATGCTATTTCCTGGCTGAGTAACATCTGGCAGAAGGGCAGGGACGGACAGTTCGGGGCAGTAGTCTTCAGCTGGCACCGTGACTGGCAAGATGAATACCCTTCCACAGGCTAAGAAAGTCAACTACTTTGATACCCCACAACTTCCTAAGAACTGCTGAGCACAAAGAACAGGTTTTTGTGTTGTTGCCCCCAGCCGACTGTCACTAAAAGAGCATTCCAAACCAAAGTATACCATGAATTTTCAAGTTGATTTGGAATACCTAAAAACAGACAGACACCTTTAAGAGGTCAGATTTAAGCGTAATGCAAAATAATCAAAGTTCCTGAAGCACTTCAGCTGCAGAAGTCACTGTGGAAAGCAGGCCTTGAAGAATAGAGGACTTCTTTTAAAACAATTATTTATTAGCGACTGTAACTGTACCACTTGGATAACACTTAAAAAGTTACAGGTCTTTTGGGTTGGGTTTTTTTTTTTCTTCTTTAAAAATATTTCCTTCAGCTTTCCCCATCTCTAGGCACAATATACATAGAATCTGTACAGTATTTGAAGCCATTCATGATCTCAAAACAACAGGTTAGGCGACAGTCAAATTATAACTTTGAAAACGGACATGAAAAGTTAAATATTAACAGAATTTAGCAGCCAGCGTAGCAAACATATGGGTGCAAAACCCATGAAGAAACCACCTATCTTTTATGAGGCAGTTTAACTTGAGAGATACATTAGTAACCATGTTACACAGTACCAAAGCAAACCCACAACCAACAGCACCACAGCCTGTTGCACAGACTAGACTTTCGTATCTTCGGCAATCCAAGTAAGTCTACAGCATCTTGAGAAGTTTCAACCCTTAAAATCAGAGGCCCTGAAGTATACAATGACTACTGCGTAGACACTCCATTTCATGGATAACACAACAGTATTTAAAGCCCAACCCAAAAAACACATCAGCATTCAGTTATTTCAAAATTTCACAGCCACAGTGACAAAACAATCCCAAACATAATCCATAGAATCACATAAACTTTGCCTCTAGTTTAGATTGCATTTACTCACAGTGATGGCTTAAAGTGATCTGGATTGATCGCTAGCTTGGTGTTAATTTAACTTCGAATTTGAGGTTGGTCGTGGTTGGCAAATTTCTCCATTTGCAGTAAGGAAGTGACTTTGACAGTGTCTCCTCATAACTACTAGGACACGCCTTCCAGATGACTCAAGGAAATTATGCGACAATAGCATACTCTGCTCACTTAACAGAATTTATTAGTGATCTTTTTGCCCTTGATATTTAATAAGCACTCTATATAGACAGTCTTAGCCTTTACAGGACTTCCCCATTTTAGGAAGGGATAGCCAAGGGATGTAGATGAAAAGGTAAAGTCATCACCTGGGAGAGATCAGCAACTGTAGAGGAATAATCCAACATCTTCACTACTTAAGTTTCAACAGCAATATTTACAGAAGCCATAGTTATACTGGGAGAGTCCTATCAAGCCCGTACTTTGCATTCCTCTTCTGTAGTAGTAGGAACTAATACTGGATTGCTGGCATGCTCTGACCGAAGGTAACTACCTCCTAAATGAGGAGCTCTTGTTCAGCCTCTTCTCAAACACCTCATTAGTTACTATTTAATGTTTATGTCAAGAAAAGAAGAATGTCTAGCTAAGATGCTGCTCAGAAAACTTGCTCTGGCTAGGGGCGGATGAAGAATATGTTGAGAGCTCGTGGGTAAGAATTAAGGGGCAGGCTAATATGGGAGACACTGTTGTGGGTGTTTACTACAGACCACTGGATCGAGAAAAGGAAGTCAATGAGGCCTTCTACACACAGCTGGAAATAGCCTCACAATCACAGGCCCTGGTTCTCATGGGGGACTTCAACCACCCTGATATTTGCTGGAAAGGCAACACAGCCAGGCACACACAGTCCAGCACGTTTCTGCAGAGCATTGATGATAACTTTTTGAAACAGGTGGTAGAGGAACCAATGAGGAGAGGTGTTTCACTGGACCTTGTGCTGACAAATGAGGACTAGTTGGGGATGTGAAGGCTGGGGGTAGCCTTGGCTGCAGTGACCATGAGATGTTAGAGTTCAGGACCCTGCATGGAAGCAGCAGGGCAAAAAGTAGAATTACAACCCCAGACTTCAAGAGAGTGAACTTTGGCCTCTTCAAAGACCTACCTGGAGGAATCCCATGGGCTAAGGCTCTAGAAGAAAGGGGGGGTGCAAGAGAGCTGGTTAATATTCAAGCACCACTTCCTCCAAGCTCAAAATCCATGCATCCCTATGAGTAAGAAATCAGGCAAAGCAGGCAGGAAATCTGCATGGATGAGCAAGGAGCTTCTGGAAAAATTCAGATGGAAGAACTAAGTTTACAGAATGTGGAAAAAGGGACTGGCACTTGGGAGGAATATAGGAAAGCTGTCCGAGTACACAGCAATACAACAAGGAAGACTAAGGCCCACTTGGAATTAAACCTGGCAAGGGATGTCAAGGACAGTAAGAAGGGCTTCTTCAAGTACATCAGTAGTAAAAGGAAGACTAGGGAAAATGCGGGCCCGCTGCTGAATGAGGTAGGTGCCCTGGTGATGGAGGACGCAAAGAAGGCAGAGTTACTGAATGCTGCCTTTGCTTCAGTCTTTACTGCTAAGGCTGGTCCTCAGGAATCCCAGACCCTGCAGAAAGGAAGACTCTCCCTTGATCAGAGAGGATCAGGTTAGAAATTGTTTAGGCAAACCTGACACCCACAAATCCATGGGCCCTGACGGGATGCTCCCAAGAGTGCTGAGGGAGCTGGTAGATGTTATCAAGAAGCCTCTCTCCATCATCTTTGAAAGGTCATGGAGAATAGGAGAGGGGCCTGAGGGCTGGAGGAAAGCTAATGTCACACCAGTCTTCAAAAGGGGTAAGAAGGAGGACCCGGGAAACTACAGGCCAATCAGCCTCACCTCCATCCCTGGAAGGGTGATGGAACAGCTCACCCTGGATGTTAACTCTAAACATGTAGAGGAAGAGAAGGTTATCAGGAGTGGTCAACATGGATTCAGCAAGGGGAAATCATGCTTGACCAGTCTGATAGCCTTCTGTGTTGCCATGACTGGCTGGCTGAAGGGAGAGCAGTGGACATTGTCTACCTTGACTTCAGCATGGCTTTTGACACTCTCCCACAACATTCTCATAGGTAAGCTTAGGAAGTGTGGGTTAGATGAGTGGACAGTGAGGTGGATTGAGCTCTGCCATTCAGCCAGTTTCCAGAGGGTTGTGATCAGTGGCAGAGAGTCTAGTTGGAGGCCTGTAACTAGTGGGGTTCCCCAGGGGTCAGTACAGGGCCCAATTTTGTTCAACATATTCATCAATGACCTGGATGAGGGGACAGAGTGTACCCTCAGCAAGTTTGCTGATGACACAGAACTGGGAGGAGTGGCTGACACTCCAGAAGGCTGTGCTGCCATACACCGAGACCTGCACAGGCTAGAGAGTTGGACAGAAAGGACCCTAATGAAGTTCGACAAGGGCGAGTGTAGGGCCCTCCACCTAGAGAGGAATAACTCCATGCACCGGTACAGGTGAGGGGTTGACCTGCTGGAAAGAAGGTCTGCAGAGGAGGACCTGGGAGAGCTGGTGGACAAGTTGATCATAAGCCAGCAATGTGCCCTTGTCACCAAGACGACCAATGGTATCCTGGGGTGCATTAAAAAGAGTGTGGCCAGCAGGTTGAGGGAGGTTATCCTCTCCCTCTACTCTGCCCTGGTGAGGCTGCATCTGGAGTACTGTGTCCAGCTCTGGGCTCCCCAGTTCAAGAAAGACAAGGAACTACTGGGGAGAGTCCAGTCGCCTGATGCCCATGTTTTCCTTATGTATGTACTTTAAAACTACAGAGGATGAAGTATCAGAAGCTACTCATCATAACAAATAAGCTATGGACAATAACCCATTAAGTAAACAGATTAAATTTAGAGATAGTTTTCTAAACTAACATTACTTTCACAACTGGCTGAACTACCTGGATAAGCAACACATTACTTACTTGCTGGCTTATTTTGTGATGCTATGGGTTTTCTCATATTCAGTTAAAAATAACTTTCTCATATAACAGTTAAAAATAACTTCCTGCTATAGGGATGTTCACACCATCCACTTGTTAAAATTCACCTGCATTTTAAAGAAAAATCAGTGTAAAAAAAATTACACATTACAAAGTAATAAGAAGTGAGACATCAATCCATATAAAGTAAGATATGGTGGACACCCACCTCTAACAAAGGAGTACTGCAGACTACATGCCAATATTGTGATATGCCACTTTTCCTCCTACAATACCTTACCACAGCCTTTTTCTCTTCACCTACATCCATGACCACTCTTTCCCCCCCTCCCTTCTGCAACTCAGGATACCTTTCTCAGCCTGTTGTATAGGATGTGTTCAGAGTACGCCTTCCAGCTGGTTGTTGACCAATCAAGGCACTAATTGGTTAATCACTGCATTTCATTTGATTAGCCAGATGCCTAATTATGTGAAACACACACTCCCATTGGCCAGTTACCCTAACAAGGGCACGTAAGGCCCAAGGACCAACTGCCACCAGCATTACGTCTTCACACAACTCCGACTGAGCAAGCAGGAGCTTTGGCTCAGACGCAGCAGTCTGTATCACCGTACGTGGCAGGATCACACATCTCCAGAACGTTTGGCTTTTAAGTACCATCTTGACACATTGTGATACTATTGAGATTGATAAGAGTTCCAATTACTACAACACGATCACTGCCAGGGTAAACACTTGTTCTTCACACTTACCACTGAATATCATATTCTGGTGTAAAAAAAACGAAAACAACAACCACCCCCACAAAAAAACACAGGTGGATGAATAAAACAAAAGCTCTCATAGCTTAAACAGCAGCAGGAACATCAGCATGATGATGATCTGGCTAATCAAGCTGTTTGAACTCGCGACTTCTGTAACACTGAGGTTCACAATATACTACATAAGCTGTAACCAATTTTTCAAGTCCCAACTTGAAAATATGCCCCCGTATTTTATTAAAGTCGTAAGTAGTAAATCAGATGTAAAGGACAGCTCAAAATAAAACTACCCAGAGTGTCAAAACAATAGTCCTTTGTATTAAACTTAGCGGCTTATTTTTCCCTCTGTTGCAATTATATTAACTTCAGTCAAGCTACAACCAGGCTGCACTCAACTTGTTCCATTTACACTGTCAAATTACAAAATCCATTTTCTACAAGTTAGCCAAAACTAGTTAGCTAAGCATGATGACCTGTTAAGTATCTCTAACAAGTATGCTGCTATTCAAACAAGAAATAAAAAACCTGCAAAAGCTATTCAAAAAAGGGAATACACACACTGCATAATTTTCATTATGAAAAGCATAATTCTTCTGATACAAAGCTCAAAGTGTTTTCATTTTACACAGTCAAACTCTCAATTTAAACTCAGCATGAAAAAAAGTTCCTCAGTAGGCAAGTGCTTTCAGGAGTAACACCAAATTTATTTTGGAATAAACTTTAACACAACAATCATGGGAGCAGATCTATAGCTTTACATAAATACACTCTGTGCTTCTTGTGATTGCAGAATTTAGATGGGTCCATAAATCTGGTAAGATGCAACAGATTTTTTTTCCTCTCCAGAAAGACCGATGTCTTTCTTCTACACACGCTCAATGGAACAATCTCTTCTTGAAGTTATTTTGCTTCATTAAATTAAATTTCTATTAATGTCCTTATTTACAGTTGCTGAGAGTCACTCACATATGCCTGATGCTCTCTGTTTTCAAATTTTCTACTCTTTCAAACAGATTAAGTGATCACCTTAACACTTTGTTTGTATTCCTATACACACACCACCCCTTCTGATAAAAAGATAATCTTTGTAACACTATGTGTTAAGTGGCACATTTTATTTCCTTACCACAGTAAAAATAGGAGCTTCCTGCATACTCCCTGCTCAAATTACATGGATTTTCTTTAAGATTAGGGCACACATTGTAACAGCAGCATATAATTTTCCTGCACAATAATTTTTTTTCCAGTTGAAAGGTATCCTATAATATCATCAGCATCAACAGGAACCAACACCTGATTTTCAGCTAGGCAAAGCTTATGCATTTGGTAACTTTATTCCCTGTAAAAAGCAGTTTTCAGATATATAGAGGCTACGTGAAAATTTGGAAACAATCTAGCAACTCATTCTTTGACCACAAAGTGCTAGACCAAAAGGAGATGTAATTGTGCCAGTAGTGAGATGGGTAATTCCCCCCCTCCCCCCCCCAGTATCCTATTTTTGTTACTCTAATTTCATCCTCTGTTAATTTTATACATATTCTGAAATGGAACATAAGAACTGTCCTTCCTAAAAGCTGTATGGATACCTTGAAAAACTAAGTGTAGAGCATAAAACCTGTTTACCCATTTAAGAAATCTTCTTGTTGAAACTACTGTGTACATAACTGTGGATAAAAAGGTTACATGTATCCCAAAAATCTCAAGACCATCAGCACATTGCTAAGACAAAAGATTAAAGATCAAACTCCTACTACTTAGACAACATATTAGTTCTCCAAATTTGTTGTGATGCCTTTCAGAGTATAGAAACTGCAAGCTTACAACAGCCAATCAAGGAATCTCTGCATTGAGCTATGCTGGTTACAAAATGCACATTTCTACTTTTTTTTTTTTTCCTTTTAGAATTACTGGCTGACCCTCTGTGCAAGAGAAGACACCGGAGCATGAGTCAGCATACACAAAAGTTTGATTTTGTTTTAAAAATAAGCTGTTTATAAAATTGCCAGTGTCATGCAGGTCTTTTGCCCAAAAGTGTGTCATCTTCAGCTGCTATTGATTGTTACAATACCTGTAACATATCAAGATCATCCAGGTATCAGTGTCACAAAAGTACACGAGAATTTAAGAGAAATAAATGTAAGTTTCATTTAGGTGCAAGGAAATTTTATAAATATGAACTTCTACTTAAGCGCTTAGAAGGTAAGAAGAAAAAAAAACTTATTAAAAAAATCACTACTTTTAAGCCAAACCTGTGCTAGTTTCTGTATCAAATTAATACTATTCTTAAAGATGGAATTGACATTATCTGTAGTAAAATAATTCACTTAAACAGACGTTGTGACCTGACCAAATGAAAAAAAAAAAACTAAGTACAGCAAACCAAAATATGGCAAAAAGGTAAGTAAATGTAGTCACTCTAGTAGGGTGCATATGCACAGTTTTGTTATGGGTTCTTCTGGTTTTCCATCATAAATCTGTTAGCATTAACAAAAACAAGTTATCTTTTAAAAATTAACCTGTTTTAAGCTAATTTGCCCTTATGAAATCAGTCTTACAAACCTACAATTTAACCATTTTTAATTGCATACTACTTTGTATTAAGGTCAGTCCTGAGATTTAACTACAAATATAGTTATCTTTTAGATGACATATGGCAAGATCTCCAACTCTTTTTAGCTTCGGAAATTTACATCTGCCTGTTCATTCAAGATGCTAAGCATACATGTGCTGACAAATAGAAAATAGCAGATGGCAAAAAGCAAATGCTCAACATGAAGCACTGGGGATGATTTGAAGGAGGCCTGGACTCAGACATTTGCCATTTGTATTTTAACAGCAAAATTATTTTTAAAAATAAATTCCACCATGCTTGATGCTAATGGACACCTGTGATTGGAATATTCATGACTACAGAATGAGTATCATATTAACTGCAATTGGTATCGAAGATGCAAGTTGCTTTATAAAGTTTAGGATTTTAAGGTAATTAGCACAGTACCGTTCTTCAGGACTTTAACTTCTGCTGCTACACATAAGCCAGAAAACTTTTTGTACTGACCGTATAATTTGTCATGACATCTTTTAAGAGGCAATACGCACCTATGCTCATCTGCTATCCCAGCTTCTAAACTGGAGTTACTCAGCGAATTGACTACTGCCACAGTACATAAACACACCTACATGTAAACCTGTTCTCTGTCCACAACAATAGTAATACTTCTACTACCACTATCTCCAGCAACAGCTTTAGAAAACCAAAACAAGCGCTTTGTCAGTTAGAGGTGTGAAGCTACCAAGAGCTCTAAGTGCAAGCTTTACTTGGGGAGCAAGGATGTTACTTCCTCTGAATGGGGCACAACAGGTAAGATGAGAGATCTGGCCAGTGCTATGCTTTTTACTAACAATGACCAGTGGATGCCTAGGGAATAGTATCAGGATAGGACAAGCATACACCAACCCCCCCTTATGTATTCCACCAATATTCAGAAGTCCATAGCTCACAGATTTCTGAATCAGAGAGAGTATTTTTTGTGTTAACGTGCCATGGCAGACTTTTGAATGTCTAACAACTTCTTCAACCATAGAACGCCTTGAACTCAACAACATCTGTGGCAATGACTTTCACACTGTAACTACATACTATACGAACACCTTTTAGTGAAGGTATATAGCGTAGCCTCTAGTCACTCCTATAGAAAATGAGTTTTCACAGTGCATAAAAATAATTACTGTTTTATTACCACCACGCTTTTACAAACTTTGACTGTGCTAGATGGTGTATCAGTAAGCAGCCAAACAAGTTGAGTCTGTAACAGCTCAGCTAAAAGAAAAAGATGAATAGAGATAGGACATATGGTAACGACAGCAGACAAGTAGCAGATCTGCCTTGGAGAAAACACCTACAAGTAAACATCGGTGTGGCTTTTTAGTCAGAGATCCATCACANGAGTATCTTCATTTTCTCTTAACATTTCTCACTGACTTTTAAAATAAAGACCACTAACCAATTAGTTTGGAAATATACAGGTTCTAAAGAAAAGCTTGTATATTAAAATATTTCCATCTTCTAAAACTACAGTTATAGATGTAAACAAACAGTTCTAAACTCTAACAATTCTCAGTTCACAAACTTCAAAATAATTGCATGAAAGTACAGCACTGTAACACAAACGTTTTTTTTTAAAAAATAAAGTAATACAGGAAAGGCACTATATAGTTTCAGTTCTGTGGCAAACAACCCTGAACAATACTTTACATATGATTTTAATGCCATTATTACACATAGATTCATAGTGAAAAAAAATATTAATTCCATCACAGTATTCAGTTTAAGTAGCCACCTGTCTGAAGAGGTATTTTAGACTGTGGTCCCTCTATTTTTTTCATTAAGGACAAACACATCATTATTAATATTTCGTTCACATTTTACTAGTAACTCAGTAAAACAAAAACATTAGGTCCAAGGAAACAACTATTTCTATTAAGAGCAGAACTAAGAAACTTGGTTTCCAAAGCACTCTCCTACATTGATTCTTCTAATGTTTAATAGTGAGGACCAAAGGATTTATGTCCTATGTCTGCATGCAAACATCTTGTAAAGTGTTGAAACTTAAGACCAAATATACAGATCATTTTCAGACAAAGAAATAAGCTAGCAGGAAGCACTGAGAAGGGGTAGCTGTACAGCAGGACTGCTTAGCAAATTCAACTGAAGAGTACCAAAATACGTAAATTTGGAACATACTGGTGAAATGACCTTTCGAACAGTTTTCACAGGTGCTAGAAATAAAATTTTTTTAAAAAACCCACACAACAAAACCCAAACAATCTCCCCCCCAAAACTAACTATTGAATTTATTTCAATTCCAACAAAACTCAGTCTCAAGGTGACTAGCATTCTCTTTACCTCCCTTAAAAATCCCAGCTTCTTATCACATTCATTCTGCCACCTCTAATCAAGCAAGGTTAGCCATCCACGTGATCTCTAAATGCCCTGCCAATACTGATAGTCTAGCCATCAGCTACCTAAAGGAATATATAAAAACTGAGTTCTGCTCACCTTCTTCCTTCTTCTCTATCGGGTTGGCAGTTTTCAAGAAACTTAGGAATTTAGTTACCTTGGGAATTCTATTTGTCTATCAAATTTGGCTGAACCAAGAATCATACAAAGTAATCTGCTAAAGCTCTGAGATTCTTATACACAGATACCATGAATACAGGAAAAATTGAAAGAATTCACAGAACGTCAAGTCTTAATGCATGACGAAAACTGTGACTCCACAAAAATGCACCAGAAATTTTCAAATAAGATTGATAGTAACATATTTTCCTCCTATACATTTTCTATTCTATTACTGCAGACTACCAGGAAGAACTTCTCTTTGCATCTGGTCTTTATATATTCAAGGGTTGCATTCAGCACACTGTAACTGTACTCGTGATAGTAAATACTACAAGTATCAATTAGCAAATGTCACAACTATGTGCTACAAACAATTACTTTTTTGACTTTGCACCCGATTATCCAGCACCTGATGAACAAATATTTGGCTCAGTTCACTCATGAATGTTTAGCACAGCCAGGCGACATAGCAGCGTTTGGAACCAGAACACCACAACCCCTCTGTGCAAAATACAATGATAACTCATAAACTCAAGATGTTTACTTCAAACTTAAACCAGCTTCAGTGAACTGATATTATAAATATACTCTGATTAATCAAATTTATTAAAAAATGTAAAAACAAACCCCACAATTATTATCTTATTGATTTATAAAATTTATTTTAGCACTTCTTAAATAACAAAAACATACTTACTAATAAAGCAAGTTTTTGGTACTTCCGTTTTAGTTCTGCTGGACTGTCTGATGGCTTTGCACCCAGGATTTTGTACCAGTCCTTTTGTGTTATCCTTTCAAATGCCATAGTCTGACTGGTTTTGAAATTACTTTCTTAGCACTGTGTAAGAAAATTAAATAAATATAACTACAATTTGAAAGAGAGACAGTTAAAAGAAAGCAAAAGTGAGGAAATGTGACAAACTATGGGATTGTGAAATAGACTGCAGCCCTCAAGCACATGTACACCCTACATAAGATCTACGGTGGAAAAAAACACCTTAATTCACACGACCACTCCATCCCATAGACTGCCACATGTAAAGTGATTTAAGTTATGCTGTTTCCTGTCCCAGTTCCTTAGTATATCATGTTTCAGAAGCTGTCCATACTTCTTTGAAATCATTTTGCATTTTAACTGTCTGAACTCTTTTGAACCTACACATTATACATACACTCTTTATGCATATTGACTTTTTAAAAGACACACTTTTTATTTTGAAGCAATACTGTACTTAATATATGAAAAAAATGAAGTACATAAAAGTGTGACATTTTGTCAATTCTGGAATGAGATACGTGCAAGAAGACAAAAAGGTATGGCTCTGGTTTTGCACAGTGATATTCACGGTACGGACCCTCCTTCATTCTGCTGGTTAAGAAGACGTAACTTTTTAAATATTAAATTAGAAGAGCATATAAAAGTAAATAAAAAGGTTAATGAAAGCATATAAAGCAGCACAGGTCCCTAAGTAAGACTTAACTAGTTGGGTGCTTTCCATTTTTGGCCATCTATCATCAAGCTAATGACCCAGAATGAAAAAAAATAAACAGGAGCATTAAATGCCAGGAAGAGCATAGTAATACCTGAGCTTCAAGCAGATTCTTATCTGCTTTTAGTAGTCGATTTATCACAAACTTTCTGATACAAAAGAACCCTGTCTCTCAGTAGGGAAGAGTTTTGTAAGTTTGCAAGTTTCATAAGCCTTTTTTTATTGTTGCAAGAAAGAATAAAGTTGGGTTTTTTTTCTACCTCACCACTAAACCCGGGTTCTGGCGACTACAGTCACACTTCAGAATAAACCCTTTTTTCCACAGAGGAAGAAAAAGTACGCTTTTCAAACTTCGCGGAGCGACAACGGCAAAGAGGGGGCACCCGACTGCAGGGCGCCCCCGCTCCCCTTCCTTTAGGGGAGCACCAGGCACCCACGGGCGCCCGCCCCTCCCGCTCCACACCGTTCCCCACGAAGGCCGCTTTCTCCCTACGGAACCCACGAGAGTTTTAAGAACACGCGGAAACGCCAGCGCCGCCTGAGGCCACGCTTCCCCCGCCACGGCCCAGGCCGAAGCGGCCGCTGCGGACCCACCCCACAGCACCGGGGCTCGGGGGCGGGGGGGGGGGGGGCGG